>CAHIKZ030001343.1:340000-565000 GCA_903632075.3 Acanthosepion pharaonis
CCTTGGTTGGATGAAAGAGGAATTTAAATCAATGGATCAATGTATGAGGAAATACATGACCATATACAAAAGCTTACATCCCAAAGAAAACACAAATGGATTATACATAAAAAGGAAGTCAGCATTGAAGACTAGGTCCAAAGGAAAGAAAAATGGAACTGAATATATACATGCAACAATGCAATGAGAATACAATAAAAAATGGTGTGACAAAAAATAAAAACAACAAAAAATGAGAGAGGAATGAAGAATGCAACAAAGAAAGAGAAAGGAGAAAAGAAACATTTAAAAGGTAAGTGAGAAAACCTAGAAAAAAAAGCAAATGCTGTCTTTGCAGAGAAAAAGATGAAATGGTAAAGCACATAATCAGTGAATGTAACAAGCTGGCACCAAAATAATACAAAAGAATGCATAACAGGGTGGCAATAGTCATAAACTAAAAACTGTGTAAATATCTTGACTTCAACAATGTAGATAAATGCTAGCAGTGCAAATCATTACTGAAAAAATAATTACATTTTTTTTATTATATCATTCTATGCAAGACAGTAAAGCCATTAAGGTGTAAGGGGTTTTTGAGTGTGAAAGAATAAGTAAAAAGAAAAACATTATTAATAAGCAAGAACAAGAATAAAATAATCAAGAAGATTTTAGCTAATGATTGACATTGCACTTAAATATTTGAAGATCAAAGTCAGCTGAAAAGCATGGAGTCAGAAGAGAGTTCCACGAGCGAGAAGTGTGAGAAAAGAAAAAGTTGGCATACAACTTACGTTTACAATAACCATGATATTATTTATAGTAAAAACACAGGGAAGCTACATTACAGTGTTGGGAAAATGACTCAAGCTGAGATATCCAGTCAAAGCCAATAATGTTGGAGATTCTTCTTTGGATTTTCTCAAGAATCTCTTAATATACAGTGGAAACACCAAGCCATATTTGGCAGCAATATTCAAAACATGGAGGAATGGTTGACTTATAAATATGTAAGATAGATTCAGATAAGAAAAATTGTCTAATGTGACACAGTGAACCGACATTCTTAGCAGATGACCTATCAATGGATTCAATATAATCTTCGTACTTCATGTCAGTTGAGAGTGTTAGCCCAATGAGGCACAACAAGTCATTTTCATGGAGGTTAGTATGTGCCACACTTTGGAATTTTGACACCCATACTAACTGTTCCATTCAATCAAGAAAGCTAGTTCTAATAATTATGAATAATTGGAAAAGAAGCTACCAAGCATAGTTAGTTTCAGTTGGTCATAGAATGAATGCAAAGGAGAGAGAGAAATTTTTAAAATTCCAGGACTGTGCCTGGGAGCTGTAAAAGATATGAAACAAAGTTTAGAATTGTGTCCACAATAGAAAATCCACGGGTTATCACTTCTTTTATGTTCTCTGTCCCTTCAGGATGTAGGCTATCATGGCTCTCCACAACTACACTATTCTTTTTAGCACTTAATAATGTTTGTCCTTTTACCTTTTGTTCCACTGTCAATTCACACAAGCTGGTTAGGTAGGTGACCAGCTGGCTCCCCTTGTCCTTTTTGCTCTTGATATATCCTGTGATTGTCAAATTTTCCAAGCACTCCTTCCTCATTATATGATAAAAAAAATTCAGTAGTCTCTTTCTAAAAAACAGTGAATTGAAACTGGACAAGTTGGAAATTCAAGGTAGGGTTGAGACTATATAAATCAAGACATTACTAATATTAGTAAGGGCAATAACTTAGTGGGTTAAAGTAATGATTTGTGGATTTGGTTATATAGTAATCATGAGTTCAATCCTTGGGCTGTCCAGTCAATACTTGGAAGTTGCTGATTATTTCTAAAAATAAGAACAAGATGAGATATCCCTAGACAAGAGCAATGGAACAAGAACAGTCTACCCTCATAGATTAAATAAAGTGTTTAGTTCAGAATTTCTGGTTGGTTACCTGGATTGACATACACCTGATGAAGTCCATAAGGCACAATGGCCAAAATGTTGTGATAACAACAAAGATGAGGACAATATTCTGCATGTAAATATTCTAGTCAGTGTTTCTGAATTTTTTCTTTCTTGTGGTGCATTATTAGTGTAAAAAAAAATTCAGGACAACATAAGCACAAATAGAAATTCCATGTAAGAAGAAATACATTTTATTTACAAAAGCAAAATGTATTAGAAAATATAAATCCTGACTAATGGTGTCTCAAGACCCATTTGAAATATTTATTGGGACCCAAATGAAGAATTACTGGTGTAAATAATAACTCCTCATCCCATAAATTCAAACAGAAAATGGGGAAGGTACTAGAGATTTGAGTGGTCCTGTTTTCATTTGACCCTTATACATATGGTGAGAAGGTGCAAATGTATGAATAATAATAATATTTGGAAGACGAACAACAACAGTAATAACAATAAAAGATAGCATATATGACAAAGATACAATTTTACAGAAAGGAGGAGAAAAATATACTTCAAGTTATGAGGGAGAAATAATACGCATAATAAAAATTAAAGAAATTAGTAGCAACAATGAAAAGCCTGACTAAATTTCTAAAATCTAATTAATTACACGGTGGATAGTGGTTCAGATTGAGGAAGTGGAGAGCTGAGTTTGAATTCCAGTTGAATCCATTACATTCACTTATGTGCTAATACCCTTGGGAAAGGTATGAATCCTCTTCTTCTCCCCTCAGCTATGGGTAAATAGGAGGACAGACTGGGTTCTATAGCCTTGGATGGCAACTGGTCTACCGCAGCAAGAAATAGCAACCTAGTGCAGGAAAAATCTGCCTCGTCAGTCATGTATCAAAAGATACATGATCGCCTAAGTGTATATCATGCATGGCACATAACTGACTGAATTAACTGATTCCCGTTCTTTTATTGTTCTCTCTCTTTAATAGTGTTTTTTTTCTCATATTCTTTTACACTCAGTAACCATGTTCATCCGAGTGACTATATTGCCTTAAAAGACAAAATTCCCAAAATCTGACCAAATGACAAATCATTACAATATATTTTGGAACGCCTTCTTGCTTGGGCTGAGAAATTTTCAGCACCTCCTCATCGCAAGGAAAAGGACTTTAACTCTTTTGTTCTTCCACATCTGGGTGTGGCAGAAGAATGCCAAAGTAGCACTTTGTAAAGGAGTGTGTTTCATGCTGACATGAACATTCAATAGAAAATTTCTTTTATTCCAGATTTTCTGTACTGAAAGCTTCACATCTGAAATATCCATCAACCAGTGAACTTTTGGCTAAATTTCAGTAAATAATAGTAATGATGATGATGATGATAATAATAATAATTTATCTATAATATAAAATACAATGTGACTATTATATTAGAAAGAGTCTAAACATCAACTATAAGAAAACAGAATGTAGGGTTGTTAGCAAAAGGAGTCACTCTCCTGTAGGTTAGCATCAGACATGCCAACAGAAGGCAGAAAGTGGTCTATTAGATGATTATTAAAAAATAATTTTGCTTTTTAAATCATTAAAAAGTAAAAATATCCAGAGAAAGATATAATGAAACAAATGCAATATATTAGCATTTTGATCTATATTCTTGTTCTTTATGTGCCATATCCCATCAGGATGTTGGCAATCTTGGCTCTCCACAATTTCTTGTCCTTTGTAGATCTTAATAATTTTAGTCTTTTGGTTATCTCTCCTAAACCCTGTTCTGCCATTCATTTACTGAAACTTACTAGGTAGGTCATGCATTGGTTTCCTCTATCTCCTCAATAATAAAGAAGGTAATTCAATCTGTCCCAGGTGTATTAAATTTTCCAAGCCTTCTTTTCTCATTATGCACTCTAGAAATTTCAACTAGCTCTTTCTGGTGTTAAGTATGTGTGATTTTGTTTCAGTTTTCTCAGAAACTTCATTGTTGCTCATATATTCAGTTCATGGTATTCTCAGCACCCTACTGTAGAACCATATTTCTGTTGCTTCATGTCTCTTCTCCATCTGTGAGGAGATTGTCCAGTATTACCTTGGGATAAAAACATTGTAAAGGTGGAACATGTGAAAATACAGTTACCAAAATCTGGTAGGGCTAACTGGAGAGATGTATTAAGAGCAGTTCAAGTTGGTGATATTGTAATTGGCACACTCTGTCCCTTCAAGTCTCTTCTTCATCTGAGAATGGATTATTCAGAACCTGATATGAAATTAGATATATTATTTCAGCATTCTTTTCCTTATTTCTAAGGTTGTTTTTGATCCCTTATTTCCATATCTAGATCACGTCAAGTTTTTTTTTTATTTGTAATGAAATTTTACAACATTCTCTGGTATAAATGAAGGTAAACTTTATATAGTGCTCAGGAGCAGGATGGAAAAATGGTAATGCTTCTTTGGCATGGTCAGAATGATTTGAAAACCAGCTGCCGATTGTAGCAAAATTGTTCTAAGGGAAATGTATAGTAATAAATAATATTATTGTAATAATTTATACTATTTATTTTTATTAAAGTTTTTATGAAAGATATATATCGAAGAACAGGTAGTAAATAGTAGAAAGTTGGTGAGAGTTATAATGGACAGGAAGTAGTGGAGAGTCATTGTTGCCAAAAATTTGGACTCAAAACCAGCATTGAAGAATCATCTATCAAACAAAAAAAAATTTCATCAGATTTGGATGAAAACTGTGGAAATGCATGAATTATATATATATATATATATATATATATTACTTCAAATGTTATTTTTAGTGGATATCTGTATTTGAGTAGATGCTTCATTTTATTTTAAAAAGTATTTATTTCATCTACTGCCCTGCACACAGAAGAAAATTTGCCTTCTGGCAGGATTTGACCCTGTGTCTCTTTTGGCAAGGAAAACAGACTGATCCAGCATGCTTTAATTGCCCGGCTAGAAAGAGCTTCATAGTCAAGCAAGATTCTATTTGCATTTAAAGTGCTTTCATTATTCATATTTTCTCAAAAGAGATCATTGCTCAATTTCGTATATGAAACGTCAATAAACGAATTAATGAACTTTATCTTTTAATCCAAAATTTTTTTATAACTTCAAACATTATTTTTAGTGGATACTTGTATTTGTGTAGACATTCCATTTTATTTTTAAGTTTTGTCTACAAGCCTGCACACTTAATAAAATTTATTAAAGAAAATATGCCCTCTGCCAGGATTAAAATCTGCATACAGCTTTGCAGGAGGAAACACTGGGCTATGGGCCTGCATTCATATGGATCATGCACATGTTAAAGGCACAGGACTATTTTTAATTTTGGTTGAATCATTCTTTGGGTGGCCTTAATAATTTATTAAAGAAAATATGCTCTCTTGCAAGATTCAAATATGTGTATTACTTTGCAGAAAAAAAGCATCAGGCCATGGTTCATGTTCATATAAATCATGCACATCAGCTGGCTTTTAAACACTCACTCGAATATAAAGAGCATCACAATGAAGCATTGCCTTTAAAGTACACTCATTCATTCAGATTTTCTCATGAGTGAAACATAAACAAAGCAATTTGTAAAGAATTAATGGATTTTATTTTTTTAATCAAACATTATTTTTAGTGGATACACATATTTGAATAAACTCTCCATTTTATTTTAAGCAGTATATGTGTGTGTGTGTGTGTGTGTGTATGTTAAATCATATTATAATAATGATACTAAACTTGTTAAGAGAAATTGTCATTAAAATGCAGATAATGATTTACAAATTGACTCATGGGTTATTTTTGGAATGGCATCAAATGTTCTGAATGGATAAATATTTTAAATAATTTGAAATCAACAAGATTCAACATATAATTTGAAATATGGCTTGCCCTGGAGTCAAAGCCAAGTAAGTTATGACACCAGCATTGACTGCAAGGCAAGTCACCTTTCAAATTATATTTGGTGAATCTTGTTAAGATGATTTCAAATTATCTAAAATATTTGAACATTTCATTCATTTACTAACAAAAACATAATCAAATAAAACAGGAAAAAGAGATAAATAAAAGAAAAAAAATGATATATAAATAAACAATATAATAATATAAATATCATCATCATAAAAGATGATCTGAAAAATACTTAAGATAATACCTCGCACAATAACAAGAAAAATAATAATACAAACTACTTACATGAAATTATGATACAAGTCAAAAGTGCATTCATTTTTTACTGATAGTAATTGCTAAAATTATAAAAATCCTAAAACATAGATTTATGACAAGAATTATTGTAATAATAACAGTAATTACTTTTTAATAATAAAAACAGTAACAATAAAAGAATTGACCTTTTAAAGCTGTTTCTACTAATCGTTTGCTTTATGATTCTTGTGTCTGGTAAAAAGAGCAATTTAATGATTTATTACACCTCAGGCAAATGGTTAAATAGACTATAGATCTTAATTCTTAAATTCTTATTCTTGGATGCTTTGATAAGAGAAGTAGATAATGAGAAGAAGAATGAAGCTTCCAGGAAGAACCAAATAGAAGCATAAAATAATAAATGAAAAACCATTAATATATCTTCATTATGTTAAATAATTTCTTTAAAAGGTCTCCTAAAATATTTGATAGACTGCAAAGAAATATTATATGGATCATTAAAATAGCTGGTTTTGTTTTTGATGATGATGATGATGATGATAATGATAATAATGTTAGGTGAATGGAGAATAGAATTAATCAAAACTGTAATTGTAATCATTAAAATGGAAATATTAAAAAGAAAATAGAGCTGTAAGAAAATAAAAGAATTATTAGTACAAGATGGGGAAAATAAAGAATGAAAAGAAAGAAAAGGATGAATGAATAAAAAAGTGTTTTTGACAGGAAAAAGATAACAAGACGAAGATAAAGAAAGAGAATGGAAACGAAATAATGAAGAATAAAATAAAACATGCATTTATTTGAGCATAAAAATGAACAGCTACAGTACTGACAAAAGCAAGAAAAAAATACAATAAAAAGGAAAAAAAGGAAAAGTAATATGCATAAAAAGTAAGTGAAAGAAAGAAGAAAATATAACGAAAAAGATAAAGAAACAGATATAAATATGAAGGAATAAGAAAAGAAGAAGAAAAAGAGAAAGAAGATTTACAGGACAAAAAAGAAGGTAGTTGTATAAATAGAAATTATCTTTGTTTTTCAAATGAAAAAGGTGGTGAATGCATCTCTAGATTGGATGATTTAGTAAAACAATCATTATAGACAATCATGGAAGAAAATGCCAAAAACCACTTGAGAGTTATAAATTAAGTGTGTTCAACCCAAATTAATTTGCAGGTTTTATTGTTTCTTTCTTTGAATTATTTTTTCAATTTTCTTCTTTCTTGGCCAAATAAAGAATTTTGGGTAAAAGTCGCAGTAAACAACACTAAGTGCATTGCTGCTGTAAATTGATGTTTACTCTTGCACTTAGTGATGACATTTAAATGTGCAGCTATGCAAAACAATTGATTATTATATGCATTTGTTTCTGAAAGTTAAGAATTATGATGTTTAATCTCTCTCTCTCACTCCCTATATATATAGGGAGACAGAGAGAGGGATGGGGAGAGATTAAACCCCACCTTTCTTATACACATAAATAAATATAAACAAAATTTATAAATATATAATCTTATATGATTACACAGAAGACACTTATTTTCAAAAACAGAGATGAAGGAATTCTTTGTATGCATAATGGTACAAAGGCCCTTCCCTACCAACATTCTGATGTTTGTTTTCCATCAGATTTTAAGAAGGAGCTCATACTGAGAATATTTCAGCACCCCTCAAACATTTACATATGTATATACATATATGAAATGTATAAGTATCTAAAAGCATACAGATAGGTACTTCTTAATTATACTTAAATGAACAGATATGTAACTCTAACTGCATAGGTACAAAAAATAAATATGTTAATCCTCCTTTGTTTACATTATATGTAAAGATATATGATAGGTTGATAATCAGATGAATTATCCCCCCAAACAGGGTCTTCTCAGATCGTTCCGAACAAAGGTCCGGAATTATCCCCAAAATTATATATAAAGATATATGATGGGTTCTTCTCAATTATTATCCCCAAAAATCCTTCCTCACTGTTGTGGATTGCGGGTTGAAATCCGGTACCAATAAATAACAAACTCCAGGAATAAATATATAAAAATAATGTATTAACATAATAATACAAACTGGTAAAGCATGTTAGTAGTTCCAGTAATACGTGTTAGTAGAAAAATATATATACAGTCTTTGGTATTGAAGTATCGCTGTATGACTTCTTACTGAGTCTACATTACTGAGTCTATGTGCTCATTCACTGTTACCTCACCCTCACTCTTCAGGTTACAACGCTTGTTACCTTCACCCTCACTCTTCCGGTTACCTCACTCAACCGGTTGCCTTTTACTCTGTCACTCTGGACTTGACTCGACTCTTCGATCTTGCTCTCATCTTACCCTTGTGTCTTCCCGTAGCAGTAGTATATGTATATACTGGGTGAGTCCATTTGTGTAAAAAGTGGTTGACCCCTCAACACTAACAAGTAGGTCTGTGAAGGTAGTTATTAATGACCAACCTCTGAAGCCCTGGCATTAGGGGTACCTTCTTAAACCAACCCTCTCTTTGATTTACATTCATGATCTGACTAAGAATATACTCAGATCATTTGTAAATATTTATGCTGATAATACAACTATGTATGGCTGCACCTCTAAAACTCTTGATGATCAGAGATTGGCAGCAGCAGTGGGAAAAAACTGGATGATTACATTCAATGGCTCAGAAAATCAAACCAGTTACATTCCATCATTGCTGATCAGGCAAACTACTGCCAGTCACGAGGAATGGATGTCCCCAAGGGAAAGTGCCATGCTATGTGAAACTATTGGGCCTTAATCTCACCACTAACCTCAAGTGGAACTCTTACATATGACCCATTACTCAAGATGCAGAAAAAATGGTTAGCTCCCTGTACTGCTCCAGAAAGTACCTGACTTCTAATGCTATCCTCTACCTTTACAATAGCCAGATCATGCCGAAAATGGAGTACTGTATTCATATTTGGGCAGGATCTACCCAGGCCTCACTTTCTAGTCTTGATAGTCTGAGTCTTCTCGGGTGACAAATTATTTTCCACCTTCCAACCTCTCCCTCACAGATGGGATGTGGCAAGCCTCTTGTTGCTCTATCATTACTTCCTTAGTTCAGCCTGGTCTAACCTTCATGGCTAGGACCTGTTATGCCACTAATATTGTTACAAACCACCCACATTCCCTCCATGTTCCACTGATGAGAAATCAGAAGGCTTGTTCTTGTGAACCACTGCTCTGTGGAACTGACTCCCAAGAGGATGTTTCCCTGATAACTACCATCTTAACCTGTCTAGTTTTAACTGTTATTACTTCCTCCTATCCTTGTAAACTGCCCTTTAATGTAACCCTTTACCATGAAAAACCCCCCCCTGGAATCAAGTTATATATATAGGGGGTGAAATTGTTACTATAAAAAAATATTGTTTGTTTTTTATTTTGTCGGTCGGTTGGGGTTGGGCACCATCTGTGAGAAAAAGAGCACAATGATGCAATTCACTCCATTTGGAAACAGCATGATGTACAGCTTGACATTCATGTCTCTGAAGCTCCATTATGAATATTTCAGTGTTTGTGTGTCAAATGGTGGACAATGCAGAGGATTTGGAAAGAGTTAGATGAGTCTAATGATGATTATGAAGGTATGGCAGCTCGGAAAACTCACTATGATCATTTTGATATGAGAAGAAATCCAAAATTTGTTGGTGAGGGCTTCAGACTAAACACAGAGGTCTACAACAAGTGACTTGAGGAGTTAGTGCTTTCCTGTGTCAAGAGGGTGGATGCTGGAAAACCCTCTGTCTGGCAACAGGACTCTGGACAATGTCACACAAGCAGGAGAATCCAATCAGGACTGTCAGACAATTTTTGTGATCACATCACCCCTTACATCTGTCCACCAAACCCCCCAGACTGCAATCCCCTTGATTATTATATTTGTGGTATAGTTGAACAAGAGACCAACAAAAGCCCTTGTAACACCAAAGATAAACTGAAGGCAAAGATTATGATAGCATTCACCAACTTGAACATAGAGACCATCCAGAAAAGTTGCAGGAGATTTTGATATCACCTGGAGGCTGTGGTTGAAGCCAACGATAATTTTATTGAATAAATTTACTGTTTAGGATTTCAAGATTTTTTTGTATAATTTTGGTAAATACACCTGTTAAAAGGAAATTTCAGTGTTATTTTCATTTTTGCATAATTTATCCATCACAGCCTATATATATATATATGCACACACAAGGTCTAATAAAAAATTATTGGGACTGTTGTATGGTGACAATTATAGTACACAGAACAAAGCTGCTTGACACAAATTAAACTTGAACTCAGTCGTGCATACACTAAATTATGCTCTTGCTCACTTCCATTGTTTATAGCAGTGTTTTAAAGGAAAGTGTGTAGTGTGTGATCATCTTGCCACATTACTGAGATTCCATTAGTGACCACAGTTGGTGCAGCAGTTTTTGGCTAAGCTCAACATTCCCCAAGTTCAATAACCACCATATTCACCAGATCTAACCCCTTGCGACTTTTTTCTTTACAAAAACCAAATCCTGCTTGAAAGGAACAAGATTTCAAAATGTTGAGGAGATCCAAGCGAATTTGACAAGGCTACTGTTTCCTATCCCAAAAAAGGAGTTTCAGGAATGGTTCCATCAATGTAAATGATGCTGGATAAAGTATGTGGCTTCAGATGTGGAGTACTTTGAAGGAGATTAGATGCTGAATTGATATAATTTGTAAGTTGCTCTTTCTAGACATATTCCTTGTTTGTTTGTTTTACAGCTGTCTTGCTTTGGATTACCATTTTACCTTTCTTTATATATTGAGTGCTGTTAGCTTTTGTTAAGGCATGTCATTGTCTTTTTGCTTTTGTTTCTGGTAGGATTTCTATAAGTAGTATTTGTGTTTGTTTTTGTACTTTCCCTTTACTTCTGAGGAGATTTATTATATATATATATTTTAATCATTTCACCCCAGGCAAGGCAATAAAGTCACTAAGACACAGGAGGTTACTGAGTGTGAAAGAATACAAGAAAATGAAAAACCTTATTATGGAATGAAAACAATAGAAAAACAGAAATTAAGAAGACAGAAGATAATGATTCATATTGCATTCAAATTTATGAAGATCAAACTTGACTGGAGAGGAAGAAGCTAGAAAAGAATTCCACAAGTGAGAAGTGCATGGAAAGAAACTGTTAGTATAGAACTTAAAGTCATATCTAGTCATTTCAACTGTAAAATGATGAAACTTTCCTGCCAATCTAGTATTGTGCTTAAATTCATAACAGAGGAAATTACCACATAACAATTACCATGAAAATATTTATAGAAAAGGCACAGGGAAGCAAGTTTATGGTGGTGGAAAAGTAAATGAATCTGAGACACCAGGTCAGGATCAATAATATTGCTGATTTTTCTTTGGGTTTTATCAAGTATCTCTAAATATATAACAGGGACAATGGACCATATGTGGCAGCAATATTCAAAGCATGAATGTATGACAGACTTATAGATACATAAGATAGATTCAGGAGGGTAAAATTGTGTAGCACAACACAGTGAAACAACTTTTTGAGCAGCAGGACTAGCACTGGATTCTATATAGTCTTTTCCCTTCATATCAGTTGAGAATGTTAGCCCAAGAAGGCACAACAAATCACTCTCTGGGAGGTTAGCATAAGCCATAATGATGGAAGGCAGAAAATGAACCAACCAAATATACATATATGCACACACAAGTTCTCAGCCCACTCCATTTTCAAAATGAGCAGATAATAAGAATTTTGGAAGGGAAAATCTTTTAGTTGGCATGAGAAATTTTCAGCATTCCCTTACATATGTCAAATTTTCTTTTGATGAATCTATAAGTCAGAATTACTGAGGAAAAAGAAATATTTTTACCTTGTGAGAAAAATCTATATAAGTCTAAACACATCAATGTAATTGTATTCAATAATAAATATTTATATAAAGCTTTTTGCTTTCCTGTATATAAACTGGCAAAGTTATGTACATTTTCTCTGGTATGCATTTAAGTAAGGGTGAAGTCATTGTCTGACAAGTTCATTTCATCAAACAAATCCTATTTCCTATTTGTTCGATGTACAAATAACAAATATTGTTGATATGCTGTAACTGCCAGACAAACAAACTGACAAATGAATCCACTGAAGGGATGCAATGTCTTAAACCCAGAAATGTCTGAAAGGCAATGCCACTAAGATCTTTCGTTACAATCCCTTGAACTTACAATGTCTTGTTTATTTCATTAGCTGTTTACCAAGAGTGTTTGAGATATTTTCTGTATGGGTGTGCTAATGTTTTCTCTGGGTAATACATTTTTTATTGTTTCTTGGAATTTATCTTAACTATAGAACACTGAATAGTTAGTTATCTACCTAAAATCATATATATATATATATATATATATATATATATATATATATATATATATATATATATATATGCACATTTCATTGAATATGACAGACAAAGGTACTTTGATTTAGTATTTTATACAATTTCTCATGTGATCTAATAATTTTTTTCTTTTTGGATGATAAATTATATAAAAACTGTCCAATTGTTCTTTTTATCTGAGTGCTTTTGGCCATTTTCAAGGTTGAAATATACAAACAAGAAATAGTTTGTTGTATGTCTGTATTTATATAATGTTTTCATTTTCCAAACATGGTCAAGATATTATGTCCATGTTCATAGTTGATATTATTGAGTGTTAGTTTTTTTGTAACATACTTGTTGACAACACAAATATTATAACATCATCTACATGCAAAAAAGGCTAAAAATAATGGAAGTCTTATTAATGAAAACAAAAAATAGGTTAAACTCTGGTAATGAAACATAAAAATATTGTTTGTAGAATTTTTGCCAAACTGTGCATCATTTTTTGTGATCAGTCCTTCTAAAAAGTTTGCATCATCTAACATGAACCTTTTATAATCAAATCTTTTGTGTGAATACTCCAACATTTCAGTTTACAAGTGAATTATTATATCCTCATATGTTTACAAGTGAATTATTATGTCTTCATATATTTACAAGTGAACTGTTATATCCTCATATGTTTACACATGAATTATGTCCTCATATATTTACAAGTGAATTATTATGTCTTCATATGTTTACATGTGAATTATTATGTCCTCATATTTACAATTGAATTATTATGTCCTCACATGTTTACAAGCGAGTTATTATGTCCTCATATATTTACAAGTGAATTATCATGTCCTCATATATTTACAATTGAATTATTATGCCCTCATATATTTACAATTGAATTATTATGTCCTCATATATTTACAAGAGAATTATTATGTCCTCATATGTTTACAAGAGAATTATTATGTCCTCATATATTTACAAGTGAATTATTATGTCCTCATATATTTACAATTGAATTATTATGTCCTCATATGTTTACAAGTAAATTATTGTGTCCTCATATGTTTACAAGTAAATTATTATGTCCTCATATGCCAACATGGACAAGCAGTTAGAACATTCACTTTCTGACCATGAGGTTCAGATTTGATTCTCACTAAGTTTGATTTGTTCATCAAGAACTTCTTGCAGTTATCAACTTGGGGAGGTGTTCCCTGTGTGTTGCACCTATGGAAAGTACCTGAGAGCCATACCACAGTTGACCTAAGCTTTGTGAGTTAGATTCAGCTCATGGAACCATTTGGAAACTGTTAATGGTTGAGTTAGCAAGAAGTCATAAGTCAAAATGACTGAGAGTTTGAGTGTACTGGCCTTATACAAGAAATCGATCACATTAGATATGTTCTCTCTGTCAGAAACTATTATGAAGGTCTGCTCAACATTGTTGCAATATAAATCATAGATGTTTTCTGTTGGTTGAGCAGGTGTCTGTAATAAGGATGGGCTAGCTGCTCTGGCAGATGGGTGTGCTCAGAAATGAGTAATAGCTGGCTATATGTCAGAATCAATGGCAGCGTCAATCAGTGTGTGTGACACTTGTCTCTGTCATCACAAGAATATATTACATAAAGATGGACTGTTCTGGTGATGTATTCACTTATTTTTATGAAGTGAGTTCATCTGGAGATATACAAATGATAATCAATAGTGAACAGAATATTGTTTAGTTTAATATTCAGGGAAAAAACTGCAGAACTACGTAAACTTTATATTTTATAAGTATAATGTAAATATAAAATTAACTTAAACATATTTTTATATCCTTTCTGGTTAATTTTAATAATTTTCTTATAAAAAAGTGAAATAGTTGCATAAGCCATTACATGGATCCTTATAAAACTCTTGTTCAACAAATTTTTTTTTTTTTTATTTAATACTTTAGTCAAAACTTAAGAAAAGCTCTTGCTTAAGGTATCTCCATTGAAACATCAGGATCATGTATGGTTTTGAATTTAGAGCTGTCCTACTCTGAGATGATCAACCATGAGTGAAGACCCTGGTCTTCACTGCTATTTAACTCATAGTTAGAGGAGGAGTCAAGATAGATTCATACTTTTCTGAATGGTATTTGCGCATATGAATGTAATGATCTTGACTGGAAATTAAACACGGCACTTCAGTTTCCAAGCTGCATTGCATTACCTCCACATGCCTACTTTCTTAACACAAGGAAGCTTGAAGTGTAGCTGTGAAGATGAAAACACCTTTAAGGTTAATACAATATTGACAAAACCATAAGTGAATATGAAATCATTCATAGCTTGGAGAGAATTCTAAGAATATTTTTATTTTATGGTAATCAAATGAGTAAGTCCAAAAGTGAAATTAGCATAGTGAATTCAGTTTCAAGATTTAACTGAATATAACATATGGAAATAGTAAAAGTGCATGAATAGAAATTAACTTACCATCCAGTTTTTCAGTGCAGAGAAATGTAAGTCCTGAATCCATTGCCTTCCATAGGAGCTGCACGTTGTTTGGGCATTGAGGCCATTCAGGTTTGGCACAATCTAAGGCCTTAACTGTCACTCTGAAAGAAAGTAAAAAAAAAAACAGCAGTTGATCACAAATTCTCAAAGTAAAATGTAATGCACTGAAAACAACTTATGTCATGAAAAGAAAGAATGTCACATTTGTTCTTCTGTTAATCAATCATCACTAATTCTCTTATAGTTCTTTATAATTTTAATTTGACAGCATAAATCAATAAATGATTGATTGATTGATTTGATTTTGCAGGTTATTTAAAGCCAGAAAATATTTTTAGATTGCAAGAATTTTGGGGGCATAATAATGATTTACTGATACAAGTCCTACTAGTTAACCTTTTAATCTTTTCAAGTCTTTTCTTCATTATCTGTCTATATTTCTGAGATGAGGTATTATGTACACTATTTACATTATTCGGACTATTGTCCTGATCTTCAGTAACTATATTTATCACAATGTTTTGGCTGTTATACCCTCCAGCCTTCTTCAGGTGGTTAATGTTATGAATTTATTTTTGCTTGCTGGGGTGACTGTTTTTCCACGTCTAATAGTTATCAGTTATCTCCTGTTACGTCACCTCTAATTTCTTCTTATCCAGTTATTTAACCCACAACTATCATTAGCTCTAACCAACGCCTTCCATGTGTAAGGACATTTGTATATGAATTTCTAGGACTTATAAACAATGTCTTCAGCAACATTTTTTACCAGTGCTCAAATTGCAGTTTTTGCTGTTATCTCTTCTTCATCTGTTAAGGGACTTCTCAACATTAATTGCCATATATTACATAATAGTCCAGTACTCTTTTCTCTTTTAATTGATTGATTTGTTTTTTACAGTTTATCAACATTTGCAAGTTATTTAAAGCCAGAAAATATTTTTATAAGAATTTTTTTTTGAGATAATAATGATTTAGCAATACAAGTCTTACTAATTGATCCATAGTTGGGGGTGGAGAAGAGGTTGGATTCAAACGTTTCCCAAGGGTATTTATACATAAGTAAATATAACCAACACAACTGGAATTGGAAGTTTGCTCTCTGATTAAGAATTTTGATCCATTAACCATTACACCATCAGCACCTCCAGGCTTACAGCACCTGGTATTCCCAAGTGGTCACCCATCAAGATACTGACCAGACTCGATGTTGCTTAACTTTAAGGGAACCTGTGTTTCAATGTAAACCAACCCACCCCATTAATAACTATATACCAATCTACATGTACTAAGTTTACTTTAGTACAATAAAAATCATAGAGTGGGCTAAATGAAGATGAGAAAAATGTAATAGATTAATTTTCCAATGAGGTTGAATAGTCATCATGGCTAAAAATCAGCATTTAAAATCCTTGCTTTTACTTTGTGCATCTTCAAAACTGTGTCACAGTGCATCATCATTATCATCATTACTATTAACAGCCATTGCAAGTTGACTGCTGGAAAAAGGCCTTTCCTAATTTCTTCCATGGGGACTATGACTGTAATATTCTCCACTATATTTTAATAGCAAACCAACTTATTTCTCTATTACTGGTCCTGTCTTTGCCCATGAGTTTTGCTATCTACCAGTTGTTAATCATTCAACCTCTTATAGTATATGTTATCCTTTCAACTTGCCGTGTCAGCTGCTAACCTTCTTTTTTATTACTTACTCAATTCTATGATATCTTGGTATGTTCTCTAATTCATTTTATCCTCTTTCTATCTTTGAATCCCTTCTTTGATCCACTTTTAATGTCTTTCTACCCCTTGATCCTTCTCTTATCCATTTTTACCTCTTTCTATCTTTTGGTCCCTTCTTTGATCCACTTTTAATGTCTTTCTACCCCTTGATCCTTCTCTTATCCATTTTTACCTCTTTCTATCTTTTGGTCACTTCTTTGATCCACTTTTAACGTCTTTCTACCCCTTGATCCTTCTCTTATCCATTTTTACCTCTTTCTATCTTTTGGTCACTTCTTTTTTGATCCACTTTTTAACGTCTTTCAAACCCCTTGATCCTTTCTTATCCATTTTTACCTCTTTCTATCTTTTGGTCCCTTCTTTGATCCACTTTTAACGTCTTTCTACCCCTTGATCCTTCTCTTATCCATTTTTACCTCTTTCTATCTTTTGGTCCTTCTTTGATCCACTTTTAAACCCCTTGATCCTTCTCTTTCCATTTTTACCTCTTTCTATCTTTTGGTCCCTTCTTTAATCTATCTCTTGCTTCCTTCTCTTATCCATTTTTACCTCTTTCTATCTTTTGGTCCCTTCTTTGATCCACTTAACGTCTTTCTACCCCTTGATCCTTCTCTTATCCATTTTTACCTCTTTCTATCTTTTGGTCCCTTCTTTGATCCACTTTTAATGTCTTTCTACCCCTTGATCCTTCTCTTATCCATTTTTACCTCTTTCTATCTTTTGGTCCCTTCTTTGATCTGTTTAACCTCTATCTCTTGCTTCCTTCTCTTATCCATTTTAACTTATTTCTAACTCTTAGTCTCTTCTCTGGTCCATTTTAACCTATTTTAATCCATTCTCTGATCTATTTTAACCAATTTCTATCTCTTAGTATTATCCTGAGAATTTATTTGTATGTTGATCTCTGTTTTCTGAAATTTTGTTAATTTCCATCTTTCACACCTGTATATTATTATTCACATTAGCCCTTCATTATAACCTTTATGCTTTAAATATATTGGCAAGTTACTTTTCAACATGTCTATTTTTATAAAATATTTGCCAACCAATTGTTATATGTTGTTTTAGTTCAGTTTTATGGCACTTCTTTTATGTTTTTGTCTGTCCTAAATAGATGTATTCCTTGACTTCTACTTCGTCCTCTATTCTTGGTAGATTGTTTTTTTTAACTTTACTTTGTTTTATTTCTGTACATTTTTAAGCCTACCTTAATACTTTTCCTCTTCAGACACATATACACACACATTATATATATATATATATATATATATATATGTATATATATGTAAAATAATCTCTCATCTTTTATTGATTTATTTAAGTCTGATTACATTTATGTGCATCCATTGGGTAAGAGACATCATATCAACTTTATCTCAACTGCAAGTCATTGGTTTTAAAAACTGCTTCATTGAATTCATACTGAATTTTCTAGGGAACATGCTCTCTACTCTTTAGAGGATCCTCACAACACAGTATGCAAAATAGCATGCATAAACTTGTAAAATCTAAGATATCATCCTCTCTTCATCCAAACATATAGGTAGATTTTAGATTTGGTTATAAAGGTGGGTGCTGAAAATTTCACAACCATAGCCATTTGCCAAAATCAGTATTATTATAACTTGTCTGAAATATTTATTTTACTAAGTATGTTCTATGATCATTCGGTATGTGAATGATCATGAATCTCCACAATTTCCTATTCTTTCTAGCTGTAAGCAACATTTGTCCTGTTACTAACCTTCCAAATTCATGTTCTGCCATCCAGCCACACAATTTTGTCAGGTATGTTACTTGCTAATTCTTCCCCACCCCTCTTGTTTTCAGTATGTTCTGTTAGTGTCAAATTCTCCAAGCCCTCTTTCCTTATTACATAGCCTAGAAATTTCAACTATTCTGATTTTAAGTATAAGTGTCCTTTGTATTGCCATTTTCTTTAAGACTTCCTTGTTATTCAGTCCATGGTATTTTCAGGCTTCCTTCTGGGGAACCACATCTCTTTTGGTTTCCTTTTGATCTATAAGGAAATTGCCCAGTATTTACAGCTATATAAGATAATTGATATTACATAGCAGTTTCATATTTTTACTTCCAATTAAATTTTCCTGATTCTTAATATTTAGTTTGATGTTTAGTTTTTGGAATGTATCTTTCACTATTTCAAATTGACATTTGGATTTCAGTAATACATCTTCCATTGTCTATTAAAATGTTTCCTGGATATTTAAATTTGCATACTTGCTTCATTTTGATATCTCCAATTCATAAATAGCATTTTCGGCCATTCCTCTTGCTGAAAATGCCATACCTTGTTTTTTTTTGTTTTTTTTTTTACAATTGATGGTTTCTTTCCCCTTTCTTTTTGTTATATCCCAAACTTTTGGGATGAACAAGATGAATGGAAACAAAAGAGAAGTGTATTTTGATGCATAAATAAACAACCTTTATTTATTCACTGTCTGTGAACAGCAAGAATTTGTTTGGATTGAAACAATAAATTCCACATGTGTGTCAGGTGGTATGCTTGTCTTCAGACAAGGGAAGTAAATCAATTGTATTTTGAGTTATTGTCCTTTATAGGGGAAGGAAATTAGCTTCCCCTAACACTTTTACTATATTGTCTAAGAGTACCTGCAGTTTTATTTCTGTGTCTGCCATCAACACTGTGTCATCCTCATATCTTATGTTGTTACGAGTGTTCCTACAGATAATAAATCCTGGTAGAACTTCTACTTCTCTTAAGATTGTCCTGCTTTAAAAGTTAAATAGAAATCTTGGGAATATGGATAAATGGGAGTAGTAGGAATTTAAGTAAATTGCTTATCTATTAAGAAAAAACTAATTCTTCTCTCTCAATATTTATATATTAATATATTGTCATCCACAGACAGACTGTTTTGCTGTTTCACAGCTCATCAGTGTGGCTAGACATCCAGTTGACTCTAGCTAGGATCAAAATTAGTGTCAGTTGGAGATTCTACCCCTAAGCATTTGCATACGGCAGGGATGAAGGTGAATTTAAGTGTATTTATTTTTAGATAAACACACAATGACTGAGAGAACACCTTTCGCTTTACCGAAGAGTCTTGCATTATTAGAAGTAATAGGCACTGTTTACAAACTCACTCTTCCTCTCCAGAGAGCTCAACCAAAATAAATTTTTTGGGAGCATATATATATATATATATATATATATATATATATATATATATATATATATATATATGTGTGTGTGTGTGTGTGCACAAAAATATTTTTTTTATGATAGAGGAAAATTTAATTAATATCTCAGAGATTAACTATAGGAAAATTTAATTCATATCTCAGAGACAATAAATCATTTTCTTTTTCATCTTTTCCCAGTAAGGCATGAAATGACACCAGGATTGATCCAAATTTGAAAGCATTTCCATTGTTTTCATTTCCTGAAGATCTACCCATAAAGCCATTTCATCCTCAGTATATAATTGATATATTAATATAATTTTTAATCACCAACACTTAAAAATAATAAAATCATAAATCATAGTTGTCGGTAGCATAAGAGTTACCAACCCAAAAAGTGGAACCAGATAGCCAAGTTCAAATTTTCACCTAGTAAGCTTCATTCATTCACTTTTGCACCAATATCCTTGGGAAAGGCATGATTCCATCTCTTCTCCTTCCAACTTTAGATTAAATAGCAGTGTAGACTGAACTAGCTTGCCTTGGTGGGCAACATGTTTAGACAAAGAGCAACTTTTAATTTAAATCCATGAAATAGGCAACATGAAATATCTGTAGTAACTTTTCCAAGAATTAATGATAATTCACAGATAATAAAGAAAAGGTATATGTGGAGTGCCATGTTTGTCTTCATCCTGAAGGAATTTGGCATTAATGAAATAATAAATCATTTTCCTGTACTAGCAAATAGATTAACTTGTGCCTTATACGTTATCCATCTTTATATACATATTTATATATAGAAAGAGACAGTTTTGAAGGAAGCATACATTGTTCGATGGATTATATCTTTTATCCAGACAGATTCTATAAAATATCAGTTTGATATAATTCTTTCCATTTTTAAGCCAAAATGTCTGTAGTCTATAGCCCTTGTCCTATAAATAATTTTTAGGTGAAAGCTGATGTCATTTCTCTGTCCTAAGTAAGTTGCAAGATAATATTAATGAGATTTATCTTTTTTTCCATATGGAATCGAAATATTGAACTGTAATTTTACATAAACTCTATTTACAGTATATATAAAATTGAATAAATTCATTATTACTGGTTTGAAACACAATAGATTATTATTGTCACCAGGGCTGGATTATGACCTCTTGGAGGCTCTAGGCTAATGAAATTATGGGGTCCACCTCAGACGCAGCCACCCTCTAACTTGCCCACACCGGTCTTGAAAATGTTTTACTCATGATATATTTTAGAAACATTTACATAACTTGAAGTAAACTAGAATAGCTATGTTTTGTCAATAAAAATATTCTTAAGAAATATCAATATTTTCTACTATTTATTGCAAACCAAATTAGCACATATTTCAACAAAACTGTAATAAAAAAAGATTTTTTATAACCAGCATTATAAAAATAAAACAATCAAAATAAATATGAGTTTGTCATATTGATATCATTTCAGTTTATGAAACTGTTTAGAAGTTATAACATCTAGAAAATTTACATCATTGCTTTATAAAAATTTCTAAGATTTAAACATTCTGAACTAAAATCAAACATGTTATCTTCTTGAAACACAATGACACAAACTAAAACATTCTTTTCCTTGCTTTGTTTCCTGCAAAGTCAAATAAATATGAGTTTGTCATATTCATATCATTTCAGTGAATGAAACTAGTTAGAAGTTATAACATCTATAAAATTAAAATCATTGCTTTTTAAAAGCTTGCAGGGCCCTAGGTTGCAGCCTATAATAGCCAAAAGGATAATCTGTCCCTCATTCAGTAGTTCCATTTGAGACTGAATAGCGATCACCTGATTAATTACAAACAAAATTATATCAAAATCAGATGATAAACAAACTGTTAGTTTAGTGGAAATAAAATGCAGACAGAGCAGCCAATCACTACCAATAATGGTACCCCCCCGTGTAGGTCAAAGAGATGATGTTTTGTATGCTGTCGGTGCAGAATGACAGTGCATGGCTACTTTGCTAGAACAAGAGCCGGTGTGCACCCCTGAATATCTGGTTATGAAGAAAGGAAGTATTTACCAGCTTCCCCATGAGATAGAATGGTGAACTGAGCGGTGTTACCTCAGCAAATGATTCCTTTGCTAACCAACTGCTAAAGTTTTGGCTCGATAAAAGTAGGCAGATTTTCTGGGTAGACATAGAGCTTGGCAGCATGTTGCACAATGGGATTGCTAGGGGTTACCAAAGATTTTTGTTTGTGTTACTGAACATTGTTTCAAATTAATTTGTCCTTGTTTGGGCTTCTGGTGTCTGGCTGCATTCATTCTATATGTGTGGAGTTCCCATGCGGAAGTCTTTGCTGTGCCCTGCTTGTTGTGATCTACTGTTTGATTTCAGTGCTGCTGAGTTTTCCATAACACTTTGTTGGCATATAACCAACCAATAAGAAGAAAATCTATTCTGTTATACATTGTTTTACTATGGGAGAATATGATATATAAATTTCTATATATTACAACAATGTAAAGTGGAAAAGATTCTATACAAAATATATACTTCCATAAAAAGAATTTATCAGGCTAAAGTCTTTTACAAAGCAATGCAACCAATGACCTCTCTTGTCCATTCATATCACATTCATCATTACAATTTCAATTGGAATGATTTATTTGAGTGTAAATTTTAGTAAAAAATTAAGTTTTGTTCAATTCATTCCTTGATAATAATAACTATTATATATTAATAGTAAACCTCTCATTCTTATCTCTCCATATAGTATCTGATCTTTTCCTATCAAATGTTCCCTCTATTGGGTAAATAGATGGGTCAACTGCAAATTATGCTGAATTTTTGTGAGGACATACACTCTGGACTTTAGAAGATCCTCATCACAAAGTATCCAACAATATTATATAGAAAGCAATTATCTCCCTTTTTACAGTATAAATTTACTGATATCCTGAGGTACACTTGAGAGCCACATGACATGGGGATAACCAGTCGTACTTTAGCTCATAACAGAGATGGATGTGGTAGCCAGTTGTGTTTGGTGAACGAAATCATTGTAACTAGGAACATATAATATATCATCAGGGCCAAACCATGTACCTCTTAAGGACATTAAACATATGACTTTTTTATTCAACTATTTTCACTTACTGCTTGTCTTCTTTTATGTACGTTTTCAATTTTTGTGTGTGGGGAAAAGTGTAATGAATATATATACTGGGTGTGGCAACATAACTGTCCATCCCACAAAATATTTAATATATAAAAATCACTAAACTAATTGAGTTTCTTTTTTTCCAGGTTTTCAGATAAGACATTTAGCCATCTTGACACCATTTGTTGTAAGAATCACTGAAAAACCTTTTGAATTATTCAGCTAGAAAGAGAACAGGTTAAAATCATTTTGTGTCAGCCCCACTGTCTTCCGAAATGAGCAATGGTGAGAGGAAAAAGGTATTTCAGGACTTAAGTAATTGTAGCAACATTTATACTCTGACTTCCATCTTCAAAGTCCATTCAAGAACCCTCAAGAAAACGGTGAATAGGCTTTAAATAGAGGGAACAGTAGATCATGAGGTCACAACAAAAAGAGGGATTATCATTTCAACTTAGAACTAAAGAGATTGATTAGAAAAGAACCAAATTAATCCATAAGACATTTGGCATGTTAGAGGGGAGTTTCAGCTTTCTTTCAATCCAAAGAACAATGAAAAAGACTAGAAAATGAAATTGCACATGAAACCTGTGAGGCACCTTCTTACTGCAGGATAGAAGTTAGGTTAGAGAACATGAAGATCATCTTGAATAAGTTGGAAAATGATCATGGAATTATATATATATATATATATATATGCATGTTTCATTAAAAACAACAGACAAGGTACTACGGTTGAGCTTTTTATTTAATTTTTCTTGTGTTCTGACAAGAGCTTTCTTTTCTGGACAAAGAGTGTGTAAGAACTGTCTGAATGTTCTGTGTTTCCAGCGTTTTCGGCTATACCTTTAGCCATTATCAAGGATGATTCAATTATCAGCTTAGTAAGTGTGTGTGTTCTTTGTATGTTCAGTGTGTGGTAGTGATGTTTTTAGTTTCCGAATACGGTTAGCACATTGTGGCTTTGTTCATAGTTAATATTGTTAAGGGTTATATTTTTTTTTTTTTATTATTAGAGCTTCCATTATTTTTAGTCTTTTTTTTGCAAGTGGATGCAGTTAATATATTTGTGTTTTCTACTAGTATGTTCCTAATAGTGTCGGGTAAATCTGAGTGTGTGTTTAAATGTTATAATATATAATATATTGATAATGGCTAAAGGTATAGCCGAAAGTGCTCGGAAACACAGAACATTCAGACAGTTCTTACACACTCTTTGTCCAGAAAAGAAAGCTCTTGTCAGAACACAAGAAAAATTAAATAAAAAGCTCAACTGTAGTACCTTGTCTGTCGTTTTTAATGAAACATGCATAAAGGAAGGATTGCTGCCTAAGGATTACAAATATATAATATATATATAAATATATATATATATATATATATATATATATATATATATATTTGAATTTTATTTCAATCCTTCACGTGCTTCATTAGCTATGATTAATTAATGATGAACATGTCATTTTTGTTTATGATCAGTTTCATGATGATTCTTCTGTTAAGCATGGAGAGTACTTATATATTCTTATTGCTCAAAGTCCACTAGTGTCATAAAAACCTTAGAGAATTCCAGTAAGATATCTTTAATCATTTGTAATCTACAATGGTTCAGAGTTTAATCTGACAATTGAACAATTTTGCTGTTATACTCGATATATATATATATATATATATATATATATATATATATATATATTATATATATATGTGTGTGTGTGCCATTATTTATATACGTCAGTGTTATATATAAAATGTTTTTACGTATAACAAATTTTTTAATACATTCCTTTTGGTTATTTTAATCATCCTTTCTGTCATGTTAAGGTGTTAATATATGAAGGCTATACTAATGTCTATATTGGGGCTTGGAGAATTGAGAAAACTAACATAATTCTTCTCTCTTTTCAAGTGTCCCATTAAATGATTCCTTGAATTTGTAAAATCTACAATATCCTTTTTCTCTTTCCCAGAAACATTGAAGTGGATATGTCTATATTATTATACAAAGTATAATGGTACAAATGTGTCATTAAAAGGCAAGCTCTTTTAAAAATAAAAGTGCTAGATTTCTCTTTGACTAGTCCTAAATTATTTCAGTTGAAAAAATGGCAATTTAGTTCTGATCTTAAAATATTTCCATGAACCTTTTGTATTCAACAAAATTTTTAAACTTTTTTTTGTACCAAATTGGTGTAAAGAGACAAGAGATGTTTTGAAAACATTTAGAGGTAAATGTTGTGGAAAGAATTTTTGTGCCATTGATTTGACTCTACTTTATGGAACATTAATTTATTGTCTCACCACAGGCTGCTGCCCGAGCAAAGATTGTAACTGCTAATCAAATGAAGACAAAGGTTCTTTGAAGTCAGAGAAGGCATCCACTTTTTGACCACTAAGAAGGAAAAAGTAAATGTATTAGAATGACTGTTGCTCATCTGATAAAGCTCTTAGTTCTCAGACATTAAAAGATGAGTTCTCTACTTTTAAAACTTGTGTCATATAAATATTAAAGAAGTTCTTCACTGTGCACTCTTAGGCTTCCATACTTTAAAATTATAGTGTTTAGCTTTTAGTAGAACTCAAAGGAAGCTTCAAAATGCTTTAAGCAATCGATATGAGTGATTTAATTGTATTTATCTACCCACCTCTCCATTTATGAAGGCAAAATATAATATAAGATAAATTTTAATGTGGGGGGAGGGAAATGGTGAAATTTGTAATAACATTTTATTCTAGTAGAGATATTTTCTACACAATATATGTATATTATATTTATTTATTTTATACTGTTAGTTCACCCAATACAAGGCCCAAGAGCCACTCATGGTAGAAGGTTACTAAACAAGATTGCTGTAAGTGAAGGAGAAAGAATGATTAAGAAATGTACATTATGAGAGATATTTAGGATAAATATTGGTTTATCCTGAAAGTAGTTGTCATTTTGTTTTATAAAAAGATACTAAGAATTCTGAATAATATTTTAAAAATTAAATACATCTAAAAAAAAAAAAAAAAAAAGAAAAAAAAAGAAATTCCTAAAAAAAAACCCATTATTCAAATAGTTTATATAATGGCTAAAAAATGTTATTATGAATATGTAATAGTCCAAAACAGAACTGTACATCTGATGTGACATACAACTAACAATCAGTAAATCTCTTTATTGAGATATTTTGCATAGTTTTATTGGGTAGTTTCAAGATATTTTAAAATGATGTCATTTCAGGGGAAATATCTTAAACACCAGATGTCATATTTCATGATGATCTAATCTGGGACATTCTATACAATCCACTGTTGAATATCTGTGGATGTGTGGATAGTGTAATGGTAAGCAGCTCAGAGAGAAAAAAATCAGTAAGCTGTATTCAAATTCAGGCTGAGTTTATTACATTCACTTTTACAAAAATATCTTTGCAAAAAGGTATGAATCTCCCAACAGCAATTGGTTAACTAGCACTGCAGACAGGACTCTCTAGCCATGGTTGGTAACAAGTCTAGGAGAGGAACAACTCTGAATTCAAAACCCCATGTAGCCCTGGCAGGAGGCATAATATTGTCGTGTACCTGAAGTAAGTACACATATAATATACCTAATCTGAACTTCTTTATTTGACTGTTGTTTCTTTACTAACACAAAAGTTTAAAACTGTTGAATTAAGCAACAAATGGCTTGGAAAATCACACATTAATTTCAGGCTGGTGTAATATTCAGCAGATAATATTTTGATCTGATCAAATAATGGTGGTCTTACAGCGATATCATTTTGAAACATTGGTTCTTATATGATCACTCAAGTTAAGCAATGTTGAGACTGGTCAGCATCTAGATGGGTGACTACTTGGGAATATCAGATGCTGTAAGCTTGGATGTGTTAGTGTTGTAATGGATAAGGTCTTGGAATTGTTAACTGGAGAGCCAAGTTCCAATTCCAGTTTTGTTCATTATATTCACTTACATTCAAATACTATGAGGAAAGGTGTGAATTTCTCCCCAGCTATGAGTTAATTAGTAAAAATTGTATCACTAAATCATTATTATTTAAAAAAAAAAAAACTTCTTACAATCTAGAAATATTTTCTAACTTTAAATAACCTACAAAAGATTGATAAGCCATAGAAATTAAAATATATATATACTACTAATAATATTAAAATACATATATTTTCTAATAAAATTAAGATAATATAATTATATTAAAATAGAGACTAGTTAAGCATCTTAATAAAGTTTTAATTAAATTCTATACTCTTTTCATGTATTCCATCTTACATACTTTGTTCAAATATTTCCTATCCAATCATTTATCATATATGCTACACACACACACACACACACACACACACACACACAAATATAAAGATTTATTATTCTCTGATGACTCATAATCAATTTCTTTTCTGTTGATTTCGACTGCACTTATTCCCAAAAGCAGCCAATTTCTTTGCTTTGCATAGAATTTCTTTCCACAATACAACCATCTGATGTCTATTGTAATATGACTGTAGTAATATGCAAATGACTTCCTAATTAGCATAGCTAAGGCATAGACTATATAAATGCCAAAAATCAGTAAGGGTTAAGTACCTCTCTGTATGCAATATAAATGACTACCACTGGACTGATAAAATACAAAGGAATACACACTTCCTAACAATGACATTTTACAAAAACATAGTTGAAACTTCATGTGAAAGCCTACACTGTATAAACATCATATATATATTTAAGTTTGCTTTGATAAGGTGGCACTAAACCTTTTGTAGTCTCTCTGAAAAGGTATGGTCTTGATAAATTAATTTCAGAAGAGTGAAAAAAAATGATGTTCTTTTTTTCTCAAATTCAGTAAATAAGCATCTATTTTCAAATTTGCTTGAATAAGTAGAAATAAGTAGTATAACTCAAATAACTTGAATGTTAAATAATCTAGTTATCTGTAGTATAATTAAACTTAATTGATCAAAAGTTAATTATTATAAAATATCAGTCACAAATAAGTCAACAAAAACAAAAAAGAAGAAGAAAGAACACCTGAATTTAATTTGTTATCTTTAGGTTTCAAAAAGGTAAGATGGGCTTGGACAATTATTCTATTTTTCTAGAAAAATCCACCCAGAGTATCCTTATTACAATCACCCTTTTTACAAGATAATCAGGAAATTATCTCTCACTCCTTAATTCTTGGACAAATCATGTCATTAGAGGAAATGATAAAACAATAATAAAAAAAAACACATTCCAGTCACCACTTTTATTCCAACCACCTTGACTATTTGAAACTCAAATGTATGACTGCATCATTATCCATTGCTGTAATTTAGTTAATGCAGAAAGAGAAACTAATGGAGAAGTTTTGCAATGTGCCATTTCACATAATGTTATCATATTTACTGTCAGCTTTATCCACAACACAAGTGAACTCTCATAAAAAATGTGGAGCTCTCCTGGATTGATCTTATCCACTTTGGTGATAGAAACCTTGTATGTTGGACACAAAAGTATAAACAGTCTGAGATTTATCATAAATTACTCACTGAAGGTTTGAGTGACTCTGTCTTATCATGAATTAGAAGAAGGTATTCTAGAATAGTGAAGCCATACAATGACTGGGCTAAATCTAATTAAGTATATCTTTGGTGAAGGTAATATTAGCTGTTTCCTTATAAGGAAACATTCAGTATTCATTGGTCGAGCAGACAACACTACTTTTTGTTAAAATTTGTAAAATCCTTCTCCTAAGATTAATGGTGAAAAGCGCTTTGAGCAAAGATCTTACGCAAATATCATCCTGCTTTGCACCTTGTTAGCTGGGCTAGAGATTCACAAACAAAAAACAGTACCAAAGAACTCTACCAAATAAGAGACACCACATTACGTAAGGACTACCAACAGCAGCAACAATTAAAATAGATAGCACATGTAACTAGAAGAGAAAATAATGACATAAAATGTTAACATTCCATACCACTTCAAAGAGAAGGTTAGGAAGAAAATAACCATCAATACCAGCAAGAGTGATAACAGCTACTGGACTTGAGAAACTTGTTTTTCCTAAAAAAAATGTGTTTTAAGAGAAAGATTTGAGAAATTTCAACCAAAAACTGTATTGGCTTCTCAGTCAATGAATGGCAAATGTTTCCTGATAGGGAAACAGCTAATATTGCTATTAAAACATTTTTTCAGAAAAAAATAGGTGTCCACTAACAGTTATTGCTCTTTCCAATATTGATGGGGGTCTTCCTTCATAACCTTTTTCTTGAAGTAGGGTGGACCATCAACATCTGAATATGTGATCAGCCTAGCTGCAACTGGGATGCATGCATGAGAAAGATCCACATGACAATGATAGATATATAAACACCCTTCTCCTCAATAAAGAAGGCATTCTCTCTCAGACATCATGAGAATGTAAGGTCTACATTTCAGATGAGAGACCCAGGGCTGCTTACACAGTGTGGAAAATAGATTTTGACAGAGTCTGGAGTTGAATAAAATGTAATGTTACATAATGAGAGAATCAGTTTTGGTCTTTTTATTAAACAGCACAACAAATACTTAATTACAATAACACAATATATCACTTATCAATCAAAAATGGATACCAGAAGATAGGCAGAGAGATGGGGAGGGATGAAATATTATTTCTGTAATAACATCTGTAACAACCAAAAATGAGAACTGTATATTGGGGCTGCAAATGAAAATGCTATGGAACAAAGCACAGCAAAGCAGCAGTAGTAAGAAAAAAGAAGAAATAGTGAAGTAGGTCAAATGTAACAGCAGTGGCAGCAGAAGACAGGCAATAAGGACTTTAGGTTTCAGGTTCTAAGTCCAGGATTGTCCCACAGTACAATAGCTTAGTGGATTAAAGCAGTGGTTTGGGAACTTAGTGGTATAGTAATTATGAATTCAATAGTAGATTTGTAACAGAGTGAGCAATTACTGAGCAGTACTTAAAAAAACACACGGTATTATTAGATATGGACATCAGAACAGGAACAGTTTAATCCTGTATATTAAATAAAGGGCTTCTTTCAAAATTCAGTGAAGATTACCCAAACCAACAGACATCTAAAGAAGGTTGGAGGGAACAATGCTTCTAATATAGTAATATCAAGAATGTTGAGGGCATTAGTCTGAAAGTAGATAAAATATTTTTTGGGGGATATAATATGGTAGTCCATTTCTGTGTCTCTTTAGAAAGGAAGTTCTTGGTTTTCAGTAATAAAGATATTATCTGTGAAGCAGTTTCATTAAAATCATAAATTAGCTCCCCCAAGTGTCTATTCATGTTCTCTATACTCTATATTTCAACTGAATTTTCTATTCTTTCATAAAGAATACTGATACCCAACTTCATTCTCAAAATGGTCTGTGAAACTATTATGGCAACTTTCACTCAACAACAAATGGATTAGACTTTCTGGAATGCATGAGGTTTCTCTATTTTCCAATGTGTAATTAAGAAAAATGAAAACAAAAAGCTCACTTAGAATTTGAAAGAGCCAGTTGAAATTTCTAGGACATACAATGAGGGAAGAAAGGTTAGAAAATTTGACACTCATATGATTTATTGAAGGCAAATAGAGAAACAGTGAGTAACAAATCTTAGAAGCTTGTATAATGGATGACAAAGCACGGAATGAAAAGGTAGTCAAATATTGCTAAGTGTAACAAAGAATTGGTAGTTTGGTTTGTTTAACAGCATATAAACACCTTATGGATCATTTAATGCCGAGATTCAATTTTGGGGGGAGCTTTGCTAATTTATCTTTTTATTTTTATTTAAAAAATGTATTGCTGCTAAATTTTTTTCTATGAAAATGTAATGCTGGCATTTTTATAATAAAAAAGTATTTTTATATTTTCATAATGTTTTAACCCCATTTTGGGGGTTCACTATTTGCCCATAGTGGGGACCCTAACAGGTGCTACCACCCCAAATCAGGATGGACCTGGGAACAACAACAATAAAGAGGTAGTTTCATGCTCCTTAAAACTTCCCAATCAGAGGCCTTGCAACTGGATTTAGTTTATTGTCATGCCCAAGATGGGATAGGTAGTTGTAGAGAGTCATGGTTGACCAAGTTCAGAAGGTACACAGAACATAAAAAAAAGAATATTGTAGATCAAAATCAAGGGAAATTTTTAGCAAAATGCTTTTCCCAGATCTTCAGTGAATATTTATTTTTTATTGATATTTTCTTCTTTCCACTGAAGAATTAACATTAACTTTCAAAGGTGTCCCAGTTGTTTATGTCGAACTTCCCTTTGCCTAAAGAACTCTATCTTGCAATATTCAGCCTGACATAACAGCTTCTTAATCTCCTTCTAAGAGATTTAGAAAGATTTCTGCCATCCCTGGAGATTAAAATCTTCATGCAAATATAGAAAATCAGAAGCAAAAAGAATTTTGGTACTCAAACAAAACAACTTCTGGGATATTTGGGAAAAGATTACCAAAAAATATCTAAACTTCAGGGATAGATATTTAGCATTGATTTTTCCTTAACCTTTTTCTCACCAATCCAAAAGAATCTAGTTCAAATGTGATAACTGAAAAATGAATTGATCAATATTTTAGATCACACTCACAGTTCAATGTTACCCACCAGATAAAAGGATGATTAATAATGAGAGCTTATGAAAGTTATGATTTAAAAGATTATGAAAAGTTGCTTGGTATTAAAATAAAATCTTCTTAATATTTGCCCTATGGGATGATTTGCCATTTAACTCTCAATGTTTCTTTAAGAAAATCTAAGAAATATAATGATAGAGATTTGAAAACAGGTTGAATTGTCAGATGGGAAAATAAAGTAAAATCAATTAGAATAATCTAAAGTAATGGTAATATTAGCCTTTTCCCTATAAGGAAACATTTGGCTTTCACTGACCGAGCAGCCAGTACTGTTTTCGGTTGAAATTTATAAAATCTTTCTCTTAAAACATTTTTTTTTAGCAAAAACAGGTTTCTCAAGTTCAGTAACTGTTATTGCTCTTTCCAGTATTGATGGGGGATTTCCATCCTTCACCTTTTACTTGAAGTCACGTGAAATGTTAAAATCTTGATTATGTCATTATTTACTCTTCAAGTTACATGTGATATACATTTTAATTGTTGCTGCTGTTGGTAGTCCTCAAGTGATATGGTTTCTGTTATTTAGCACCAATCCATAAAATATATATTAATACCAAGAAAGAATATTCTTGGAAATCTTTACAAATTTTTTATAACAAATTAATGCATAAATTATGAATACTGGATTTGTCAAGAATCTAAAAGGTCTGTCCAGAAAGCATTCTTCTATTTAATATTAGCCAAAAAATAAGCAACTTAGGATAATAGTGTCTTAGCCCTCTTTAAAGTTCTCCCCTTGTGAATTCACACTTTGTTGCAAACATAGGTAATATTCCCTTTTGTAAACTACTATGTTATATTATATATGCCAGTGAATGCTGGACAATTTCCACACAGATGACAAAGAGAACTGATGTAACAGAGATTTGGTTCTATAGAAGAATACTGAGATTATCATGGACATAACATGTTAGCAGCAAGAAAGGTTAAAATAAAATGGAAACGAAAAGAAACTTGTGCTTAGGATAATAGTGACAGCTGAAATTTCTGGAACACATAATGAGGAAAAAGAGCTTGGAAAATTTGGCACTCATGGATTGAAATCAAGGAAAAAACAGTGTGTAACCTACCTAACTTATTCAAATGTATGGAAGAAAATGGATTGGGGTAGGGAGAGTAAAGAAACAAATACAGCTAAGAGTTACTGTTGTAACCTAGGGAAGGTTACTGAATAGAATAATCACACGAAGGTTGATAATGAATGATAATACTTAGGACAAGAACAACACATATAAGATTCACCAGTGGCACGTAGGAAAAGTAGTAAACTGCTAGAAGTGAGTCAAGTGAATTCTACAATGAATATCCAATTGCAGACCAACATACAGTATTTACTACTGTATTTATGTGAATGGGGACATATCCATTATTGTTTGTAGATATGCTACTGCAGTTATAAAGCTTAGTGAGCTGTAAAGAGCTAGGGTCACTGATGTGCTGAAGCATATAAATTGCTCTTTGGAGGGATTTTAATGCAGGCTTATCATCTCTCAGTTGCGTTTCTGTCCTTGGACAGAGTGCACTCAGGGGCTTCTGTGTCATCTGTCAAAGGACAGAGGGGCAACTGAGGAAAATTATACTGAAGAGGTGCCCAGCCCTGGGGAACAGCTGCCCGAGGCTTCGCCCTCTCATTGCTCAAGAGGGAGGGATCAAAATCCTTGCACCGAGGCTTTTTTGTCGAAAATTTGGGGGGCTGAGGGGAATTTTTGTCCCTGCCCGATTGTATGTGCACAGGTCCCCACATTAATCCGATCTTGTGTCACATCTCATTCTCGTGGGGGAATGAGTAAACACCGCATATAAGAAAAGAAGACCCCAGTACTCTTTCCACTTTTCAAGCCAGTCTACAACTTCCTTTCTTAGGTTAACTATCAGTTGCCTTAAAATGATTTCCTTAATACAGTCTATAGTCTGAAATCTCAATTTCAACTGTAATTTTAGCATCCTGGTATGCCATGATAAAGGTTCTGTTGCATCTGTATCATCATTGATTTCAGTCCCTACATCACTTCATAGAATGTATTTTTTTCTCATTCATTTTATTATATGAGAGTTACTGATGTAGTAGTATCAATTATCAATTTTTTTTTTTCGTAAAGTTCTTTATACCTCATCGCCATTGTTGAAACTTGAATAATGCATGGAATAATAATACAACACAAAATGTACTTAGAACAAGATGTATTGAAACAAGAAAGTGTACACAATATTTACATATAGTCTTTTAGTATATTCTTGGGAAGACCGTTCCTGGAGAATGGGTTGACTTAGTCGCAGTCGGGAAGAGTCTCTGGATTGGATCTCTTCTTCCTCACCGGTACCAACCATATTTATATGGTCGGTACTCCACTATGTAAATTAGGTGGATCCTACCACAACAATTTTATTATATGAGAGTTACTGATGTAGTAGTATCAATTCTAGTAAGCAGCAGGAGGAAGAACTTCAATGGAATACATACCTACTCATAGTATCTCACCATGTGAGGCCTTATCCTATCTACTAAATCTTGGTATGTAAAGTGTATGGACAATTAAAAATTCTTGTATACTTCTGATGATATCATGCTATTTTGAACTTATATCCAAAATTTAGACAAAGGCAATTCAACACTGTCAGAATAACATGCCCATGGAATACAAGCCTCTGCATACTGTAACAAAAAAAAAGTCAGTGTGGAGAGGTTGAAATACATGGGTGATGTGATATTTTACCAAAAACCCATCACATGACAAATAATCTGCAAACACAGTCTTGAAAAGAATAATGTGATGTCAGAAGAACAAAATGGCAGTGTGCTTCATCAAAGGAAATGACCCTGCCAAAAAATGAGGCAATGCTGGACCTTTGTGTGCTCATGAAAAAACATTGTCAAAAGGATAATTTTCCCCTTGACACTGCTATTATTTTAACTATCTTCATTCCTTAGTAATGTTTATTGTTTTACAAAGCAATGATTAGAATTTTAATAAAACTTCAACAAATAAAAATGAATTAATACATTTTCTTTGTTCTTGAGAATTGACAACAAAATTATTAAACACTATTAGATCATTTATTTACAAGAATAATTTTATATTTACAACATGCTTTTGGAAGACATAACATACCTAATGTGTTTGTGGAAATGGGTGGCAGAACAGTGACTAGGGAGTATAGTAATAGGACAAACATTGCTTAGTACCACAAAGGATAGGAAATTGTGGAGAGTCATCGCTACATATATAGCATATGAAAGAAGAGAATAAATTCAACAATAATAAATTTTATTTATTGTAAGATGCATAAAGAATTTTGTTAACATTTTATAAGATTTCTGGATATAAATTTCAAGCATCTGTTTAACTTAATACATCAGTAAGTTATAACATGGAAAAACATAGGAGTAGTGATATGCAGAGGTTTGGTGATTCCCAGGGGTGACTCCTTAAATTGTATGCCACTAAGACTCAGTTGGAGAGCAGGGTGGCTTCTCTGGTCTCACTTATCAAAACACAGATCCACAATCAGACCAGCTTATGGGACTGTAGGATGCTTTTACAATGAATTTAACATAGATAATTTCAAAAAAGTAAATTTTTATTTCACTCTTTGATTGGATGCCATCCTGATATGGATGCTCAGAGTTGTTGCACCCTTTGTCCTCACTACTGCACACTACTGCATAGCAGTATACATCAAAGTAAATCAATGGTTGTGTAGTGAGACAAATAGCTGAATTTTGATCTGAAATTTTTACTGAATAATATGAGATGTACAGAATTAATATTCACCTTTGAGTAATGTGCATTGACAAGGAAGGGGATTATGTTGAATAATGAATATTTCTGGCATAAAATAAGTCCTCTTTTCATTACTGGGCTATGGATTTATTGATGAACATGTGTAATTTAAATAATAAGGTACCTAATATTGATTGATATTCACATGTAAATCTCAAATGCTATAGTATTTAAGTTTATTGCCCTCTGGTGGCTCCATGAATATAATATTCTACCAAAGTAGGCTTCCAATAAATCTTTATAATCTGGTCAAGGCAGTTGCTTTAAACTAGGCTAAAATAATTCATTGGGTAATTTATTAAAATCTGCTTGGAAAATGAATTAAATGTTGCAATCGACTGAAATTACAGGCTATAAATATCATAACACACATTCCAATAACAATCAAATATAATGAGTACCAAGAACTAAATCAGAAATTGGTTTATAAAGACTAAATATTTTGGCTTAGTTCCGATCCAGCACATATTGTTGGCTTCTGTTCGGTAAAATCTCAACTTTTCCAATTTAACATTTCTCTGATAACTGATGATATAGTGGCAGTTTTAATATGAGGAAAAGATTCCTTATCATTAAGAAGAGCAATGACATTAAAGGCAGAACATTTGTAGAATTACCTAAAACTTTGTAATTAATTCTCAGAGAACTCCTTAAACATATATCAGAGACAATGCGTGTTTGACTAAATTGTTTAACTCATAGACTATTCTGTAACCTATAACAAAAATGGCAGCTCTTGTATACAATTTACTCAGCTTTTAACAAATTGATTAAAAATTATTTACACTATTTACATTTGGACTATTGCTCTTTGTTGCTATTACAATGTTTTGGCTGTTGGACCCTTCAGCCTTCTTCAGGTGTATATCAACCTGAGTAAGCTACAGGGAATTCTGAACTGAGCCCTTTATTTAATCTCCAGGGAGGTAGACTGCTCTCTTTCTACTGCTCAGGCCTAGGATACTCTCCAATTCTTATTTTATTTAGTACTGTTAAGTTGTTGCTCACTCATTTTCACAGAGTGCAAGTATATACTGCTTGAACAAGGAATTGAAATCACAAACATTATTTCACTAAATTCACAAGCCAATGCTTTTACCCACTAGTTCATTATTCCATTGCTGTAGTAAACTTCTAGCTTTAAACTTAACCTGACTTCTGATTAGTTTGCAACTTCTGCTGCTCTGGTTATCATGATTAAAAATCTTGATTAGCTCAAAATGCAGTCGTTAAAACATTAATGACTATTACCCAGAAATCTATTTTAAGACTAATGGTACCAAAACATAAAAACAATCTTTTTTGTGAGAAATGAAGTTAAGGAAGAAAAAAACAGAATTTGATTGAGCTGGCATTTCTGTAGATAAAAATGGTTTGAATTCTAAAAGTTTCTGCATGGGAATTTATAATCTATATATATTGGGTAACTGAATGACAAAATAGAAAAAAAATATGTAACATGTTTTGTCCTTTAAAAGACTTCATCAGATTAAAATAATGTTATATTTGATGGAATTATAAATATGTTAGGAAAGGTGGGAAAAATCTAAATGAAAATGTCAATTATAATTATGTACTGAGAGGAAACACTTAAGATGTAGGGATGTTAAATTTAAAATTTAAAAGTTTTCTGGCATCTGACATGTCTAAACCCAAGCACACAGTTGATTTCATTTGAATCCATATATCTAAAACACAATGTGCATGTATGAATATATATATATATATATATGAGGGAATGTTGCAAAGAGATGCCAATATAAATTCTGATGTTTATTTATTTGGTCATATTTTGCAAAGTGGGGGTAAACTGGGAGTTTTTCAGCACCTTTCTCTCAAAATATATATATATATATATATATATATATATATATATATATATATATATATGACTGTGCTCTCAAAATAACTCAATTGAAGTCTCACAGAGGAAGGGGTGATTTTATAAAACAGTGGCTGCTGCTGCTAATGCAATGCTCTTCTATTTGAATCAAGCTCTCTTAGCTACTAACGTCTTTTGCATAGTAAAAACGTGAAAATTTCTCTTCCACTCTGCTGTGGGTGATAGCTTTGGGGTAGAATCTCTGACTGATGCTAAATTGGTTGGGTTTCAATCCCCACTTGAAGCAATTGGATGTCTAGTAACACTGATGAGATGTGATACAGTGAAACTGTCTGTCTGTGGATAACTATATATATATATATATATATATATATATATACACACACACACACACACACATGGTACATTAGATTTGTTCATACTGCTGTTGAATAATTCATAAAAAAATGAAGATACACTCTAGAGCTAAGCAAACAAATTTATTATAATTAATGCTCTATGTCTTTATACTGAACATTATAATTGCCAAAACTTGTTGGTTGCTTTAAATATGTTATCTTCCAGAACAACCCTGGTCAACTGAGCTTTGGTGGAGTGGAATATAATTTATGTTATTATAGAAGGCCAACAACAAATTTTCTACATGAAATTTTGTAAGGTTCTGTGTTCCTGATTATCATTTCAGACAATGGGACACAATTTACGTCTAGTGAATTTAAGGTATTTTGTAATTCATTAGCAATAGAACATATTACAACTCCCCCTTATCCCCCAAGATCAAACAGACAAGCAGAATGGTTTGTCAATTCATTTAAAAGAGCATTAAAAATGTTGGAGGGAGAGGAATCAGATGAAGTATTGCTACAACAATTTCTGAGTGTTTTCAGAATAACACCAAACATGAAAACCGTGTCTGGAATGTCGCCTGCAGAATTGATGTCAGCCAGGAAGATTAAGTTCATTTTTAATAAATTATTACAGAACGTAAGATGAGAGCATCAAAAAATAACAATATAAGTAAATACTTCAAACCTGGAGATAAGGTATTTTTAAAAATCTATCAATGTGGAAAAGAATTCTGGGAAGATGGCATTATGAAAAAGTAGATTGGCAAAATGACATACATGGTATAGGGACAAAGATGGGAATATAAGCGACACCTTAATCAGTTAAAACGCAAATTCACCTATTTAAAAAATCTCTGAAAAGAGGTACCTATGGAAATTTTGTATGACATGTTTGATGAAGCCCCACCATCAGAGATTGTTGAACCAAGGTTTTATGGTAAAAGAAGAAGAATAGCAACAGAATTTCTAAATAATGAACTGAAGTTGAAAAAATATAGACTCCAGAGGAAGTCATCTGAAAGGGGAGGTGTTATATAGGAATAAAGTGTTGCTGCCAACGGATCACAGTTGACCTCATCTTGAAATACTTAGATCACATGATGCATAAAGGAAAATATATATATGGGAATTAGCAGCGTCTGACTGAGTATTGTTTGAAGGCTTTACTAGTATTGTATCTGTGATTTACAAAGTCTCTCCTACAAATGGGCATTACAAAAACTTGTTATGAATCTAATAAAGATGACATGCTAAATAGAAAATATAATAAGATATTCTTTTTTTTTTATGTGCTGTATCCCTTCAGGATGTAGGCGATCATAGCCCTCCACATTATCCTGTCCCTTGTAGCTCTTTATAAATTTTATCTTTTTGCTATTTCTCCCAAACCTTCTTCTACCGTCCATTTACTCAAGCCCATCAAGTAAGTTACACACCATTTTCCTCTGTCCCTGTTCTCCCTCAATCTGTCCTGTGTCCTTCTTCCTCATTACATGCCCCAGAAATTTCAACTGCTTCTTCCTGATGTTAAGTATAAGTTTCTGTTTTGTTAACATTTTCTCTAAAACCTAGTCATTGCTCACATGTTTGGTTCAGGTATCCTCAGCATCTTTCTGTAGAGCCACATTTCTGTTGCTTCAAGTCTCTTCTTTATCTTTGAGGAGATTGTCCAGCATTCACTGCAATATAGTAGGACAGATATCATGTCCTCAACAGTTCAGTACTCTTTTCTTTGTTACTTGTTATGTTTTACATATTTCACTACATAGTAGTAGTTATAGTACAGTTCTTTGTTAATACTGTCTTTAGCTTTTGGAAGGCATCTTTAGTCATTTCAATGTGTCTTTAGATCCTAGTGTCACACTTTCCATCCTCTGTTAAGAACACTTCCAAGATACCATAAAAAGGCTCTTTCATAATTTTTAGAAATAAAACATTCAGGGAAGTTGAAACTTTCTCTGGTATTTATTGGAAAAATAAATAAAAGGAGTAGAGTTAAAAAAAAGCCTGTAGCTTTATTGAATATTAGATCAAAATAATGAAAATACAAATCTCCTTAAATGAAAAAAAAAAATTCCAATCTACAAGAAAGTATATTTCTAGAAGAATGTAGAAAAAGGAATACAATTTGATAATAATACAAAATAAGTAATGATATATAATTATACAGTATATAATAATGTATAATTTGATAGAGAACTATTTCTGCTATGATTTCTTGCATCATGAAGCCTGAAGCTCTTCTTTTTGATAGATATATACTTTATCTTTCTTTACAATGCTAATAAATGAGTAAATTCAATTCGGGATATTCTAAAGCTAATCACATGTCTTCTGATGTGCTACTGATCGTTTCATAAATCAAGTAAAACTACTTTATAATCTGACATGAAAAAAGACTTATGCTTTTGATACATTATAAAAATAAATATTTCATTTTTGTAGATCAGAGTAGCTTTAATTCATGAAGCTATTACTTTTTATGTAGTTCTGTATTTATTTAGTTGCATTTGAATTGATCAGAAAAATTCAACTGAATTTTCTTTATGACAAGTTTGTAAAGGATTACAGATGTAGAAAAAAGTGAAATATCAGATTGCTTCAACATTGACAGCATCATAAACTGGAGATGTTGTGGTACATAGTATAAACTAAACTTTTGGTAGCATTCAATAAACTACCATGGTTTTCTCTCTGTAGCTGTAATCTCACACCTGCCTGGCTATTCAATGATTATTTTTTAAGTTTTACATATATTTTGTTCAATATTTTTTTACATATATACATATTTCCATTTTCTAAGGCTACCTTGATGAGTGACACTCCTACTACCTGAGACATATTGATTAGTAAAATGCTGTAAACAACCTAAGTGGCATTTATGACTGTGTTTAAGCTATCATTGTTATTATTATTTTCTTTTTGAGGTTGTTATTTCAGTATTTTTCCCCAATATCTGTGATAAAATTAGAGATGGGTCCTCTTACTAATATAGTGGAATGTTTTCATTTGGAAATGAAACATTCAATTAATATTAATCACTTTTTGAGAAAAGGACATTTTTTTTTGTAGGTTGGCCATTGTCTATGTTTTCTTGACACTTGGGATTCTTTATAGTGGAGATGGGTATCATAGTCTGAAGATTATTAATTTGCTTTATCAGCCTACTGCTATAAAACAGCATCTTTATTGGTTGCTCCATAAATGTTAGAATCTATCTTACATATTTGTAAGTCTACTATTCATCCTTGCTTTGAATATTGTTGACATATCTGGTCTGGTGCTCCTGCTAGATATTTAGAGATTTTTGATAAAATCCAAAGAATAATCAGTATTCTTATTGGTCCTGACCTGGCATCTTGGCTTCAGTCCCTTTCCCACTGCCATAATATAACTTCCCTATGTCTTTTTTATAAATATTTTCATGGTAATCATTCTGATGAACTTTCTCTATGATACCTAGACTTTATGAATTTAAGTGCAGTACTAGATTGGCAGTAAGGTCTCATCATTTTGCAGTTAAACTGGCTAGATATAACTGTAAGTTCTATACTAACAGTTTCTTCCATCACACTTCTTGCTTATGTAACACTCTGTCGGCTTCTTGCTTCCAAGTTAACTTTGATCTTCAAACATTTAAAGGCATTCGCAATTGTTATCTTATGATGGCATATTCATGTATATAAAATACTTTCATGTTTAACTCATTTTTGTAATTCATTTCTTTTGTTTATTCTAGTCCTACCTTTTGTCTTGTTAAGGTGTTAGCATATGCATATACTAATTCCTATAGAGGATCCTGGAGATTAGAGAAAATCAGTAATAGTTAATATTTATAACTACCTTTTCAACTATAATTACCAAGGATGTCTGAGCATTTTATTAAAATTACAGAACATTATAAAACAAAGTGATATTATCTTGTATCACTGCCTGAATTTATTTTAATGTACTGTCAGAAAATAAAAGTAAAAATAATGGTTGACAACAGAACTCTTGCTTCTTCTATCAAGCACAAGTGCTTTATATGCAGGTTAATGGCCAATCTCAAGATGCTGATTGGTGAAAATTAGCCAATCAGATTATAACAATGCATGCAGCATTCTATTCAATCTTGGTTGGCTCAGATATTTTGTCTCCAAGGAATCATCTCTTTCTAAGATTTGGCACTTGCTTTGTTTCATATTTCTTCTATTTCTATCCATGTAAAATTAAAAAATAAATCATGATTACATATAAATATGTTATTTAGAGCTAACCTCATTCTTTTTGTCTTGAAACTGTCTGATGGACAAGGTTTTTCCCATATTCGTTTGCACATATTTGTTAATGTATGCATGATTTATTTCCCGACTTTCCATATTTACTTTGTTTCTTTCACCATTTCTCAAACATTGTTTTGTTTTCTTTTCATTTACTGTCTTTTATATAGTGCACTTTCTGATTAGATTTGTGATATTGGTATGGTCTCCAGGGTAAACATTTACTTCCATCAAATTTTCACTTAAATATAAATGCAGATTTTTACATTTTTTTTCCTTTCTTTTCTTATGAAGTCTCACTTGAGGTTAAACGTAAGTATTGCCTGACTGTTGTGATTGGTATTTGATTGGAAACAAGCAAATTTAATGATAGTTATTTCTGATCAGTCAAAAACATGAACAGAGGCAGATGTTAAAAGAGAAATAAACGTATGAAGACAAGTTGTCAAAGTTAGAGGAAATAACAAGGAATCTTTTATTGGTTATGCCAAAAACATGTTAAATTATACAGGAAGAAAATAGGTAAGACAGAATGATATACAGTGAGGTATGACCAGACAGCATTCAGGCATTTTGAAGAAGAACCAGTTGTATAACCTTGATACAAATTTCCAACTAGAAATGACTTAAATGCACAGATAGGAAAAGACACTCACTTGTTGGCTTACACAGTCAGCAGTGAGAGCATGTTTGTGCATTGTGTCTTGTGCAGAGATTTTGGCAAAACTTCACTTATCAAATAATATCACACACTTTTGTCATTCCCTCAAAGACAATATTTATCTCCTTTTGAATTTCTCTTGCTTTTATGATTGAGCCATTTTCTTCAGCTTATTAGCCCTTTGAAGGCTACTTAAATCAAAAAAATATTTTTAGATTGTAAGAATTATTTTTGAGATAATACTGGTTTAGTGATGCAATCTTACTAAGTAGTTTATATTTGCGGTGGAGGAGAAGAGGTGGATTCATACCTTTTCCAAGAGTATTTGTGTGTAAGTGTATATAATAAACCCTACAGGAATTTGAACTTTGCTACCTGATTAGTAATTCCAAACCATTATCCATTACACCATCCACACATCCAAGCTTACAGCTCCTGGTTTTCTGAAGTGATCACTCATATTGGTACTTTTTAACTTTGTTGGCCCCTTTTTGGAACCAATGTTTCAATGTGATATGGGTGTAAGCCTTTATTTCTGGCGTTTTCCAATAAAATGGAGAAGATCTGAGTCAGGATGAAAATTAAGGAAAACAATATAATACAGTTGATGAGGATCCCACAAGAAGTGTAAATCATGTTGGAATAAGTGTATGAAATCCCCAAGTAAGTATACTGAAAAGGAATAAGACATCACTGCTCTATTAAGCTTTTTTTCTTTCATTAATATTAAATGTTTTGATGATTCCTTTAAAAGATCTTGTATATTTGTGACTCAGAAGTTTGTTTATGTTATAAACCTAGTCAGGCTGTCCCAGTGCTATTAAAAATGTGATATTCTTGGTGCTGTCATTTGGCATTGTTAATGATCTTCAGAGATATTACCTGTAAACATTGGCATGCTGGGAGGTAACTAAGTGGCTGTTTTAATTCCTGCTGAAAATCAATTTCAGGAAACAAACCAAACACACTCTGTTGATAACTAACAAGATGTTCAATGAAAGTAAACATGTATTTAAAAGTACATAAAGAATAAGGAATTATTAATCTTTCTACGGAGCCTTGTTAGCAACTTTCCAACAGGTAAGTTTTCTAGTGGTAATTTATAGCAAGATAAGGCACTTTGATTCTCACACTTTATTCTTTTCTATTTAATCTCATTTCTGTGTGCTAGAAGCAGGAGCAGTGAGACAGGAACAGACTGGGAACAGATTTATTCTTGACATTTTCTTTGTGTTCTTCTCTTCTGAACTTTGTCCCATACATTTATCTAAGGAAATTTAGTCATCCCTGTCATTGAATTATTGCATATGTTTTGATAAGATATTCATATGAGCTTCTTTGTTTAGTAACACATGGACTTTTCAGGATGTTGTCAGGCTGAACCGTAAGTCTGAATTTCAGTAACAGAATGAACATTTCAGAGAGGTAGTATTTTGTATAAACAAATTTCAGAAAGACTACAATTTTTTGTCATATTGTCTAAGTGGTAGCTAGTTGGGTTGGGGAAGATCTAGTCTTACTTAATCTTAATGAATCCTACTCGTTTTATTTCAGTCTTAAGAAAAGTTTCTTTAGGAAAAAAAAAATGAACAGCCACAAATGCAAGTAGTGATCTCCCAACTGTCAACGATAATGAATTTCCCAACACTAAAAAACCTGTACCTCGTCCAGAGACCAGCTATGATTTATGAACAACTAAGCATCACCATTCTCAGGCAAATTAGCACAATACTTTCAATGTATATTTTTTAGTAAAGCCATCTATATAGAGAAACTTATTCAGCTTCTCATCAGAATTCCTTTTGCACATTTATGAATCTACCATTCTTATGTGCACTGAATACTGCTGTCATATTTTGGTCTTGTCCTTCTACTAAATATCTTGAGATTCTTGACAAAATTCAAAGAATGGTCTGTAATGTAATCAGTACTGACCATGTATCATTACTTCAATCACTTTCCCACCAACTTGGCTTAACACTATCTTTGCTATAAATATTTACATAGCAATTGTTCTGATGAGCTGTTCTCCTTAGTGACTGGTCTGCATGAATTTAAGTGTACTACTAAATTGGCTAAATTGGTATCATAATTTGACTGTTGAACTACCTAGATGCAACTGTTGATTCTAATCTAATAGTTTCTTTTCTTGCACTTCTCACCTGTGAATCTCTCTTCCAATTACTTGCTTCCCTGCCACCTGTAATCTTTAAAAAAAAGTTTTCTCATTGTCTTTCATTCCCTGTATCCACTCTGCATCCTAGTGGCATTACCACTTTGCTTGGGGTGAAATGATTAAAAAGCAAAAAAAAAAAAAAGATGCACAGTAATTGAGATCTTTTTTGTGTTGGTCTGATTCTCTTGTACAGAAAGGAATAAACTGAATGGAAATTATGTTGGGGTTGAGAAATTACTACTTGACAAGAAGGATTCTTTTCTTTTTATGTGCTATGTCCTTTCAGGATGTAGGCAATCATGGCTCTCCACCTCCCTCTATCCATTGTAGCTCTCAACAAGTTCCTTCCCTCTGCTTGTTCCACCAGACCACATTCTGTCATCCACTTGCTTATGCCCGCCAGGTATATCATGCAGTTTTTCCTTGTCTCTCTTTCCCTCTATTCCACCCATGAGTATCAGATTCTCCAGGCTCTCCTTCCTCATTATATCCCAGAAACTTCAGCTGCCTCTTCCTGATGTTAAGTATAAGCCTCCTCTTTGTTTGCAATCTCTCTAAAACCTCATCGTTGCTCACACACTTAACGATTCATTTAAAAGCCAGTGCTGAAAATTTCTACTAGAAAAAAAACTACTTCACAAAATCTGACCAAATGATCAAACATTAGAATTTATTTTTGGAAGTATTTGCTTGGTCAAGCCAAGAACTTTTCAGCACTCATTCATACATCTGTGCCAGAAAATTTCTGAAGTAACATTTCTGAAAACAGAAAATTTCTGAATTAACATTTCTAACAGAAACAAGTTTTTTCAAATTAAAAGTGATATAAAAACTTTTGATATGTTTTTTGTAATTTTTTTAATTTTATGTCCCTTCAGGATAGTGGAATCATTTCCTGTTGCTTTCTCTGCATTTTTGGAATTCAGTTTTCCTTCTCTAAGATTGATTGCCACCTCAGAATTGAAAGCCCAATCTTCTCTGCTATTTAATCGATAACTGGGAGCAGGAAAAAGAGACAGATTCATATCTTTGTCACAGGCATGTGTGCAAAGTAAATACAACAGACAAGCCTAGAATTTGAACCTGATTTGACTATTTCACTTTCTTTGTTGATATCTGTTAAACTACACACACATCCATTTGATATTACAAGCAAACAGTACTTAAAAAAGATTCTTTTTTCTAGCTGCTTAGCTACTTTATGCTCTGAGTTCATAAGTTTGCTCTCACAGTTGAAGAATCTGTTGACCCAGAGTATTGTGATAAAAAGATGATGTTGATGAGAAAAATAATACAAATAACTTCACTGTAATATCAAAGAGAAACACAAACTTAAACCTTTTTTGTTTTTCCAGATATTATGAGCACTAACTTGTCAATTTTTTCTCCTTTGAAGATGTCTAAATAGAAACACATATAAGCATTAATAATTCTGTAATTTTTTATTTTATAAGACTATATCTACTTGAACAATATTTTTTCCTGACATCTTATTGATCTTAGGTAGAAAAAAAAAAAAGAAGCTCAGCCAACCAAAATGGATCATGACCCAGAGAGCTTTGTGCTTAGTTTATAAAAAAATGAGTTATCTCCCATACATAATGGTTGTTAGTAAACCATTCTTTGTAACTTGTTGTAAGAAATTCTTTGTTAATGAAGCATTAACAAGAAAAAATAAATGCAAAAAAGATACTCAGAATAATAAAAACTGATTACACAATATCAGTGTATGCAGAGAAAATAGAAATAATGTGTGTGTGTATATATATATATATATATATATATATATATTAATTTACTTTACTGATATGTAAGTGAAAGATATTGATGGCTCTGAAAAATACTACTGATGATATATACTATCTGTGTAGCAAGTTTTCAATGGTTCAACAATTTAGGAAAAAATTATTTCCTGGTGCAGCTGAGAAATCAAACTCAGACAAGACCAAAAACATTCTTAAAATCATTACAGAAACAAATTTTTCTTTTCATAAGTGTTGATTCAGTTCCTATTATAGGAGTCAAGTATTTATAAAAAATGAATGGTTCACCATTTGAGAGTGAATTAATAATTCTCTTAGCATGATAGAAAATTGTTGTACACTGTTGGAACTCCCATTCTTTAACTAAAATTGAAGTGCTCACTTTGACATCTGCAGCTCATGAGACAAAAACAGATCTTAATTCTGCCTTGCTCCATGCACCCACTCCCAGAATATTATCTAAAAATACCAGGGTCATAAAACATTTTTCTAATCAATCAGAAAAAGCCCTTGTGGTTTTCACAGCAGCTGTTTTTGAGCCAATGACACACTATAAAGCCAGTACTGATTTCACCCACAAAGGCGGGTCTGACATGGCTGATATTAGTGATAGACTCCCCACAACAGGTAAGCTTAAACAGGCCATCAGTAGGGACACCAAGATGCTACCATCAGTAATGCTATTTTCAGCCAGTGATGAAACCAGTGGCAACAGTAGAGACTAACTCTTGACAACTACAGTGTGATAATTTGTGGAATATTTCTCCCTCAAATCTATCTCACTTGACAAGATATGCATGTTGATTTTCTCCACATGTCTATCTTGACTACTAATTTGTGTTATATCCTGAACACATTTTCAGTTTCCCATAGCTAATATGCGAAACCCTATAATGAACAAATGGTCGAACCTTGTAGATCATGGGAAAAATAAAAACTCTTTTATTTATCTCAACTACATTGTTTTATGAGAAATTGTGGTTGGGGAACACTACTTATGTAGACTAACTGGGTCATGTATGTGGGAGTGCAGGCAATTTGAAATAAAACTGACTACTGTTCTGGTATTATTGTGTTACTTATTGTTGGTGCCCATAGGCAAAAAGCCAGCATGGAACACATCTGTTGTTGTCGAGAAAAAAACTGTAAACTTACAGTAGCAATAAATGCCTGCAATAAGTTTCTGCTGTCTCTCATCTGCAACACTTGTAGCCAATTCACAGTTCAAATGATAGTCCATTGTAACAGTCCAACAGTAAACGCAGAAACAACAAAACAGGGTCACAAATCCAACCTTCACTTCTCACCAGCAGAAAAGCACATTCGTTGACCAACCTCAGAAAAAATCACTTTCCAGTAAGCAAAACACAATGGCTTTTATTCATCAAGCATTTTTTCTGATTGGCTATGCCATTCAGTGGAGGAAAGAACACTAGCATAGATTCTGATACTTAAATTAACAAATTTTTGCTAACTATTTTTGGTTATTTTTCTTTGGTAGATTGCATACAAAACACAAACCAAACTCTTTTTCAAGGTAGGTGATTCTCTCTTTCACTACATCTCCATTTTTTCTTTTTCCCCTTCTACTTTTTTCTTGTTAACGATAAGGCTACCACTACAAAATGGTTAAATTTATTTTAAAATAAATATAAGACAATGTCAACAGAGAAGAGAAACTGGAACCTCTTGAGTATTTTTAGTTTTTTATTTATTCATATTATTCTTGTTGTGTTTAATTTGTTGCAGAATAAAAAGAATTATTATTTTGTAACTCCTGGTAATATTTGTCCTGCAAACAATATTTTTCAGACATGGGTTTTAAACAAACAATAATTAATAAATGTATTAACAAAACATGTTTACAGTAAAAAAAGCAAAGAAAGTAAGGCACTTCATCAATGAAGTTATCGATAGCTTGACACCACTTTCAGTTGATGTCTCTGAAGTAATTAAATGGCGTGTGTTTTGCAGGAAGAAGAAAAAGAAAACAGGTTGTTCAAAATAGTTAAAAAGTGTAAATAGGTAAACACTGATATTAGGATTAACATTGCAAAATGGTGATCATTGACATTGTACACCAACTTACATATAAAAACATATGAACATATTTTGAAGTTAGCATGTAACCTCTGTATGGATCATGTAATTTAAAAAAAACTTATTTTATGACCTTTGACCTAATTTTCCCTGACCATAAACTGTTCACTCTGGCACTCATCATTTTTTTTTTTACTTGCATATTATTTTTGGGTGTGAAGTTTATTGACATCAAAAATGGAATCAACAAGCTGAGTTCAAATCATGAGTCTGTTAGGTTTACTTTTTATTAATGCCTGGTGGGGAAAATCTAAGAACCTATCTCTTCTCCCACCCAGCAACTGTGGGTTGAGCTCTTTATTTTGAGGGGGCAGCCAGTAACTAAAAAAAAATCTATGAAGTGTTTTGCCAATACATCAGAGGCCATTGCAGCAGAGTAAAGACCATTACTCATTATTCCTGACAGATTAAGGAAATGTCTGGGTTCTATAGTGGTCTGAAAAAATAACTGACATACAGTTTTACATGGCAGTGGCAGTGTACACACTTGACTAAAGGAAAAATTATGTTCTACTGCATGAAAACTGTCATATAAGAATAAAGTGTCATTGCTGACACTTGGGTTTGAACACGGATTGCCAGAGAGCAAGCACAGTCGACCTCATCTTAAAATAATTAGATCACATGACAGGAAAAAGAATATATATAAATATATATATAGGAATTACAGGCGTCTGACTGAGTATTGTTTGAAGGTGTTACTATTATAGTATCTGTGATTTACAGTCTCTCCTATAATCAGGCGTTACAAAAAAAAAAAAAACCCAAAAAAACACAAGGCCACATACAGCAAAAGATATACAGAAAAAATTCGAAAGTTGGGTGTCTGTTTCAATCACACCCACCATATTCACCTGACCTTGTACCAACTGATTATTACATTTTTCAATCACTGTAAAATGTTATTATCAGGAAAAATTTAATGCAGACAAGATTCATGCGTCTGATGAACACTTTTCAAATCAAAATCTGAACTTTACTCAAGGCATGTCAAAAGTATCAAAAACTGTTTGATAAGTGACAAGGAGTTATTGCAAATAATAGTGAATATCTAATTGAACAAATGCAACTTTATGAAGAATAAAGTTTATCAACAAAAACAGAAATTATTTATGACTCAATATATATATATATCTAATATTTGGCATGCTTTTTAAAATGAAATGCTATTTATTATGTAAGACCACAGTGAAAAAAGATTTTAGTGTGTCTATATTAATATACAGAGAGCCTGTATTTCTGACTGGAACAACTAATTGGTGTTTGATCCGAGATAAAGACCAAGATTTAAATGGAAGAATAGTGCAATTGAATCTTCCTACCCCCATTTGGCCTTCCTATCTCCATTTAGCTTGAGTGAAGTAGTATCCCCCTCCTTGATGGAGCTTATGTAGATAGGCGGCAGAATAGAGAGTGGCAGGTATGGTAAAGAGACAAACATTACTAAGTGTTGCAAAGGATAAAATGTTGTGGAGAGCCATGAACACCTACATCCTGAAAGGACATATCACTTAGAAGATCCCATTTTGGTCTTCCTATCCCAATTTGTTCATTTATAAGCTTAGTAAATATCAATAGAGTAGAAAATTATGAAATTTGAGAAGATGAGAATAATGTTCTTTATTTAGCAGTCTCCAAGTCTTAATCAGCTTAGCCACATTGAAATTGATTCCTGACTCCTTTTAACTATTTATTATCACGATTACAAAATTATGACCTTTTCCCTGAAGATGTAAATCTATTAGAATTCTGTTCTAAAAAAATTCCTATTTAATAATTTTTTATTCAATGAAAACTGAAAATTTTGAAAGGAAATAAAATCCTCCCACCTCTACCACCAAAACAAAAGAAAGAATTTTGATGACAAATTGATTTTTAAGTGTGCTGCAAAAAAGATAATTAATTTAAAATCATTCTGTCTGCATCGTTTTCTTTGTGTATGTCAAGATTGTGGGTGAATGTGTCATAAGAATTGTCATCTGTGTTTCTTGGTTCATCGAGTATCAGACAGGTGTGATTGTGAGCAACAAAACGAATCGTAACCATTATCACCTGTTCCCCCAAATTTCTGACCTGAAAGATGAGTGAAGATTTTCATGCAATTTAATGTTCATTACTGAAGAGAAGAATTGGCTTCCTCTTTGCAATTATGGAGACAGTCTGTCAAGAATCAATGTCTTGTAGTTATTTGCTATGCATTAGTCTGTCACAAGAGTGAGTGTGTAGTGTAATGGATATTGATGCAGAAGGTGAACTTGGCAAGACAAGTTCAAATTTTGGTTTAGTCTGTTGCAGTCACTTTCACACAAATGCCTTTGGAATAAAAGAAATCTGTGTCTCTTTCCTCTAGCTATGGGTTAAATAACTGAGTAGGCTGGGCTCTATCACTTTTGGTGGCATCCAGTCTAAGAGAATTCTGAACCATAGAGAAGTCAATGAAAGAATACTCCACTATCTTTCCCAAGAATGCATAGCAATTCAATAAATAAAAGAAAATCTGTAGAGAGTCATAATCACTTACATCATGAAAGGAAATAGCATAAAATAGTTTTCTATACATGATGCTGTAGTAAGATAACTTTCAATACTAAACTTAGCTTAGTTTGACACAATGCAACAGTATTAAAAGCACTGTGATATAAGTGCTAGAACTAGGGTCAATGGGAATTTTCTATGTGGTTTACCTCTTTGATGGTTTTGGAAATCTACAACTTTTACAATGTTGTAGATTTCAAAAATGTAAATTTCTGTTTCTTCTGGTTGATCATATATTCAAAACCAGAATTATACAACTGCAGGCATATTCCAGTTGTCTTAGACTGTAAGAATGTGAAACTTGTAGGTACATTTGTATGTTTCCAACCATAACAAGAGGTTTATTCTTTGTTTCCTGTTTAGGAATGGGTTTCTGGTTCCTTCTAAAGTCTATTCATTCTCTTTCACTCCCAGTAGCACTTTCTCTTTTAGTAGCATTGCAAACTTGTTTGGGGTGAATTGTTTAATAAAAAAAAAAAAAATAAATTTACTAGTCTGAAAGGAATTGTATTAGTAATAGCAGGAATAGCTGTTTCCATACAGGAAATATTTGGTATTCATCAGCTGAACAGTTAGTGTTACTGTCAATTGAAATTCATAAAAAATCTTTCTCTTGAAACTGTTTTTCAGGAAAATGAGCATATCAAGTCTACTAAATTTCATTCTATTACTGATGGAAGTTTTCTTCTAGACCTTTTGTTTAAGGTACTGTGGGAAGTTAACATCTTATTTTCTTTTCTAGCTCCATTTTAGTTGCTGCTGCTATTGTAAGTGTTTAAGTAATTTGACTTTTGTTACTTGATGAAGATCTGAGAAGGGTTAACTTTTTTAAGACCTGGAAAAATTAATTTCCCTAATGGTATTTTTAATCACTAACACTAATCTGAGTAAAATGTTTCTAAAGGCATACAATAATGACAAATCCTCATAAAAAAATTCCAACATAAAAACAATTATGTCACTAGATACTTATAGAAAAGACTGAAAAGTATTTTACAAGGAGTTTTAATTTTATATACAGGGTGGGATGGATAAATTGTCATCTAAATTATGCAAAAATGAAAATAATACTGATGTCTCATTTTAACAGATATATTTACCAAAATTACACAAAAACATCTTGAAATAAAAACGCTGTTGGTTTCTACCACTGTGTCCAGACAACATCAGAATCTCCTGCAACTCTTCTGGATTGTCTTCTTGTTTAAATTGGTGAATGCTGCCATAATCCCTGCCTTCCATTCATCTTTGGTATCAAAATGAGTTTTCCTGGTCTCTCTCAAATGTGTCCCACACATAATAATCAAGGGGGTTACTGTCTGAGAAGTTAGGTGGCCAAAAGTATCAAGTGATGTCGTCGTAGAAATTGTCTGACAGTCATGATTGAGATCTCCTATTTGTGTGGCATGGTGCCGAATCCTGTTGCCAGAAACAGTGTTTTCCATCAGCCCCCCGCTTAACCCAGGGCAGCAATACCTCCTCAAGAGACTTGATGTAGGTCTCCGTGTTTAGTCTGAGGCCCACACCATCAAATTTGAAAGTTCTTATGAGAACACAGACAATACCCAACTGACCGTACTATACTGTGAGGTTAACAAAATAAAATAAAAAAAGTGCATGTGTGAAATTAAAATATAAAATGGCGACAATTTACCCATCGCACCGTGTATATATATATATATATATATATATATATATATTATACCATTTTATATATATCTGAGAAAAGGTAACTAAGAATCAAGTCTAACATTGAATTTTCCTTCTTTTATTCATGTACAATGAAGTGGGTTCAACTCCTTGCTCAATATTTTTAGTTTGAAATCTCTATTTGTAGAGTGTTTTATAATTATTTCTATCACAGTTTTTTCCTGTCAAGGAAAGGATTTGAAATTCATTTGAACTTCAAGACAAGAACTTTTCAGCATCTTGTGTGTGTGTGTGTGTATATATATATATATATATATATATATATATATATTTATATATATATGTATATATTAGAGATATGATTTTTGCAACCCTATGTTCCTGTGTCATAAAATGTTACCTTCCGTTCAAAAGTAATAAAGAAGGCCTCAATTTATTTTAGTTCTTGAAAAAGGTCACCCACAAACTGAAAATTTTGATTTTACCTTATAAGGGTAAAAAAAAAAAAAATATTTCAGAAGCTTTATTTTTCAATTTTCTAATGATGTAATTGGACAGTACTTATTTAGTTTTAACATATTTAATAGTTTATAGCTATAGCTAAACATACAAACTTACAAATAAACAAAAACAACTTCAAGAAGGTTCCATAAAGTTCTAGAAATTCATAGTACTACTATACTTACATACGATTTTAGTAATTTCATGTTAGGGTTGACGTCTTTTTAAAAAATAAACTGAATTAAACACTTCATTATTTTTTAACAAAAGTTCATTGAATTATGATACAGGACATTAAATATTTTACAAAAAGTCAAAAAGTTATAACCCTAAATGTATGTATATATATATATATATATGTGTGTATAAATTTGTTTTAAGTTTCCAGAATACTCCCCAAATTGGGTAACTGATGTTTACAAGTGGGTACAAATGGTCATCTGAGAGGGCAGCATCACATACACTGATCAATGACATATTTAAGTAAACCAGCAAGACCAACCCATGTCAAATGAACTCACCATAAACTATTATGTAACCTTCACAATCCTGCAAGTTATCTTTTCAACAACCAGATTTCATGGCCTCTTGAACCTTCTATCTGCTTAAAACAACTCATCAGGTCATGCCATATACTGCCAGTCACTTGGGTCTAATTAGTGATGTCACAAGCTGAGATGAAGCACTGTGTCAATTATTGTGATGTTAACAAGGCATAGTTTTTTACAAGTATTTCACCCCAAGCAAGGCAATAAAATGACTAAGCTGAAGAACATTGAATTAACCTGCTGAATATGCATCTGGTATCTCTTGAATTGAATATGAATGTGATTTGAGCTACTACTATTTGTCAGTTACTTCAAACAATTCTAGCTAAATGCCTCTGGTCATAATCATTAATGACTAATGTTCAGCCACTGTGCTACCTATAATGGATAGTAATGCCTTCCACTAGGTATTTTTAATACACATGTGACTCCATAGGTTGATTGAGGTCAAATATCCTAAGAATTCCAGAAATGGAAATCTCTTATCCATCTTGTTCCTATTATAATCCCTCATTCTAACTATAAATTCATATAAATTTACTATAAAAAGCCTAGATGATGTTCACATTGACTCCTCAAATGTTAGAGAAGAACTGATATTAGTCTAAATATTTCCATGACATCAAAGTAAGGTGGTATCACCTACTGTTACCTTTACATGCTACCCTATAACTTTTGGCTTGTCAGAGTGCATTGTGAGTATATATCATCACCCAAAATTAAAAAGGTTCTATCTGCACTTATAAAAAGAATGTATAAACATAAAAATGCCTTAAAATAATTGTTGCACTTTGTCCATTTCATAATGTGTGACGTCATTTGTTTACATTTGGATATGCAATGAGCAGATATGAATGTACGTGAGAGAATCATGGAAGATTGTAGTTTAAAGACAGTAAAATCGACCATCCTAAATGAACGCTCCTCTGCAGCCCAATCAGTTAAAGGCACATCAGGCTATATGACGGTTCCATATAGGATACAGGTTCAATTCCTGATGGAAGACGAATATTTTCTCTGAAAATTTCTCAGGCAATCACGCCGGTAAATGTTGTTTAATATTGTTTATTATAAACAGAGCATTTACTTAAATATTTGTATCTATAAAAAGAATGTATAAACATAAAAATGTCTTAAAATAATTGTTGGACTTTGTCCATTTCATAATATATATATATATATATATCAGGAGGCACGGTGGAGCAGTGGATAGCGGCTTGGATTGAGGAATCACAGAGCTGAGTTCGAATTCCAGTTGAATCCATTGCATTCACTTACGTGCTAATACCCTTGGGAAAGGTATGTATCCTCTTCATCTCCCTCCAGCTATGGGTAAAATAGCAGGACAGACTGGGTTCTATAGCCTTGGATGTCAACTGGTCTAGGAGAAGGACAACTCTGAATTCAAAACCTGCGGAGGGTCGTTTGGGAACCTTGTGGCATACATTCGGTGCACCAGGTTTCTGTATTCGTCCCTCCAAAAAGTGTGGCTGGTCCTGCACGAGGCCTTCACCACTATAATCAAATCTCATGTGCTGGTGTCGGAATGTCGGTTTCCTGGGGACTTATCGGCCTGACCCTCATACGTCGAACGCGACGGGAGAGTCGATTATATATCTGTATATATATATTTTTATATATATATATATATATATATATATATATATATATGTTTATAAGTAATTACTAACCTTGACTTATTGTGTATTCTGACACAAACCATACATGTTTTGAGCATTCAGTGAGCAGCAAATTCATTACATTAATAATACAGTGCTGTTTGTTTATCATTACATCATGGTGAAGTGAATATACTTATGTGGCATTATGTTTTCTTTGCTTGCCTGTTTGAATTATCATATATGGTATAGAAGAAGAAGTAAATATAACCTGTGATTAATTACTGAAATGATAATTATTGCATTTACCATTTTAAGAAAGATGAACCTTTCCTTTTATTATTGCCCTGAGTGATAAAAGTAAGGATAAACAAAACTAGGATTACTGTATATGAAAAAAATTGCAGTGTTTAGCCTATTTGAAAAATTGTTTCTCTGTTTGATTCTATAATTGTCAACTGTGCTAAGTGCCAGATCCCACTGATACCAAAATACCAATTTCTTATCTTGCAGCCAGTCTGGTGCCAAGAATAAAAACAATCTCAGATGCATTCTGAAAAATGAATGCTTCCAAAAGAAAAATTTATAGAAAGGTTCATTGTTTGTGCCAAAAGATAGGAATCTATCATTTCTGCAGTGAAGTCAGACACTTTCTATGAAGAAAAAAAAATACTTTAACTATTCTCTCATCTGGTGTCAAGTTAAAATTTCTTATATTTTGATTGATCTTCTTTAACGTCCATCAAATGAAAATTGACTCAGACGATAGATGTTTTTTTTTTCATTTAAGTACACACCAATAGCTCATTATTTTCATACATAATTTTGAAAAAAAGAAAGAAAGTGTTGCTAATAAGCTGTGTCTGCTTTTGTTTCTCTTTTTTTTTACATTGGCTCATGATCAAGCTTTCTGAAAAGTTATAGACACACATCATAAAGAGCAATTATGATTTGAGTTATCAATTAAACTGAGTAAAATACAGTACAAAGGTACCTGAGTGAGGTACCCAATGAGGATCAACCCTACTATATGAGTAATAGCCTCTGAGACAAGCTTTTTAACCATCAGGCCATGGAAAGGTACCTAAATCATCTTGTTTGTTTTAACTTTTCATAACGTTCTCTCATAAAGAATAAATCGACAAATATAAAATGCAAAAATTGTGTATGTGAGGGTGTAAAATAATTTTGGGAGAGTGTACAGATACTACCCTCTGATCTTAGGGAGAGTGCAAGGGAATGATATTGTATTCCTCATCAAAATGCACAGGGAGAAGATCAAGGAGTGACAGTCTGGTCCTTTGCAGAGTGCACAGATGCTACACTCTAATCCTAAAGAGAGAGCTAGGGAATGAGTCTAGTCATAGGCAGAGTGCACAGATCCTACTTGCTGATCCTAGGAAAAAGGGCCAGGGGATGATTTCTGATTCTTGGCAGAGAGCACAGATGCTACACACTGATCTGAGACAGAATTGCCGATTCATATGCAAATAACACCATTCTTGTATTATGCTAGAATTGTAATAAACATCAACATAGCTTTTATAAGTACGTGATAATTATTTTGAACTAAAAAAAATTACATATAATTTGTAAGCCTATATCTTTGGAATGTCTTTGACATTTAAATTGTCATTTCATGATCATCTAAACTATAATATCCTTTATTTTCAGTATCAACAATAAGTGTAATAATCAGATTTATGGATAAGATATATTGTATTTTATCAGATATTTTTTTAAATTAATGAAATTATGTTTATCTTCTGATAATCAATTTAAGATGTGTCTTTGACTAACAGTTAAAAGGAGTGAAGATAGAATCAGGAAAATCAGTTCAAATTCTGATTAAAACAGTTTGTTTTCACTTCACAGTAATTGCTAATCTCTACTGCCAAAACCTATTATTTACTTTTTGTCTGAAGTGTCCATAAATGCCTCTAAATCATGTTTTATTCTTTTTTTGTATTCTGGGTTATTCTGTTGCTTAATTCACATGTATACACAACATCTATCTACTTGTTAAAAGTGTATAGTCATTGCTGACAGGTTTTCCATGTACCTGGGTTTGAGAATTCAAAGTTTTTCCTTTCCTAGACCAGTTGCCAAGCAAGGCTGAAGACCCCAGACTGTCCTACTATTTAACCCATAGCTGAAGAGAAAAGTCGGATTCATATCTTTCCTAATGATGAAAGAAAAAATGACTGGAAATAAAACTCAGATCAATAATTTCACATTCTGAGCAACTACTCATTACACCAACTACACATACAAATATATACATACCTACATACCAAATACAACTATTGACATAAGACAAATATTAGTAGATAATATTAAAATACTATTCAAGATTCACTGCAAAGAAAGATACAAAATTCTTCATGTCATTATTATACAAAAACAACAACTCACATGAAATAACTTTCACCTCAGTAGATGGTATCTTGAAGTGTGTGTAAAATACATAAAATCCACACATAATAATAGTAATATATATATTATATATATATGATGACAATCATGAAAAGAAATTAACTACACTTAAAAATAAACCCCTTGAAAATGACTAAAGAAGTGGCTGAAAATGATTACGAGAATAGATGCAATTTTTGTTCTCCCTTACCCCCTACCAAAGGGAAAAATTTAAGAATACTAGAAAAAGTCAATAAAGAATTCGTCAAATTTTCCTTGTCCATCATATTAAATGAAAACTGTTTGAAAGAAAGATATATCCATGCATATACAGGGTGCGATGGGTAAATTTTTAATTTTTTTTTTTTAATTTCACACATGCCCATTGTTTTTTAATTTTGTTGCCTGCACACAGGGCACTGTACAATATTGGGCACTGTCCATGACAATAAAAGCACCATGATGCAATTCACTCCAGCAGAAATTTGGAAATGGCATGCTGTACTGCATTTGCACTGGAAACTCAAATACAAACATTTCAGAGTGTTTGGGTGTCAATCTGAGGACAGTTCAGAGGACACAGAAAGATTTGTTTGAGTCTAATGGTGATTATGAAGATGTTTGGAGTGATCAATAGTGATAGCAACATTATGCCTCCATTCATATTCCCACAGGAACTCAGACACAACATGGACACCTACATCACGTGCCTTGAGGAGGTAATGCTGTCCTGGGTCAAGATGGTGGCTGCTGGAAAACCCTGTGTCTGGCAACAGTACTCTGCACCATGTCACACATGCAGGAGAACCAAGTCTTGGCTGTCAGACAATTTCTACAACCATATCATCCCTTACATTTGGCCACCTAACTCCCCAGACTGAAACTGCCTTGATTATTTTGTGCTAGAGACTTAGAAAACTCCTATTAACACCAAAGACAAACTAAAGCAAGGATTATGGCAGCATTCACCAACTTAAACAAGGAGCCCATCCAGAAGAGTTGCCAGAGATTCCAAAGTCATCTGCAGTAGAAGCCAATGGTGATTTTATTGAATAAATTTACTATTTAGTATTTCAAATTATTTTTGTGTAATTTTGGTAAATATATCTGTTAAAATGAGATGTCAGTATTATTTTCATTTTTTGGCAGTTTAGATGACAATTTATCCATCGCACCCAATACATACATACATACATATCTATCTATATATATATATATATATATATATATATATATATATATATATATATATATATATACATGCTTTTACCATGCAGTTTTGCTCCAATTAACTCTTACACATGATGTCACTTTGAGTGAATTCAAATACCAGTCTTCTAAAAAAAAAGCCAGGATGTAGCCAAACAAATCTTATCTACTATACTGACAAAACCCAGTTCTTGAAAATAACTAAGACAATTGAAAGAACAAATAATGAAGTTTAGTCAGTTTATCTACAATTTTGAACAATATCCAATTTGAAAACTGGGGAAATACTAAAACAGAGTGACCTTGCTTGCTGAATTTAACAAAATTTGTTTGGTAATAGATATATGTATGTGTGTTTGTGTGCTTGCAAACTGATGTGTATCTGGTGAGGTCACTACTCTTCGTATTGGATATCAAAGTAGGAATTATCTGATGGTTCCTATTTATTTCGAAATCAATTTTGCATTAGGGATTTGTACTTTAGTTGGTAAGCTATTGTTCAAGATCACTAAACATTAGATTAATAATCAACATAATAGGAAGAGACCAGAATCAAAAATAGAATGTTGAGAGTTGAACAGAGGCAGAGAAGTAGAACATTACATTTTATATCTAAGATGGATATAAAATGTAATGTTCTATTTAGATTTTCTCTACTCGTACATAAATTGAGATTATATATTTAAACATTTTTGTTTGGTGTATAAAGCCATATATATATATATATATATATATATATATATATATATATATATATATATATGAATTAAATAGATATAGATACAAGCAACCCTACATGCATGTGATCATATGCATGTATAAATTTGCAACTAAATATTTTAATTAATTTTTGGTAACAAAACAGTGCTCAATGTGCCAATACAGAGCTATAAAGTGCATAGAGGGAATAATGACCAAAGCATTGATATAAAAGCTTCAAATAGGAGGACAATATAAATAGTGGAAATAATGTGTATATATATATATATATATATATATATATATATGTGTGTGTGTGTGTGTGTATTTAAAGAAATAAATCTACATATTTTCTTATGTTGAAAGTACAACTCAGAGTTTCATGTTCAATACAATCTTCAGATGCTGGTAATGGTGATGAACTGTTAATTATAATTGTAATGAACAGTTCATTATCATTATATGTACCTGAAGATTGTACTGAACATCAAACTCCAAGTAACTTTGACGTAATATATACATTTCCTCTATTTATATTTTGACTATTGTACCCATCTTTGTTGCTTTTATCACAATGTTTTGGTCATTGTGCAATGACAATTCCAATTTTTTTAATCTATGGGGATAGACTGTTCTCATTCCACCTCTCATGTCTAGGGATATCATCTAATTCTTATTTATTTACTTTTACATTATTGCTCACTCATTTCCACTGAGTGAAAGTACATACTGCCCAACCCAGAGATTGAACTCACAACCACTATGTTACCAAAATTCATATATATATATATATATACATACACACACACACACACACAGAGGCACAGATACGTGTACATGTTTTTTTTAAAGATGGTGTGTACATATATTTATGCACAAAATCTGCCTTTTGAAAATTTTAAGAACTTGCTATATCACTTTGATATAATTTGTTAATCAATTGAAAGAGATTTTATTGTGAATGCATGAACACTCTCCTCTATGGTTACTCAGTTGGAATTAACTGCTACTTAGTGAACTTATGTACTGTGTGAGCATCACATCAAACATATTAATCTGTCCCATGCAGTGCCTGTTATAAAGACATCATCCAGGTGTTTTAGCTATTCTAGAGTCAGAAACTGCTTCCTTATGATTTTTGACAATCCAGAAATGGGAAGCTTTCTGACCATGGACAAGATTAAAAAACAGGTCCTTGCAGAACTGTTTTAAAAAGGGAAAGGAATACTCAGATCATCTATGGCAGGCTTTTTTTTTTCATTAATATTAAATGGTTGGGTGATTTTTTTTTTTCTGGACAGACAATAAGAAAGGTGAGAAGAAAACAGTTAAAATTAAGAAGATAATGAACTTGAAGACTCATTTATAGTTTAATATTTGTGAGAAAACAGAAATAAAAACAACAACTAAAAGAAAGAAAAAACAAAAAATAAAGAAAAAAATAGAATGAAAACAAACTTATAAAAGAATCACTGAAAGAAGGCTGGAAATTATCCCAGCTTTTTTTCATACATTCATTTTTTTTCATGAAAACAAAAAACAAAATAAGTAGAAGAGAAAGTGATGAAAATGAAAAACAGAAAAGGACAGAAAAATTAACATATGAAGAAAAAGAAATCATATGAGAAAAGAGGAGTAAAAAAAATAAAAAAAAAATAAAAAAAGAATCAAAGAAAAAAGAAATAAAAAGCAAACAAAGAAAAACAAAGAAGAAAGAAACAAATAAAAAGGAAACAAGAAATAAAAAAGAAGTAAAGCAAAAAGAATTAAAAATGAAGCATAGTAAGAAAAGTAATAAAGAAAGAAACAAAAGATAAAAAGAAAGAAAAAATAAGTAGAAAGAAAGCATAAAAGAAGGAATAGATGAAGAAAAGGAAAACAGAAAAGGAATGAAACACTAAAATAGTAAAAATAGAAATTGTGATATGAAAAAGAAAACAAAGGAAAAAGAAATAAAAATGAAACAAACCAAAAAAAAAATGAAAAAGAAAGAGAAGATAACGAAAAAGAGAAAAGGACAGAAACAGTAACATGGAAGAAAATGAAAGGAAATAAAAAAAAGGAAAAAGAAAGAAAAAGGAAACAAGAAAAGAAATAAAAAGCAAAGGAAAAAGTAAAAAGGAAACAAAGAAGAAACAAAATAAAGAAAGAAAAAATGGATACAAGAACAGAAGAGAAATAAAAACAAAGAAAGAAGAAATAAAAATGGAGTTAAGGAAGAAGGAAACAAAGAAAATATTAATAGGGAAAAAAATAAAAAAAACAAAAAGAATGAAATAAGGAAACTAGGCAATGAATTTTCTTGTGAGTTCAGCAATAATTAAAATATATTTTAATTTCCTGGACCTGAGAAATGTTTTTATTCAACTTTAAATTATGCTTGGGAAAAGATTTCATTTTGTCAGCATAATTTTCATATGATAAATTATTAATAACCAAAAAGATTAACATTTGCAATATTTCCCAGCATTTCATTTTGGTATTTGAAAAAGTTTTGATTGGCATCCAATTGAAACTTTAAAGGCAAAAAGATGAGTACAGCTGTTTGAGAGATTAACTTTTAATGTAAAGTTTTGATAAGGAGAGGAAAAATTATATAATTAAATGTTTACAGGCAGAACCATTGAAAGTAGACATTATAAACATAAATGCAAAATATGCATTTGTATTTGTAACATGAGTTTTTGAGTGGATAGTTAAAGGAATCGATGGATCAAGAAATTAATTAGTAAACAGGTATACAAGCAAATAAAGGAAGAAAATGACTGCATAAATAATTAAGAATGAAAGTAACTCTGGAACCTACACTCAAAGAAAATCAATATCTGATTAACAAGCAAGACGTGGAGTTCTATGTAGGTTAGTGTAACTAAATTCATCATGTTTGTTGTTTAATCTCAACATTTACTCTGCATATCTCCACTCTTCCTCTGGTATCTGTTGCAACAAAGACAAGGAAATTAGTTTTTAATTATTTATACTATTGTTTACATAATGCAAGGCTCAAGAATCACTCAAGATAGAGTGTTACTGAATAAGGTTGTTCTAAGGGCATAAAAAGAGGTATTAAGAAGGGTATAATATGAGGATCTCTAGGATAGACAATGGTTGACCATAGATGAAGTGGTTAAGTTTGTAGTGATTGGGGACTGACTGACTGATTTGTTTTTTATAGCTTAACAACCCTTTGAGGATTATTTAAAGCCAAAACATAATTTCAGTTATTAGAATAATTCTTTCTTGCAAGTAAATGTTGCATTAACATTTTTTCTTGGAGAATATTGATGATTTTTAGAAATTCATTTCCTACTATTTAATCTATAGCTGAGGGGAGGAGACAATCATACTTTTCTCAAGGGTATTTATATGTAAGTGAATGTAATGAAGTTAACTGGAATTTGAACTCAGCTCTCTGATTCCTAATTTTGAGCTGCTATTGGTGATTGGGGAAGAATCCTTTTAGGGGTTTGTTCCACAAAGTAATAGATCTGGAGAAGAATTTGGATGAGTAGAACTTCTTCATTACTAATGGAATATGAAGAGAATGAGGATTATTCAACCTTGTGTATGTGGCATGGCAGGTCTTATCTGTAGATGTTTGGATTGAAGAAACTAAGGAATGTAGCTTACCTGAAGACTTGCCATGAAAATAATGATAGACTAGTGAGAAGCTAACAACATTTTATCTGGGCAGAAAGGAGTTGCAGGGTGGAAAATAATTAATCATCCACAAGAAGGTGTAAATATATTTGATTATGCTAGTGTCTTCACCTTCATAACAATTATGAATGGATCATGTGACCAATAAAGAAGTTTTAGGGAAAATGGTAAAAGTCTGGCTAGGGGTGTTTATGTATGTATATGTGTATATATATGTATATGTAGATGTATTTATGAGTATATTTATTGGTTTGTTTTTTTCTATTCTTCCAAAAAAACACCCATTCTTGGCCGCAAATAGGAAGATCACTACAACCATGCATACCTAATTTATAACTTCGAATAGCCTAAGTGAAGTCTTGATTGGTTGTTGTTTGCTGGGGCAACTTATATAATTCACGTCCTAAAGCTAGTGGCAAATTTTTGTTCTAGGTGCGGGCCGAATACTGATCATAATCGGTCGGGTCGCCCATTGAAGAAATCTGTTGTTTATTTAGACCCGAAACTTCTAGTGACATGGGAGCAACAACACTGACGACGCATCTAGATTCACCACTTAAAGGTGTATTTTAATAATAATAATTAAAACTAAATTGCCTGAGTATTTAGAGAAAATTTATCAGAATACAGCATGTGTACTATAGCCTCCCTTTTTTTCATAACCTGATGTGGCTGAAGTTAAATCATTGATGCAATGACAACCATATAAACTATCAATTAAGACCTTAATTCACTTTTTTTTTTATTCATATATGATGATTTGTATCTGTGTCATGGCCTGGACAAACATTCTGTAAATATTGATATAAATGTTTTATCTCTAACATTCCCTGGCCTGTTATCACCCATGAACAGAGAGTTACCATATCAGATATAAAGTAATATTTACATTGAGATAGATAGGTAAATTTCTCTCCACTAGCTCTACCAAGAGTTCAGAATAGAAGCAATATTCAGTTGGTTCATGCATAATGACTGCAGACAAACATTTATAGATAATATGTAAATATCAGTAATACTGAATATTTAGCTAACAATTTTGTCTAGGAAAACAATCTAAATGAATGATTAATTCTAATGTGACAAGTAATTCATTTGATTCTTGTTAAGAGAAACAAAAATTTTCAAATAATGGATAATGCCATTCCAGCAGACCATAAAATATAATGCTGGATGAATTTTGTCAAGGAACTTGTACCTCCAAATTTCACCAGTTTCAGAATGAGTCTAAAAATAGACTAGCAAGCAGCACCTAGAAAAGGCACACCCCACATAAAATTTAGAGATAAAAAATGATTTCAAACTAGCAATTTTGGCTTAATCAAGACATTTTCATTAACTGACTTTGTCAACCTATTTGAGACACTCAAGAAAGTAGAATTTTCTTCAGTATTTCCATGCAATGCATAATGACAACAACATTCCTTGCATGAGATTCTTCATTTTAACATTTTTAGCATGGTCACAAGAAATTCCTTCTTCAAGGCTTCTAATCTCAATAGTTACTCAGTATAAGACAGAACAACTTGCATTCCAAGTAAGATATTTTTACATGGGCATTTATTCAAAAAGTTTTTGACATTGTTTTCTATGAGGACATTAGTTGCAGACTTAGTCTAAAAATATTGGTTGCCAGGAGACAAAGGGGCCCACACATAGCTAGCATAATCAGAGGCTCCGTTGACATTAGGCAAGCTGACATCCTGGCCAGTCTGTTACTGTTGTAAGCTCAACAAAAGGAACTTTTTATGAGGACAGTCATTTATGAAATTTTATTTTTTATTTAACAAATGGCTTTTCATACATACATTCACATACATATATAAGGAGTTACTGAAAAGTTTTCTGATCAACCAAGAATGTGTCTGCCTAAAAATTATGGTCATCATTTGGTCAAATATTAGGAACTGGGTCAGTCAGAAAACTTTTTAACACCACCTCATATATACAAACACACAGAGCCACACATGCATATATATATATATATATATATATATATATATATATATATATATATATATTATATGGAAATACACACACATACAAGCTGTGATGGGTAAATTTTATATTTTTAATTTTTCACATGTGTGTTGAGTGCTTTTGATTTTGTTGACTGCATAGCATAATAGGCAAGACAAAGAACACCATGAGGCAATTCACTTTGCCAGAAATTTGGAAATGGTATGCTGTACTGCTCCAGTGCAAACATTTCAGAGTGTTTGGGTGTCAATCTGAGGACAGTGCAGAGGATTTGGAAAGAGTTGGATGAGTCTAATGATGATTACAAAGGTATGGCAGCTTGGAAAACTCACTCTGATCCTTATAAGAAAAGAATTCCCAAATTTGTTGGAAAAAGCTTCAGACTCAATACAAAGGTCTATATCATGTACCTTGAGGAGGTAGTGCTGCCCTGGGTCAAGAGAGTGTTTGACGAAAGACATTATGTCTAGCAACAGGATTCTGCACCATGTCACACAAGCAGGAGAACCCAGTCATGGCTGTCAGACAATTTCTTTGACCATATCACCCCTTACATCTGGCCACTTAACTCGCCAGACTTCAACCCACTTAATTCTTATGGGGAGAGCAGTTGAACAAGAGACTAACAAAACTCCTGATGAACTGAAAACAAAGATTATGGCAGCATTCATCAACTTTAATTAGAAGACTGTCCTAAAAGAGTTGAAGGAAATTCCAAAGTTATCTGGAGGCCGTAGTTCAAGCCAATGGCAATTTTATTGCATAAATTTACTGATTAGTATTTCAAGATATTTTTGTATCATTTTGGTAAATATATCTGATAAAATGAGATGTCAGTGCCATTTTCATTTTTGTGTAATTTAGATAACAATTTATCCATCACACCCTGTGTGTGTGTGTGTGTGTGTGTATATATATATATATATATATATATATATATATATATATATATTGATTGATTCGTTTTTCATGTCTTATCAAACTTTTGCCACCAGAAAATATTTTGAATTGTAAGAAATTTTTTGAGGTAATAATAATTTACTGAAACAAATTCTACTAACTGAACAACAGGTGGGGGGAGAAGTGGTAGATTCATATGTTTCTGAAGGATATTTGGACATAAGTGAATATAATGAACCCAACTGGAATTGGAACTTTGCACATTGATTTCCAATTCTGAACCATTACCTTTTACAGCATCTGATATTCTCAAGTGATCACAACTCAAGGTACTGACAACGCTTGACATTGCTTAATTTTGGTGATCATACGGAGACCGGTGTTTCAACATTACTTGTCCATAAGCCCACACACACAGATGTATGAGGAGGCATGGTGGAGTAATGGATAGCGGCTTGGTTTGAGGAATCGGAGAGCTGAGTTTGAATTCCAGTCAAATCCATTACATTCACTTACATGCTAGTACCCTTGGGAAAGGTATGAATCCTCTTCTTCTCCCTCCAGCTATGGGTAAATAGCAGAACAGACTGGGTTCTATAGCCTTGGATGGCAACTGGTCTAGGAGAAGGACAACTCTGAATTCCAAACCTTTGGAGGGTCGTTTAGGGACCTTGTGGTACATAGTGCACCAGGTCTCTGTATTCAGCCCTTCAAAAAGTGTGGATGGTCCTGCACAATACCTTCACCACTATAATCACTTCTCATGTTCTGTTGTTGGACTGTTGGTTTCCTGGGAACTGATCTGCTTGACCCTCGTACGCCAGATTTGACAGAAGAGTCGAGCAAGCAATATATATATATAATTATTGCAAAAAATTCAACTATATTATATAATAAATTGCAAATATCAAATATATTAATGCATATACCTTTCGTATCTCCTAAATATGCATTAAAATTTGTGTTATTATAAATTAGAAAGTGCAATGATAAGGATAATCATCCAAAAGAAACTGAAAAGAACTGAATGACAATTCTCAAGTCTATAGTATTTTGATGAAATTTGAGTTTATTTGATTTGAATTTCAAAATGAATATCATAGTGTTCGTTTAGAAAGTTAGCATATGTGTTCATTTTGTTCAGTTTTGTCTTTTCAACATTGTACTTTATTTATAAATATTTCAGAGAAGAGTTACAGAAAATAATATTGTGGGAATGACACATATTTTCTATATTTCTTAAATTGCACAAGGGTAAGTATACAGGTTCATCTGATAGATAATGTAATATTTAACAATTTTATCTTTATCTTTTATAATAAAAAATTACAAAAAAAAATGAAAAGTGTAAAAAGAGGACATTTTTAGTATATAAATAAGTTTGATATTCGTTTGGAGTCAATTAAATAATAAAATAAAATAAATTAAATAAAACCTATAAGTAATTGGTAATTTTGAATATTTATCATCTGTCTTTATACCTGAGATGAGATATTGTAACTATTTACACTATTTACATCATTTAGACTCCTATCCTTATCTTTATTGCAATATTCACAACATTTCAGCCATTGTACACTCCAGCCATCTTCAGATGGTATATGTTGGATTTTTGAACCAAACCCTGTATTTACTCCACTGAAACTGAGATACCCAAAACAGCATGGGATGGGGAACTAGAACAATCTACCCCCATGGACTAAAAGTGTTCGGTTTAAAATTCCCACATATATCACCTGATGAAGGCTGGAGCATGCAATGGCTGAAACATCATGGATATGACAATAAAAATGAGGATAACTGTCTCAATTATGTAAATAGTATAAACTGAATATTTATTGCTGAGTTCATTTTGTTGTCTGACTGAACATCATCATAGCAGCAAAGGATATAAGTTTTAATTGTTTATTGGCCTCCTGGTAATTTTGATTATTAAAATGTCATCCGGTTGACAGATTTCAGCATAGCAAAAATTTCAAATATGAAAAATTATTTAGCGTCTAATATTAGTATTCCTAATATAGAATATAAATATGAGATTTGTTAATTATACAAAACTTGTATCCCATTATGATGAGCAGCAAATCCATGGAACTTTGAATTTAGTCATAGATAATAGTTTAACATTCTTGGATTTTTTGATAATTATAATTTTTTCATTCCAAGCACTTTCATTGAAAGGCACTAAGACCCAAGCGGGTACTGTGTGTTAGAGAATATAAGAAAAACAGAACACTATTAACCTTTAATATACTGGAGGTGATTTTGCTTGCAAAGCAAAAAATTTATCCTGCCACTGCAAGTGACTCAGATGAAAGAATAATAGCATGTTGTAATTTTGCAGTTGTGTTGTCATATTCTGCTATGGCAACAGAAAATGACCATGACTGAAATTAAGTAGTGTAGTAGAGGAACCTTGAAAAACAATGCAGTGGAAAGGAAAGTAGGGAATAATGCTGTGTGTTGAAGGTTAAAAAGAGAGAACAATAAAAGAAAAAGAATTAAAAAGACAGAAGATAATGATTCATATTGCATTTAAATTTTTAAAGTTGCCTGGGAAGCAAGAAACCAAAATAGAGTTCCACAAGTGAGAAATGTGATAAAAGATAATGTTAGCATAGATCTTATAGTAATATCTAGGTTTCTAGCAATTTCAACTGTAAAATGATGAAATCTTGCCACTAATCTAGTAATGCCCTTAAATTCATAAAGTGTAGGTACCATAGAGGAAAATTCATCCGAACAGTTATCCTGAAAGTATTGATAGAAAAAAAAAGGCTCAGGGAAGCTTATATATATATATATATATATATATATATATATACACACACACACACAGAGACTATAAAAATACAGATGAGGATAACACTGACCTAAAAACATGAAAAGATGTCAATGAATATGTACTGTTTGAATGATTTTGACAACCTGTAATTGAACTTTTACTGTAAAACAGTTAAACAGTGTGAGGAAAGATCTTTGATGATATCTTAGCTAATGCCTAAATATAAAAGTTTTGTATACAATATCTTGCACTGAAGAACTGCCTTTGAAAATGATGTTGACTCTCTGGGACAGTTTCCTGAGCATAATTGTTCCTGGTTTGAATTAGATGGTAGGAAATCGAATGGGGTATTGTGTTTAGAACTGAACAAAACATTTGTACTCAATATAAGAGACGTGTTCCCATGTAATTTGTCTAACATGTGAAAAGCCAATCATAAATACACGAAAGATGCTTTAAGAATCAAATCAAATCTAAATTTTTCTTTCTTTTTTTTGGTTCCTTTATTTACTTTTTATCTGAGAGATACAAAGAAGATTGATTCAGCAAATCTGGGGAAAAAACTATATCATAATTGGTCCCTGAGGTACCAGCCTGATGCTTCTCTTTGGTGATTCTGAGAGCAGAAACTCTTGTAGTCTTTGACCCCAATGGGCCTTTTCCAACATAATCCATTTACAACACAATAATTCTTTCATACCATCTTTTTTTCTTTTTTGTTCTCTCTTTTTACACCTTTTTGTCTTTTTTTAGGTATATTTCTGTCTTTTTTCTTTTTCTCACAGAATATTTTTTTTATTCATCTTGTCATATTTATTGTCATTTTTTTAGTTTTTGCAGAATATCAATAATTCCTATTTTACTGAACATTTTCAGAAATATCCATCATTGATTTCCTTTATTTGATTATCACTGCTTTTCCCAATAGGATGAAACCACACACAGAACCATGCCACACCTTAATCTACACTACCCTCTACACGCCTGACCACTTACGCCTACTTCTAACCTGTTATTTCACTCAACTGCAGGCTCTTTTTTTTACTGTATGCAACAACATTTTTCTGTGTAATAACGGTAATAAATAGCAAGAACTATAATTCCACAAGTAAATTTATTGCTTCTTTGAAGAGTAACATTGATGATATGTTGGCCTCAAGTCCAACATATGTGAAGCTATTGTTTCATAATTTATGAATATCACATAATAACAGTATATAACAAAGGGTGTCGGATCCTTTCAGTATTTTTCAGCTCTCTCTTATTATCTTTCTATGTACCATATCCCTTCAAGATGTGGGTGATCATGGCTCTCCATAACTTCTTGTTGCATTCTTGCTTTTTCCCCTCTCTCATTATTTGTGATACTTTTTTTCTTTATTTGCAGAAAATTATCAAGTAGTTTGTTCTTCTATATGCAATGCTCTTTCACAATGTGGGCAGTTATAGCTCTCCACAATTTCCTGTCCTCTTTATCTCTTAGTAAACTGTCTTTTTGGATGTTTTGGTTTAGTGCCATATCAAAATCTAGGGGTTATTTAATACCAAAATCTAAATATTTTGCATTTTATACTTACCTCATTTTCAGTCAGTATCTTTCATTATTCCACTGTGCCTTTGAATTTCTGTCTCATTTTCCATAATCTGTTATTATACTGCCCAGATAATTGAATTTTCTAACTTGTTTAACCTTTATCACTCTGTATTTGCTGTACAAAAAGTGTATCCTGTCACAAAACAATCCCCGAAACAATAGTGTGTTTGAATTTCATTGATGTGCTGCCTTATCCTGCTATGGCATCAGAAAACAACTTTGAGTGAAATTAACAATAAGGATACTGCAACTGGGAGACCTTGAAAAAGAATGCAGTCAAAAGGGAATTAATATTAATAATGCCAGGTGCTAAAGGTTAATTCTGATATCTCCAATGTATAACTTATATCTTGGGTTGTCCATTTTTTTCACCACTATGATTTTTGTCATCTTACAGTTCATTGTCACTCTTTTTCCTTGATTTCCTTTTCTAATATTTTTAAACATTTTTCTTGATTTTCTTCTGAAGCTATCAACACAGTATCATTTGTATAGCATGCATTGTTAAGGTTATGTCTGCCAGTAATAAATCCTATTAGGTCATCTAATTATGTTAGAGTTATCTAATTATACAGGTTAAATAGAACTAGAGTAAAAACGTTTTCTATTTTGACAAACTCATAAAATTCAGTGTCTTTTCCACTGTTTTATGCATATATTCTCAGAAACTGTTTCTCTTTTGTGAAAAGTCATTTTAAACAACTCCTAGTTTTTATTTTTATTTTAAGCAAATCGCCCAGAGCAAGGCAGGAGTGCCACTAGAACGCAAGGGGTTACAGAGCGTGAGAGTAAGAGTAAAAAGAAGTGTTTGGGCAAAGGACAAAGAGAAGGATAGGGATCAAGGTCAAGGCATCAGAAGATGTCGATTGACATTACATTTGAATATTTGAAGATTATAGCTATCAGGGAAGCAAGTGATATGAAGGGAGTTCCACTGTTGGGAGGTACAAGATAAGTGGTTGGAGTAGAAAAGATGGCTAAATTTAGTTGTTTGACAGTGAAAGGGTGGGACCGAGATGCCAACCTAGTAGGTGCACTTAAATTCATGCAGTTTGGGAATCAGTGAAAGTAGGTTGTTGAAGCAGTTGCCATGAAAATATTTGTAGAAAAGACAGAGGGAAGCCACAACATATCTGAAAGATAGAAACTGCAGACGGGATGCCAGATCAGGACCAACCACATTGCATATCCATCTCTGAATTTTGTCTAAGACCTCGAGATGAACAGCGGGTGCACCAGACCATATATGGCAGCAGTATTCCATGCAAGGATGATCAGTTGATTTGTACATTTGAAGGATGGACTCCGGCAAGAAGAACCTTCTGGCATGACACAGAGAATCAACTTTCCTTGTGGTAGATGAAGCTATTGATTCAATGTAGTTGTTCCACTTCAGGTCAGTGGTTAGTGTAAGACCAAGCAGGTGCAGAGGTGTTGTCATGGAGATGGGCATCAGGCATCCTGATGGGTGGCAGGGAGAGTTCTCTTTGGTGGGTAACCGAGAACAGTTTCGTTTTGGAGGCATTAAAGTTTACAAGCAATTTCCTGCCCCAGTCAACCACAGATTAGGAGTCCTTCTCGTGTTCTGAATTCTGAGATTTTCAATATTTGTTTTTTCCAATTTTTATTAATTTTATTGTTGAATCTTATCTCAATTTTCTCAGTTGAATACCCTTCAACTCTTATTAATATAAGAATTTATGTTTAGATGTATGCTCATGAATTTTTAAAATCTGTCTTCATTTTGAGTGTTGCTATTCTATTTAGATGCTTACAAAATTTTAATGACCTGTTAACATAATCTTTAACATAGTTTAATAATGTTCACATCTTTGTTGATATTTCAGGTACCTGTCAATCTGGATAATCTTTAATGAATTTCGAACTGATTTAATCTATGATGGTGGTATAGATTGTTTTGCTCCATTGTCCATGTCTAGAGATACCTCACCTTGTTCTTTCTTAGTACTGTTCAGTTATTGCTATTCCTGAGATTTTACTCATAATTACTATGCCACCAAATTCAGATTCCTGAAGAAGGTTAGAGGGCAAAACATGATAACAACAAAGGTGAAGAATCTAAAGTCTGACTGTAAATAATGATAACTCCTCATGTCAGAAATTTAGACAGAAAATATCTTTCCTATTTTACCATTTAGAATATATGACTAGAGTAAGAGAGACCAATTAACAGTCATCAGTCAAATAATTTTGGAAAGCTAGAACAACCTCCATCAGATTAAGAAGTTAGTGCCAATAAAGAAAAGGGTTAATTGCCAGCTGATGACATGGGATAAGAAGAAGAGTGAATATATCATTTATATCCCTAAATTTACACCTTTTCTATCACTAAATTTCACAGATGAAATAAAGCAATCATTATCAATGTGATGGATGAATAGAAAATTTACAGTAGATGGAGTGTTTTATTACTGCTTCAGAAACTAAAGCCATAAGAAAGATTTTTCATCACATACCAATAAAATTTAGCAAGCAACACAAAATACTTATATACAATGTCTGATCAGAAGGTATTGGTAAAGGTACTATAAAAAGAAAACTACGACACATATCAATTCAGTATTTAATCTCCTTTGAAGCAGTCTTCTTCTGAACCCAAAAACTTTATCCAGCAACGTTTACACTGATGGAAGTATTCCTGGGACATTTTTGGGGGATAGTGAGCAGTTGCTTTGCCACATTCTCTTGGATTAACTTGAAATCTTAGTATGGCACAAGGGCCCAAATATAGGATACTTACTGGGGATAAATCTGACTACTCCCCAGCCCTCACTTGTTAACACTGCCTCCTTGTATTCTCTTGGATTTCCATGACATCTTGAAATCCTGTTTCTTTCAAGTGGGATCAGATATTTGATGAGGTAAAAGTTGCAATAGGCTAGATCTGGGATATAAGGTGGTTTTCAGACCTGGTGAATATTATTCTTGACCAAAAACTACTGCACAAGCCATGATCACTGATGGAACCTCTGTGGTTTTGGAGACGACCACATTCTACACACTTTCCTTCCAAGTACTGCTATAAACAAGGAAAGTGCGCGAGAAGGTTCTAACTTAGTGTCTATGCACTCGAGTCAATCTGTGCCAAGCAGCTTTGCACTGCATAGTTTAGCTCCATTGCCATGACAACAATCCCGATACTTCTTGGTCAGCCCTTAGACAAATCTTCACCCCTGAAAACTCAATAAATGATTTTAGGGATATGTAAATAACTTCCTAATTAGCATAGCTAAGGCACAGAGACTACATAAGCTCTCTAGCAGTAAAGGAAAGTTCAGACTATGACATGTGAGATAATGACTACTACAGGACTGAGAAAATATGAAGGAAATTACATTTCATAACATGCATATTATTAAAATAAGTTGTTTAATAAATTCTAATGTTTATCTCATCAATAAAAATATGGTTTTTGGATATTTGAATAGCACAGCAGATATCAGCACAAAAAAAGGGCTAGCCAAATTCTAGTGAAGGTTGTTCTATTCAATTTCATACAAATAACATTGGAAAAGATATAATTCCACTTCTTCTCCTCTTAGCTATGGGTTAAAGAGCTGGGAAGACTGGTATCTCTCGTCTTGGTTGGAAAACAGTACAGAAGGACAACCAGTCTGAACAGTGATGGATGCTATGAGGTTACCTTGGCCGGGACACATCCATATATGGTGCCTCAATAAATCTAATGGTTTTGGGACTTGTGTGTAATATTGACCTTTCAATGGGAAGGGTTCATGATAAATTCTGAAAGTGTCCACAAATAACTGAGACTGTTGGTTTTTTTCTGGTTTGATTTGTTTTAAATCATGTATACTATGATGATGATGATGATTCTTTTATGTTTTTTGTCCCTTCAGGATGTAGACAATCACGGTTCTCCACAACTTTTTATCCTTTGTAGCTTATAGCAATGTTTGTTTTTTTTACTATCCTTCCTTCTCCCTTGTCTCCCATCCATTTATGCAAATAGATTACTTGTTGTTTTCCTATTCTTGCTTTTAGTATATGAGTGTTATATTCTCCAAACTCTTTCCTTATCTTATGTACTAGAAATTTAGTCTCTTTCTGATTTTAAGTATCCTTTTTGTTTCTGTTTTCTTTAAAACGTCCTCATTGATCATATTCTCATCATCCTTCTGTAGAATCACATCTTTTTATTCAAATCTTGTTTTCATCTATGAGGACATAGTCATGCATTCATCCCATATAGGAAGAGTGATATTATATACAAGATCAACAATTTTTTCTTGTTAGTGTGTATCAATGTTATCTCTGAGCTGAAACCAGTCATGTTTTCTGACCAAGAAACTTACATAATAATATTAAGCAGTGAAGAAAAGGAAGGAGGAAAGGAGCATAAAGAAAGAAAGGTTGAGGATCATAAAGGGAGATAATAAAAGGAAACAATTAACATTATATATATATTACACATATATAGAGAGATGATAAAGATGGGGATGAAAAAAAGGCATACAGGCTTGGTAACTGGATATCAAGAGACAATGGTTGAAAGGCAGGTTAGAATGAAAAAGCATACAGGCTTGGTAACTGGATATCAAGAGACAATGGTTGAAAGGCAGGTTAGAATGAAAAAGCATACAGGCTTGGTAATTGGATATCAAGAGACAATGGTTGAAAGGCAGGTTAGAATGAAAAAGCATACAGGCTTGGTAACTGGATATCAAGAGACAATGGTTGAAAGGCAGGTTAGAATGAAAAGGCATAAAAAATGCCATACATTAAAATTCTTTATGGAGTGACAGAATAGAAACTCCAGTAGGTACTTATACATTCCTTATCACTTTCTGATGAAACATTGGCATACATTAAAATTCTTTATGTAGAGATAAAAAGGAAGAGAGAAGATCTGCTGAATATTTACTCTTTCCTTATTCTTTTTCCGCATATGAAACTAATCCATGTTTATATTTGTAAAAAAAACACAGATAAGCAATAAAGGCAGAAAGGGATAAGGGTGGGAATAAGAAGATACAGACAAAGGATGGGCAACTAGAATAGACAATATATATATATATATATATATATATATATATATATATATATCCTGGAGGAGGTGATCCCAGCATGTGGCACATTTGGAAAGTGCTTGAAAAACCATACTCCAGGTTGACCCAAGCTTTGTAAGGAAAATTCAGTAGACAGAACACTTGGGGTCCGTCAGTAGCTGTGTTAGCATGATGACACAAGTCATTGTGACTGAGGGCTTAAGTGTACTGGGCTTGTTCAGATTATTGATCATGCTAGATAACATTCTCTCTCCCAGAAACTGTAACTAAGACTCTGCTCAGCACAGTTGCAATATAAATCACAAGTTGGCTCTGTAAGTGTTGAACACAAATGGGCCTGAGTGAGCATCTGCAATAGGGATTGGATAGTCATCCTAATAGATGTGTATCCTCAAATATAAGTGGCCAGCTATTATATATATATATATATATATATATATATATATATATATATAACAAGTGTAAATGGATATAAATCCGACAGAATGAAGAAATTTTGAAAAAACAAACAAAAATCCTTAAATGTAGTTAAAATGAAAGAAATGTCGACGTCTGACGTTTCGGTTTAATAATGAGGAATAAGACTTGTGTTTTTATGTCCATCGTATTTGTCATATTGAACTGAATTGTATTTTGATGAATATTGTCTTGAAAAAGGTTTATTAAACCGAAACGTCAGACGTCGACATTTCTTTCATTTTAACTACATTTAAGGATTTTTGTTTGTTTTTTCAAAATTTCTTCATATGTATATATATATATATATAAAGTGATAAAGGATAGAGATAAAATAAAGACAGGCAGCATTGATGACAATTGTGTATCAATTCCTTATTTCTTTTTTTTAAAGATGAAATTAATCCATGTTTATATAAAATTTCATTGTGCAATAAAGATTCAAAGTGATGAAAAAAAAGAATGAAAAGATAAAAGAGCAGAGACTTGCAATAATGAATAATTTTAGATGTTAATACCCATTGACTTTCCATAGGTTCAGTTGGCAAGGTATTATATTTCATTTTCTTGTATACTAAGTGTAATTTATATATTTTGTTTATGGTTTTAATTTGCATAATGCTTTCAGTACGAATCAGATAAAAAGGATGACACAGTGGGACATTTAGACTTTCTGAAATCACACAAATGTATAATAAATGGTTCAATGCATTTTTATGGTTTAAATGTCCCCTGCAAACACACTAATAATCCTACTTTGTATGAAAAAAAAAAAGTAATTAATATCTTTTCTATTTATCAACAATGAATCTGTATATCATTGTGGTGCAATAGTCAGTAAGCTGGACACATTAGTTATGAGTTCGATCTTAACTAGGTGCTTCATACAAGGATGGGGTTAAAAGGTTGCACAATTTGTGCAAAAATATTCAGTAAAATTGTCTTATATAAAAGCCATTCTTATTTATTTGATCATTGGTTTACATTAACTAATAAAAAAAAAGAAATGAGAACCAGCTCCTAATTTCATATTTAAAAAAATGGGCTATAAAAGAAGAGAAAAAACAAAATTGAATCTCAACACTGACCTTGTGCCAAACTAAATAAACAACATGAAATAAAATGTTAAACTTTTGAAAACACTGAAATATACATGCAACAAACAGGGCTTCACTATGGAAAAATTTCTTTTTCTTTTTACAGAGTTGAAATAGTGAAATAAGAATGGAAAAGTAACAGAACGAATGAGAGGAGACTGATAAGAGCGAAGAAGATTCTTTTATTTATATAGTTCCTTTTTATTATTTTGAAGTTATGGTGAATTACGGATAATGGCGTTTTTATTTTCCTCATGTAGCACATGAAACATTACAGAATTAAATCTGCTGTGAAAAATGGAGAGCTGATAAACAATTTCTTTACGAATGGCTGGAGAATATAGTTTTTTTGGTCAACAATTAACTAAAGTGAAATACTTTTTAACATTATTTTTTTTCTTTTCTGAATGTTAATATTTTCCTTTTTATTTTGTTTGCGTCAATGATTTAATAGATATTCACATGCATGTGGAGATCTTTCTCAGTGTGTTTCAAGCCAAATATGTGTATGCAAAATCTTGATGCTGATACATGTACTATATATATATATATATATATATATATATATATCAATGCAAACACATATATATATATATAGTATATGTATCTACTTCTATTTAGTATATAATATATATATATATATATATATATACACACACTGTGTGGATGCTTGTACTATGTTTATATCAATATCTCTAAGATATATATATATATATATGTATGTATATATGTATATATATATATATGTATGTATATATATATATATATATATATATATATATATATATATATATATATGTGTGTGTATATATATATATATATATTGATGTGCATTTGGGCAGCAAACTTTCTTTCATGCATCTTTCTTTGAAAATGGCTGACAAACAAGGATAATTTAATTAATCTTTTATTGAGTTTTTCCTGCAATCTTATATTTTTCCGTTTTTCAGGAGTTAAAGAATATAGGAATCATTCATAGTTATAATTGTTCTGAATGCTTTCGGCTACTTCTATAGACATTATCAAGGATGTATTTTGGGATGTTGAAATTCTTACAAAAAATATATGACACCTGTAACAAAAATACAACACTGCAAAACATCAACATATTTTATTGCAACCAGATATACAAATATGATAAATAAGATGAATTTGCTATAAGGAAAATCATTAAACTCAATGTTTCTGATACAACTCCTGGAAAACATATAAAGTTCATAATATATTATCGAAAATGGAAGACCACAAACCTTGTTGTCACAAACCAAAATAATCCCATCAGATCTTAACTAGCAGTGATCAATATAGTGTACCAATTCCAATGCCCTGTACAAGACTGTGTTATTTGTCAAAAACCAATGACCTATATTGGACATACCTCAATGATTAGACATGTCACATGTCTCATTAGGGAGGCTCTGCTTATTAAACTTTTATCTCACACTATTTAGCAGAGGAGACAGTGTGCTAAAAGTGTTCTAAAAATAGAAGTCTTGCCTCAGGTCAACTGCAGTGCACAGCATGTGACTGTTAAGAAGCACACAAACCACTCCAACTGTAAAATTACTATGTAGCAGCCACACACAGAATTTCACTATTCAGAAAAACATCCTTAATAATGGATAGAGAAGTAGCCGAAAGTGCTTGGAACAATTATATTCTTTAACTCCTGAAAAACAGAAAAAAAAAAAACCAGAAAAATGTTAGATTGCTGGGAAAACTCAATAAAAGGTTAATTAAATCTTCCTTGTTGGCCGTTTTCAATGAAAGATATATATATATATATATATATATATATATATATATATATATATATATATATATATATATGATGTACTATATATGAAGTAGATGCATGTACTATGTATATGTATATATAGGTATGCATTATATATATATATATTATGCATTATATATATATATATATATATATATATATATGATGTATATATATAAGTAGATGCATGTACTATGTATATGTAGGTATGCATTATATATATATATATATATATATATATATATATATAGTACATGTATCAAGATATAAATTACATGTGTGTGTATATATATTTATATATATAAATATATTTATTAGAGAAATATAGATAAGAACATAGTGCAAGCAGCACAATGTGTGTATATATATATATATATATATATATATATATATATATATACACATGTGTGGTGTCTGTAGAATTGTCTTGCTAAAAATTTGCTCTATTTATGGTGATAGAGTTTTCAATATTAGGCTTATAGTGTTTGTAGGTACAGACAGTATGAACATAGAAATCGACAATGTATAGTTAAATTCCATTCAGTATTGATTTCTGTTTCTAATAATGGCTGGTTGCTTGTTTCTGGGTATACGCGTCAGTTAGGATTGCAAATTATTCCCTGTTACAGACACCTGCTCAGGCACATTCACATTTCTCAAGTTTGTACTTCAACTATGCTGAGCAGACCTGAGTTACGGTTTCAGATAGTAAATGTATAACTGAGCATGATTAGCAGTTAAATAAGATCACTATATGAAACCCTCAGTTACAATAACTTGTGATTTTGTGTAGGTATCTTTCTCTCTCTTTCTCTTATATTAATAAAAGAAATGATAAGAGGATGTTTGTTTGTTTGTTTGTTCAGTGGCAGATCAACTGCTAATAGGTTTTTTTAATACCTAAATTTAATTTTCTTGGGAGTATTAGGAATTTCTTTTACAAAAATGTATTGCTGGTAGTCATTGTCTTATTTTTTACTATGAAAATTTATTGCTGGTATTTGTACTATAAAAATATATTTTTATACCTTCATAGTGTTTTAACCCCAGTTTGGGGGATTAACAATTTACCTATAGTTGTGACCCTAACAGGTGCTACTACCCTGGGCTATAGTGGACCTGGGAACAACAGCAATTAAGAGGTTGTTCCACTCTCCTCAAAGCATCTTGATCAGAGGCCTTGCTGCTAGGTGTAATTTATCATCATACCTAGGATGGAGGAAAACCTTTCTTTTACAGATACATTTTTTTTATATCTATTTTATTCTATCAAAAGTATTCAAAGTTCATAATCATCTCAATTTTTTTAAGATTCTTTATATTTCAGGACCCAAATAAAAAACACAGAATTGTGAAACTCTGAGTAAACTTTCAATCAGTATCATGAACTTGAAATATTTTTTTAAAATGATTATTGCTCTAGATGGTTGTTGGAAACTTTATTTTTAGAAATACTATTTTCTTTGATGTATGTGTATTTCATAGGTGTCATTACTATTATTTTCACACATAATATATGCAAATATACATGCACATGTCTATGCATAAACACGTATAGAAAGACATATATTCATATTTTTGTGCTAACTCATATATATTTATCAACTCTGTATATCAGTAAGTTTGCATGAATCAAGGTAAAGTTTTTATTAATTTCTATATGCTTCATATAACTTGTTATCTTCAAATGTATATCTTTATATATATATATATATATATATATAAAAATCTCTCTCTCTGTATCGTTTTTCTCTCTCTCAATATGTGTGCTTTGCTATATATATATATATATATATTGATAAAGAAAAAAAGAAGAGTAATCAGAGAAAAATGATACTGAAGATGAAATGAGTTATGAGATGAAAATATCTATTTCCAATTTTCCCTGATGGACAGGAAATTGCGTAGCAAATAGATAAGGTGGGTAATTTAATCACATACACTGGATTTTGCATTCCTGATTAAGTTTTACTTTCATATCATAATCAAGAACCAAAAAGACAATACTTTTTGCTAGAACTCCTGCTGCTCTCATCTTGATTACTATGTAAAGAGCAAGATTTGTTTGTTTTTCTTGTTGTTCTAACAATAGTTTGATAAATGCAACAGATATTATGGATAGTTGTAATATTAAAAGGATGCTATTAAGACAAAGAAAATAACTTTATCTATAATTCTCTAAGTATTATAACTACAATTTCAACAGAAACAGCCATAATAATAATAATTAGAAGGCTGTATCAATTTGCATCTAAAATGATTTTTTTGAGTATGAGCTGAAGTACTCATCAACATTTGGAAAGAGTTCAAGGCTGGTTATATGACTAGAAAATGATTCTTTAATACTGAAATTAGCTAATCTGCTTCATGAAACAAAGTAGAAACTAGGTTCCACATCAATATTTATATTTCACTTTCTTTTCACCTGCAAATAAATAAGATATGTTTATTTTACAGTCTTTGTTGTTAATGAAATATTTGCTATTGTCCTTATTCACATGTTTCAAGTATAACTGTCATCAACAATCCTCAAAAATTTTGTTTTGGCAAAAACATATCACAACACTATTTCTCCATCTTGTCATATCTGAGATCTGATCAAAAACTATCAGGACTGTTGTTATGGTAATGAGACTAAAGTATACATAATGAAGCCACTTGGCACAGATTGACCTTGAACTCTGACATGCATACACACTAAGTTATAACATTCTCACTCACTTCTGTTTTTTATAGCAGTGCTTGGAAAAAAGTGTAATGACCGTGGTCATCTCATCATACCACAAATGTTCCATCTGTGACCATGGCTTGTGCTGCAATTTTTGGCCAATCACAATATTCTCCAGGTCCAACAATTACCATATTGCCTAGATCTCAGCTGTTGTGACTATTTCCTCTTTAAAAATTAAATTCCACTTGAAAGGAACAAGATTTCAAGGCATCAAGGAAATCTACAAGAATGTGACAGAGCAGCTGCTCACTATCCCAGAAGAGGAGTTGCAGGGAAGCTTTCATCAATGGAAATGTCACTTAAAGTCTATGGCTTCAGAAGGAGTTTTAATGCCAAATCGATATGTGTTTTAGTTTGATCTTTATAACACCAGTACCGATACTTTTTAATCAGACCATATATATATATATATATATATATATATATATATATTATTGTCTATCCCTCTTTTATATAAGTTTTGTTAAAAAATAAGGTACTGTAGTTAGGTTTTTTTCAATTGTTCTTGTTTACTGATAATTTATTTCTTTTCTGGACATAAATTATTTAGAAATCCTGTGATTGTCCAAGTTCTTTCGGCTATTCTTTTAGACATTATCAAGGATGATTTTATTTTTAGTTTTAACTGGATATATGGACTTTTTATGTATGTAACTAGAGTTATAGGAATGGTTTAATTCTCCTAACATGGTCTGCAAATTGTGACTGTGTTCATAGTTGACTTTTTTTTTATTAATTATATATATATATATATATATATATATATATATATATATATATATATAGTTGATCTTTTCCTTTTTTATTAATATATATATATATATAGTTGATCTTTTCCCTTTTTATTAATTATATATATATATATATAGTTGATCTTTTCCTTTTATTAATTATATATATATATATATATATATAGTTGATCTTTCCTTTTTTATTAATATATATATATAGTTGATCTTTTCCTTTTTTTATTATTATCTTTTATATATATATATATATATATATATATATATATATATATAGTTGACCTTTTTTTTTATATATATATATATATATATATATATATATATATATATATACAGACACTGATATATACATACATATACATATAAAAGGATTGACAAGTGCAGCTATTGTCTTATTTTAAGTCAGAGTATTTTGCTCTCCAGGAGACTAGGATGCAGTTTAGTTTTGGAGGCGTTAAAATTTACAAGCCATTTCCTGCCCCAGTTAATCACTGATAGGAGGTCTTTTTTCAGTTTTTGACTGATTTGGTATTGAGACAGTAGTAAATAGTGTCATCTGCATAAATACCTACTTGGGAACTGATGACATCAAGAAGATCATTAAACAGTGTAAGACCCAGGATAGGGCTTTGGAGGACACCCTCACTTGTGTGATAGGATCTGGAAGTGAACCCATTCAAAAAGACCTTCATTTCCTGATTTGATAGGAATAATTGGATTAGATGAAACAATCATCTTGTAATACTGTAGCCCTGGAGGTTATGTAGAAGACCAGTGTGCTAAATCATGTCCAACACCTTTGAGATATCTAGAACCTCAGTTGGAGCTTTGCCATTATTATCAAGAGATTGATATACATATTCGGCGATAGCCCTTAGCACATCAGTGGTAGAATTTTCAAAATGGGAGCCATATTTTTTTGTCAGAGTGTTGGTCATGTGAAGTAAGATTCTTAACCACTTCATCATTGATTAAATCCTCAAATACTTTGCTGAAAAGTGGTAGGAGACTGATAGGTCAATAGTTAGAGGTGTCAAAAGGTTCTCGAAAATAGGAACTACAGAGGAGGACTTCCAAAAAGCTTTAGGATAACAGCTGGGATCCCATCACCTCTGCTTGCCTTATGGGAGTCTAATTTAGAAATGATGTCTGAAACCAGTGGCAGGGTTATGTGTATATCACTCGGTAAAGCCTGTGTTCTAGTGAATAGAATATATATATATATATATATATATACACACACACACACATCTGCACACACAAAGGATGATAACAAATCTTGGACCACTTCTGAATATCAGATTTTTGGTCAGTCATTTACATGCTCATCTTGGAGAGTGGATCAGGCTGAGTTTCAAAATGCCTTCATGGGTGAAATATATATGGGTGGGGAAGTTGAATTTTGCTGATAATACCATGGACTGAACATGTGAGTTACTAGGAATTTGTAAGAAATTAGAAACAAAAAGGACACATATTTAGAATCAAAAAGAATTGAAATTTCTGGATCATATAATGAGGAAAGAGTGTTTAGAGAATCTGTCACTCACATGATATATTTAATGCAAGAAAGATAAAGGAAAACACTTGTGTAAATGGATAGTAGAATGGGGTGTGAGGGGGCATGGTGAAAAGAAAAAACTTAATAAAAGCTGCAATGAAATGGAAGTTGTGGATACCCATGTTCACACACATCATGAAAGAACATGGTACATAGAAGAATAATTTCTATGGAAAACAAAATTATCAAACAAATTTTAATTCCTGTTGAGTTTGTTTTTGTCTATTTTTTAGAAAAGCATGAAACTTCTGCCAGACTTTTACTCATATAAACATTTTAAACCTCTACTTCTTTCTGAAGATATCTTAATAAAACATCTTTTTCTTAGCATGCCATAATGAGTAATGGGGAGAAATGATGATTAACCACTCTCCTATAATCACCTTACTAGCCTGATGTTGCAGAAAAACACTAAAACAATAGCCAGCCATGACAATGTCCAACAAATTGTACATCCATATATGACTATATGAAAATTATATCAGTATACAACTATACATGTGTACAAGGCTCACTCCAAATTTTGAGTGAAACTCATATATTTGTACCACTGATAAAGATGCTGGGAAAATGCTCAGTTCCTTGTAACACTCTAGCAGGTACCTGACTCCTCCTGCCATATCCCTTGTACCTCTCCAAGTAAGTACTAGATTCTATCTTTGCAAGAGCCAGATCAGACCAAAAATGGAGTACTGCTGCCATATCTAGGCTGGTGGTGTCCAGCCCTCACTGTCCATCTTTGACAGAGTTCAAAAGCATCTATTTTTCATGAAAAATGTTCAGACAAGCTCCATTCCTTAATTTCACCAGTTCAGACATTTACAGCTAGGATCCGTCATGCCATGTAAACAGAATTGATTCATTTTTATTTCATTGGTGAGGAGGAAGTTTAACTCAGTTTTTTTTTCCAGAACCATTACTTTGTGTAACAGACTCCAGATAAGATATATCCCTGATCATGACTATCTTAAGGTCTTGTATGATAGATAGGAGACACAGTGGAGTAATGGATAGAGGCTCAGATTGAGGAATTGGAAGGCTGAGTTCGAATTCCAGTCACATCCATTACATTCACTTACACGCTAATAACCTTGGGAAAGGTCTAAATCCTTCCCTTCTCCCTCCAGCTAGGGTAAATAGCAGAACAAATCGGGTTATATAGCCTTGGATGGCAACTGGTCTAGTGCAGAAAGAAATGGCAACCTACCACAGGAAAAATCTGTTTTGCCACTTATGCATCGAAAGATACATGATTACCTAAGCCTGTATCACACATGGCACATAACTGACTGATGATAGATAACGGTTGACTCTAGAACTTATTTTCGTCTAGGGTTAGCCATTATCTATCCTACATATCCCAATAATATGTATTTCTTACTTTCTCCCTTTATGCCCCTCCAACAACCTTATTCAATAACCTGCTACCTTGAGTGAGTCTTGAGCCTTGTATTGGGTAGACAATATTATAAACTAAAGTGAATGCAGCTAATGTAATTGATATCGGTGTTGAAATGGAAATTAGTGAGCTCGTCTGTTGTATTCACTTTTGCACTAATGTTCTTGGGAAAGTCATGACTCCATCTCTTCACACCATTCCATTTATGAGTTAATTAGCAGAGTAGACTGAACTCTCTAACCTTGAGTGGTAACCAGTCTAAGGAAAAGAAAACTCTTAAGTCAAACTGTGGGGGATAGAAGATGATGGGAAAGCACTTTATTGCTCAATAATGTATGGCAATTCACAATAAATAAAGGAATCTTTAAAGAAGGATGATCTGTAAGATCTTGAAGAATGAAGAATAATTTGGAAGATTATATTTTATTTTTTTACATTGATCAACTTTTTTTTTGATTTTGTTAAAATACAATATTTTTTATTATGGTTATGTCAGAGCAAAAAGATAGAAAAAAGAAAGAAAAGTAAAGGTTAGAAAGGAGACAAAAAAATTACAAATAGAAGAATAACCACAACAATCTACACATGCACTACTCACACACACACACACACACACACACAAAGAAGAAGAAAAATTCAGCTTAACAACAATAAAAAGCACATAAAATATTTTTTTTTAACTTAATATAAAATAATGAAAATGAGAAAATTGGAAGAGAATTGCTGATACCTCCTGATAAGTACACCAAACAATTACAAAAATGTTTGTCTACCAAACACTGGAGTCAGGGTGCTAAATGTAAATGTAACATAAATCAGCTAAGTGATAAATTTTATATATATATATTATAATAATAATAATCATAATAGGTAGCCACTCATATTCAAGTATATCCGTCTACTTGGGTGGCTGGCCAATTCCTATTGCAGATGCTCACTCAGGCACATTTGTGTTTGCTCAGCACCCACAGAGCTCACCTGTGGTTTATACTGCAACTATTTTGAGCAGACCTCAGTTACAGTTTCTAGGAGAGAGCATGTTATCTAATGTGATCAACAATTTGAATAAGGTTAGCACCCTCAAGACTTCAGACATGATGACTTGTGGCTTCGTGCTAGCACAGTTATTGATGGCATTTAAGAGAAACAAAGCTAAGTGAATGTTTGTAGTAATAATAAAACAGTGATCTGTTTTTTTACATTTTTTTATCCATTTATTTTCCCATCATAAAAATGAACTACTTCATTATTTTGCCAGTAGTTTATAAATAAAGAAATGTTAGCTTGGACAGTGTAAAATTATACCTGATGATTGCTATATGCATAAAACTCCAATTAGCATTAAGCAGTGAAGAATATATATATATATATATATATATATATATATATATATATATATATATACACACACACACAGTTACTTTTCCATCACCATAAGGTTGCCTCTCTTTGCCTTTTCTATAAATACTTTCATGGTAGTTGTGTGGATGAGATCTTCAATATAGTGCCTCAACTCTTTAAATTTAATGCCAGTACTAGACTGGTGACAAGGTCTTACCAATTTGTAGTTGAACTGGCTATATGTGACTGTAAATTCTATGTTTTCTTGCATTTCTCACTTGTGAAACTTCCTTTTGGCTTCATGCTTTCCTGCCATCTTTACTCTTCAAATCTTTAAATGCAATGTCAATCACTATCTACTGTCCTCATGATTACTCTTTGTTCTCATTTCTAGCTCTTCCACATCCTGTAACCCCTTGTGTCTCAGTGGCTTTACTACCTTGCATGGGGTGAACTTGATTAAAAATATTTATATATGTGTGTGTGATTAAAATAAGTAGTCCTGCTTCTTCAAGAACCATTTTGAACAACAGTAATAATTATTATACTACTGATACTAAAAGGTATAATTAAGAAAAATAAAAAGAATGATTAGTAAAATTATCTTTCATCTGCTGAGGCAATTGTAGTTTAAAGTCGATTTGTTATTTATTTCTAAATCTCCCCCTAATTTTCATGAAACTTTTGGAAAGAAAATGTATAAAAAAAAAAAGTCTATATTGCAGACATATATATATATATATATATATATATATATATATATATATATATAAGCTTTAGGAAATGCATAATGTTCCTGAAGATGGTAATTATGATAAGTAATAATAAACTGCAGACAAGAATACTTCCAAGTAAGAAACATGGAAAATGTCATCTTCTACATACAGCATCAGAACATCTGGGGAGTCATGGGGGTTTACAGTTTGCTCATGATATCAAACAAATTTTTATTATGTGCTAAGTTGTAAAACTGATCAATTATTGTAGACAGATTGCAGCACTTTTCCAGAAAAAAAAAACACAACCTGGAAGATTTTTCTGGAAGTATTTATGTAATGTTACTAACAAAAATTAATTTTACATTTACTTTTCCTGACTTATGAATTATTAACACAAAATATTTCCATAGCACCAGTAAGTAAAATCATAAGTAATACACAAATTACTTTCCCTTGCAATCTAAAATTTTAAATAATGTAAAAGACATAAATCTGAAACATTTTGCAAAATAGTTAAAGCCATTGGTGGAACAAGATGTTGCCAGCATTTAGGTGAATTAGTATCTTGAAAATTAGTTGTGCAATTTTTCCCATCCCATTCCATTTGTACCATTTTTAACTGAACTCATTTTATTATTAAGTATACAAAAAGATAGAAAGGGGATAAGACAAAGATATGTCTTCTCTCCAGACTTATTCAACCTTAAAATTAGGTGATGCTGAGAGAATTAGAAGTCCTACCAGAATTCATTATTGGCAGCCACAATCTTGACAACATTAGATATGCAGATGACACAATGTTGATAGAAGACATGAAAAGCAAATTGCAGGAACTTCTACAAAGTGTTGTAAAGAAAAGTAAGCAGAAATGACTAAACATCAGTTTTAAGAAGGCAGATTGTCAGCAAAAGTAAAGCCCAAGATCCAAACCATGAATTAAAAACACCAAAATCAAGCAAGTACACAAATTTAAATATCTGAGAAGTGTTTTAACAGAGGGCAGAAAATGCAATACTGAAATCCAACAGGCAGACAGTATAGTAAAAGTTGCTTCCCAAAATCTAAGGAAAGTATTAAGAAATAGGAAAATATCATTAGAAACAAGGAAAAGAGTACTCAACTGTTATATAATATCAGTCCTTCTATATGGCCATGAATTCTGGACATTTCCTCACAAATAAAGAAAAGACTTGACGCAAGAGAAATGTGGTTCTACTGAAGGATGTCATGAATACAATGAACATGTGAGCAATGAGGAACTTTTAAGGAAAATAGTAACCAAAAGGACACTTATACTTGGAAAGAGACAACTGAAATATTTTGGACACATAATAAGAAAAGAATGATTGGAGAATTTGACACATACAAGGCATACTGAAGGCAAGAGAGATTGATAAATCAGCAAGTAACTAATGAGCTTCAGTAAATCGTTGGCAGAAAAGAGATGAGGAATGATAGTAAAAAGACAACTTATTCAAAGCTACAAAAACAGACAGTTGTGGAGATCCATGATTGCTCAGATCCTTAATGGACACAATGCATAGAAGAATAATACATTTACTAAAGTAGCTACTTTTCTATTCTAAGTAGGTACCCCTGTTTTATTTTGTTGCAACACTTTTTGTTTTGTTCCATTTATTTATCATCTGTAATCAAAATTGCAATTGTAATCCTTCTTTCTATTTTGAAGAATTTGCCTAGTTTTGGAACGTTCAAAGCATTGACAAATTCTGTGACTGACCCAAGTGGCACACATGCTAAATGTGCCACTAGTTAAAGCCTGTATTAATAATTTGTTTTTTAAACAATTCTTAAATAAATAGTTTTAAAACATTTCTCTTCTTAATGCTGCTTATTTTTGAATTTGATAAGAATTTCAAGAAACAAGAGAATTTTGTGAGAAACAAAGAAATGGGTAAAATATGTGAGCAATAAGATACTTTTAAGGAAATGCAAGACAAAAAGAACACTTATACTTATCTTAAAAAGTGACTCTTGAAATTTCTGAGATGCATAATGAGGAAAGTGGGCTTGGAGAATTTGGCATTCACAGGATATGCTGGTAAGAAGAGGATCAAGGGGAGACAATGAGTAACCTACCTAATGGACATGTGTAAAAGGATGGCAGAACTGGGAGAGATAGTTAGAGGACAAATATTGCTCAGAACTACAAAATATAGGAAATTGTGGAGAGTTATGATCGCCATATCCTGAAGAGAAATGGCACGTAAAAGAAGAGTGTCAATGATATTTTGCAGTTTGATTTTTCATATGTATCAAGCAATACAGGAAATGACAATATTAAACCATATTTTGTTTAATATTTCTTATACTGATTATTTACTTTAAAAGTGTGTTGTATCACTGTTAGGTAGTATTAGAATTAATTTATTCACTAGCACATTACAGCTATTTACTTTAAACTAGCTTCATTTAAAGTGGATTGTGACAGCTGTCATCTCAATGTACATTTGTTTTAAAAAATTAGTTGTTGGTGCAAAATGATTCTTTTAATGAAAAAATAAAAAATACACAAATATTAAATCATGAATTATTAACAAACATAGTGATAGAGCTTATAAAACAGTTAATTATTTAACTTCTTCCAAACTTATAAAGAAACCCATAAAAATATGTGGCAAATGATTCTAACAAGATATTTGACTAGGTTCAAAGATCTTGATATAATGTTACCTGAAATGATGAATAATTAAAATGCAGCTTCCTTGAAATGTCAATATTAACATTGTTAGATCATAAGATGCCAATTTTACCAGACAGTTTGAAAACATCTCATGTAGGATCCTTGAAAATTCAGTGCCTGTAGCATCTGCTACTTTTGCTACTAGGTTAATTTGGTTGTGGTTAAAGCCTATATTAATATTTTATTTTATTGATAAAACCACTTAACTTCTTGGTTTCACATTCTCCACTGACATGAAGTGGAATTATTATATTAAATCAACTGCAAAGTCAGCTGCCAGGAAAGTTGGTTCAAGTGTCATACTAGACAATTTTTCTTACCAGAAGCTTTCTTGCACATTTATAAATCTACCCTTCATCCATGCATCAAATATCCTTCCCACATCTGGTTTGGTGCTCCTGTTACATATCTTGAGATAAATGATAAATGCCAAAGAAAGGTCTGTAATGTAATTGGTCCTGACCTGGCATCTTATCTTTAGTCATTCACCCATTTCCATAACATGGCTTACATCTGTCTTTTCTTGAAATATTTTCATGGCAATTGTTTTGATGAGCATTTCTCATTGGTACCTTGACTGCATGAATTTAGTAGATTGGCAACTAGGTCTCATCATTTTACTTTTGAAACTATTAGATATAACTGAACATTCTATTCTACTAATTTCTTTTCTTGCCTGTGGAACTCACTTCTTCCCTGTTACCAACAATCTTCAAAAATATAAATGCAATGTCAATTGTCACTTTCTGTTTTCATGAAACGTATTTTTTTTATTGTCCTCTGTACTCCCTAATGTTGCATTTTCTTTCATTCTCACTAACTCATTGCATCTTAAATGACATTATCACCATCCTTAGAGTAAAATGATTTAAAAAGGTTCTTAAATAAATTGCTTTGAAAGTTCTAAAATTATATAACCATGGTGAATGTTTTTAAATTTGATAAGAGTATTAATGATATTTTGCATATATTTGAATAATATTTTATCAAATAATAAAGGAAAAGACAATACTCAACTTTTGAGCAGCACTAAATGTTTGTTTTTTCTTTGTTTTTAGATGAAAATAGAAGCATTTTGTTTGAACTAACTTAATTTGAAACATTTGAGTGGACTGTGACAGCTTTCATCTCCAAGTACATTTAAAAAGAAATAGTAAAATTGTTGTGTTTTTGATTAATGATTCAAACAAGACAAGAAACAATTCTTTTAATGAAAGAATTTGAAATTTCTGGGAAACTGTAAAAAGGCACTTACAACATTTCTTTGTTCAGAAAGATACAATGTTCAGGGAGGATGGAATGATGAAAGTGTCTGAAAAATGTCAGGGACCAATCAAACAAAATGTTACCTATGTTGTCCAATTTTTAAAAAGAAATTTTTGAAAATAGATGGGAGAACAAATAGTTTAAAGAGAAAGAATTATTGCTGAGATCAACAGGAGCAGCAGAAAGCCATGATTACCCACATCTTGAAGCAATATGGCAGAGAAAGAGAAAAAGATTTCGCTTATTATATACTTTAATAATCAGACTGGCATACACAACTTGCTTGTTATAGTCACAATGTTTCAGCTCTAAAAAGAAATGTGAAAGTTAATTATTTGCATCAGTTATTGATATAGTTTATTTTTTTAATAATCTCCATTGGTCTATCATGTCAGACCTGAACTGATTTGATAATTTTTGTTGGAATTTTTTACATGCAGATTCGTCATTATTCTATGCTTTGTTATCTGAACTAGAATGCTTATTTTGATAATTGTGCTCAAATGAAACTTGAGTATAACAAGCAAGATGAGCAAAATGGTCCAAATAGCAAAGCATAGAATAATGATAAATCTATGCCTAAAACATTCATATAAAGATTGTATTTAAATTGGAACAATTTCAGTTTTTTGATAATCATATTTCATCGATGAAATGTTTGTCCAGATTATGCAAATGATGAATCTCAATATTTGTAACTTTTGAATATTGATTTTTTAAGCACTTGATGTTAAAAGTATTTTCATTTGATTTATTTGCTTTAATTATCATTATTATTTGCTTTTTATTTATTTTCCAACTATGTTATTTTCTCTAACTAATCGATTTCATTAGCATAAAAATAATTGCTTTTATTTTATTTCTTATATTTAATTTTCTAAGTACTTAATTTTATTTTCTAATATATTTAGTTTTAAAAGACTTTGCTTTTTAATGTTCTCTTTCTTAAGCAAATGCTTTTCTGTATTTCTTTATTAATTTATTCATTGTGTTGGTACTTTGTTTAATAAGGGCTTTATTTTGTAAAGATTTGATTTTACAGTTATTTAGTAAGCATAACTTTGTCAGTCACAATGACACAAGTGTGGGTTTATCCATTTAACTGAACAGTGTATTAATACATTATTTACAGACAAATTGATATCCTCATTTTTGTTGTTTTCATCATAACGTTTTGCCTATTATGCCCTCTGACCTTCTTCATGTGTCTATCAATCTGGATAACCTTCAGGGAATTTCAAACTGAATCCTTTAATTAATCAGAGACAGATTGTTGTTCTTTTTATGTCCATGTCTAATGATATCTCATCTTGTACTTTTATAGTACTGCTGAATTATTAGTCTTACTGAATCTAAGTCTGTACTACCTGACTCAAGATTTGAACTCATAATTTATTTGGCACCAAATTCACAATCCAATGCTTTAATCTGTTAAGCTGAGTAACTCCTCCCCAGTCTTTTGAACAGGAGTAGAGGTTTATCCCTTACTTCCTGTTTAGAATTGGGTTTGTAATTCCTTCTAAATTCTTCTCATTCTTTTTGGCTCCCAGTAGCCCCCTGTGTCTTAGTTTCATTATTGCTTTGCTTGGGATAAATTGATTGAAAAAAGAAAAGTATCAAAGATGAATAAGACAGAATATTTGTAAACATGGAAGTGGATGGTGAAACAAAAACGGTTTAGCTTTGAAGATAAAATAAAGGGTTTAGTTTGCAATTCCTTGGAGGTTAACTGTATTTACATGCCTCTGAACAAGGTTGGAGAATGCAAAAGCTAAAATGCTGTAATAGTAACAACAAAGATGAAGACATTACTTTGATTGCAAATAATGTAAACAATGTTAACCCCTTATTCTAGAAATTCAGATAGAAACAGTTTAATAGTCTGTTTGAGTAGCAGAACCATTCTATTTCCATTCTGAAGTACCCAATTACTAAGCATAGTCTGACATAAGGCCACAAACATGGAGCACTTGTTTCGATAGAATTGATTAGTGAACTGGTTTAGAAAATCATTATGTACTAATTATTTGATTTTGCAAATAATATGTAACTACTTTTACAAATACTTTTTTATTATTATCTTAAGGTGACATAAAATTAAAATTTTTGCTTAAGGTCATGATAATGTAGGTGATATCATCTTGGAAAGAATCTTACGTTTAGTGAAAAGTCATTACCAGTGAACTAAACCTGAAGATAAGTTCACTAAAATATCTTGTGATAACATTTCATATTGATGGCTACCAGCCTTTGAGTACAGGTTCTGTAAGAGGGTTTACATAATGAACATACTACTGAAGGCATCACTCAAAATTATCGGTAGCAGTCTGTTTCTGTTTCATAACTGGATTCTGCATGTCTCATTCCATATATGTCGCAGAGGAAGGTCATGTGATCAAGTGTGTGGTCACTTCCAAGCAAGTCAAGATCCACTTTTGTCATATCTGGTCATACCTATTCTATTATTAATAGACTCTCCCACACATAATAAGTAGTAGTAGCAGTGGCCAGTTCGGCTCAGTGGTATTGAGTGAGTCAGACGATATCGGACATTGAAGTACCAACCATCACAACTAGATTGCTGCGTCATTAACTCTTATTTCCAAGTTCCTAACGTTTTGTACGTCAAACCTAATTTAGGACGACTTATTGAAATACAAGCCTCTACTGTGAAAACTACTCTACAACAACTTTAAACAAATTCACACAATTGGCACTTTCTTCTACTCTGAATTTTTCACCTCCAACCAACTCATGCATAGTTAAACAGCAATAAGGAATGGATGAGGGGAGCAGGTTTTGGTAAATCTGGAAGCTTTTAGTTCTGCGCCTGCATGTTGGTGCTAAATTTAGTCATCAACACCATCATCATAAAGGAAGTGATCAGTAAAAAGAAACTAAATTCTTGGATATGAGATAAAGCTGATGATGACATTTACACTGAAACTCTGAATGAATTTAACTGAATTCACTATTCTTTTAAAAGGTATTGAATTCTTTTTTAAATGCAAGTCTTTCTTGAATAAACTTAAGAAAATTGTTATTACTGGACCTATATTCTTATGTTTGCTCTTATTGTTGCAACATTTTGGCTACTGTACCTACCCAACCTCCTCAAGTATTTGTCATAGTTGGTAACTTTCTGGAAATTTTGATTGGAACCCTTTAGTCAATCTGTAGATTGTTCTCATTCCACTTTCCATGCTGGAGGAAATCTTGTATCAGCTAATTCTTCTAAGTTCATTTCAGTTGTCTGAACAAATTTATGAAAGCTAATGACTCTTCTCTATACCAAGATAGGGTTCTCAATCTGGAAAAACATAAACCCTGGGGGTTAATTTAGAATTTCAGTCATGAATGGGACTATAGATAAGTGCATTCAAACTGTTATAATATAGATCTTTCTACAAATTGCAATTCTACAAAGTAACTTTTCAGTCAGACAATATTGGAAGCAGGGAATGACATTTTACAAGATAAAAAAAGTGCTAAAACCAATTGAGAACCATTTTACTATAATATTTAAAGCCCAATTTATTATTAACAAATATTACTTCCTTTTCCAGCGTACTCTTTTGCAAGGGTGTCAAAAATTTCCTTTTTATTTCAACCAAGATTGTGTTTTGCTGTTGCTTATCAGGATGTAAAAATCAACTGTAAAAACCAAACATACTATTGCTCAGCAACGAGATCCCCTATGGTAGTACACACTTTTTGCCCAGCAAGTAAAGTCACTTATAAATTGCTTAAGGGTAATAATGAACATCTATCATATATACTTGTCACTGCATGACTCTATGTGTGCTTTAATAAACCAATCTGCAATATGCAGGTGCCATAAAAATCCAAGATTAATTAAGAGAAGGTAAACCTTATTGAAGACAATGTGATTTTTTAATACTATTATTCAGCTAATAGAAGACCCAAGAACCACTCAAGGTAGAGGGTTACTGAATGTCTGTTGTAAGGGCATAAAGAGAAGTAGTAAGAAATGCATATTATGTGAATATTTTGGACACTAGATTTGAGGAGGTTATGATTGTATTGATTGGGTAAGCATCCTCTCAGAAGTTTGGTTCACAAAGTAAACAGTTTTGGAGAAGCTGTAAACCTCCTCCTTACCTATGAGATATGAAAAGAATGAGGATGATTTGACCTAGTGTAGATCCTATGACAGGTCCTAGCTGTAAAGGTCTGAACTGGTGCTAATAAAGAATTTGTCTCATCTGAACATTTTCTATGAAAATAGTAACAGAGTGGCAAGGGGTTAGCAATGTTTTGTTTGAGGTTACAAAAAAGAACAAAAACTGTATGATGATGTATACTAGAAATTGCATGACATTCAGTGAATTCTGAACTCACTACAGTAGTAATGGTCTCCAAGAATAACTTGCTAACAGCCGCTTCACAGTTTGATGCCTTTTTTTATGAAATCGAACAAGTTGGAAATGAGCGAGAGTCTTTTTCCAAATATTTGAAAATATTGAAAATTGCTCAATACTCATATATATAATTTAACAATTTACTATAAGCATAATTCCTGGAATTCTATTTCTAAATAATTCTAACATTATTGATTTTTAAAATATTAAGAACTGGACTGGCATTATAAAGTCTAAAGCCTTTTATGCCTTCAAGGCAAAGAATTATTGGCTCAGGTTGTAAGTTGACATTACAAATATCATTTAAACCATCCCTGAAACAACTTTAAAACATTAAGATTTAAAATAATTATAGTTTATGAATATTTAACGAACAAGTGTGAACATTATAATCAAATACATTTTTTAGAGATCTTTTTAGCCTCACCATTGAATGCTGTGTGTTGCATTAAAATTAATATTTTAAAATATTTTTGATAATTTTCTACAAAAATTCCAATATTTTATTCAAGTAAAAATAAAAACAAAATTAAAAACTCACTTCAATTTTAACCAGATTATTTATTTTCTTTTATTGTCCTTGGTTTTCTTAAAATTCTAATACATAACTTCCATGAGAAGCAAATTTCATTAGAGCTTAGTTGTGAATTGATATCCATATGTGTATAATTAAAGGTTTTTCAAAAAAAATTTTAATGATTTTATAAAGTTTCTTCAGAGATAATTTTGCACAAAGAAATGATTTTCACAAATCTTTACACACTGAAATCTTTAGTGGATAGTTGTCTGGTCCATTTTTGACACAACTCATTGGCATCATGTTTATCAATGAGCTGAAAACCTTCAGTTTTTGTCTTCTCAGAGTGCTCCAAAGCTGGTTCTTACAATTATTTCTGGTATAATTTTAGCAATTCATGAAAAAAAAAAAACGCTTGTAAGAGGGAGATGAAAATGAAAACCAACATATGGGAGCCTCCTGCTCGAGACTTTTCTAAAAAAAAAAAAAAAAAAAAAAATCAGCTTCACTTGAGCCTGTTTGATTTTGGCAGGTTTAATAGAGAATACATCAGGTGTTCATTAAAATATATAATTAACCAATCAAATGATTGCATTGTTTTCAAAACCCCTAAACCTGGGAATTGGCAGCTAATCTGAGAACAAATAAAAGGCAAGCCAATATTCCCCAAAATTTAATTGTAGAAAATTCACTTATATCAAAATAATAACCAGTGGGTAAGCACAAAAGAAACAATAAGCATAAAAATGAACATGCTTTATATAAAAGAAAAACAGCCTTTATTTATATTAATGTTCACTTAATACAAGGCCCAAAAGCCACTCAAAGTAGAGGGCTACTGTTTGGTTTTGTAAGAGTATAAGAATTAATAAGAATGGCTGTTCATGAGGTAAGATAGTGGTTAACTCTAGACTTGAAGAGATCAAGATTGTTGGGATCAAGGAAACAAGCCAACAGTTTGTTTCACAAAGCAGCAATTTTTGGGAAGAAGCTGTTTGAGTGGAACTTACTTCTTAGTAATGGAATATAAAGTGAATAAGGATAATTCATCCTTGTGTAGATGGTATAGCAGGTCACAGCTGCAAAGGTCAGGGTTGGTGGAACCAAGGAAAGTAGCTTGTCAGAGCACTTGACATGGAAATAGCGATATAGTAGTGAGAGGCTTGCAACATTTCATTTGTGAGGAAAGGGGTTGCAGGATGGAAAATAATTCAATCTCCAACTAAACCATAATGAACTCTTTCAAGACAAGTAAGTTAGGAATGGACTGCTCCAATCCAGATATTGCAACAATAATACATTTTTGGTTTGATCTGGTTCTTGTTAAGATAGACTGATTTTTAATTCATTTTCTACAGATTATCAACCCATTGCAGGTTATTTAAAGCCAGGAAATATTTTTAGATTCTAAAAAGTTTTTCTTTTTTCAGATAATGATTTTGCAGTATAAATCTTACTAATTAATGAATTGCTGGGTGAGAAGAAGTGGATACCCTTTCCCAAGGGTATTTATGTATAAGTGAATATAATGCACCTGACTGGAATTAGAACTCAGTTCTCTGATTAACAATTCTGAACCAGTATCCATTACACTAATGGTACATCCATGTTTATAGAACCTGGTATTCCCAAGCAGTCACTCATCTAAATACTGACCAGGTTTGATGTTGCTTTACTTTGGTGATTGTACAGGAGCTGGTGTTTCAACAAGATATGACTCTAAGCTCTGTTAAGATAGTGTATCATATACTTACTGAAAGTATTCAATTAATTTTTCTAGCATCTTTCACAATAGATTATATATATGAGTTTCATTTGAGATCTGGATTGAGTGTGAACTTCAAGAGACTTTTAAAGCAAGGAACATCAATATTTTAGCTGAACATCCATATTTTAGGTAAAAATGTTTTGAAAATTCTCTGCAAAAAAGTGTATCATAGATTCTTAAAAGTGCTGTAATAATCTTTTCATCTTATTGGTGAATGAAAAGTGATTTTCCATACTTTTTTGCCATTATTATTTATTTAGCTTGAAATTGCAAATGTTCAGTTATTATCTAAGGTGTATGTTGATTTCACAGAGAAAGTATGGACAGTATCTGCTATGGTTTTAAAAACTAGTTTTATCACTTGGACACAACCTTGATCTCTAAGATTTAAAAAAAAAATAAATACAAGTTTTTCTTATTTAATTTTCAAATAAATATATAAAAGAAAAAAATAACAGATAACTCTTGACATGTAAACACTTATCACATAATAGTTCAATTTTTGTGAAATAGAAGCTGACAAGAAGTGGGTGGTGTGGAAAGATTGGCAAATTTATCATGATGCTGAGAGAAAAGTAAAGGTGGGTCAGGAGCTGTTGGAAGAAAAGTGAAAGAAGTTATTTATTTGTATTTTCTTCTTGGTATATTTAAAATTTGAAAAAAAGTTGTTTGCCTTTCTCCTGTGTTACTGCTACTTAAAAACTTTAAATACCTCAGCACATGGATCAGTTATAACAAATTTAGCATAGGAGATAAGGAAATTGAACAGAGAAAAACTGTGCTAGAGATAGTTTTGCGCAATACTGCAAATTGCTACAAAACCAAAACATTAACCTGAAATAGCCTCATCACATCGGGACTTTCATATGGATGTCATGCATGGTGGCAAACCCATTCAAAAATATCTAAACTGCCAGCTGTATACAACTGCTTTCTAGGATCAGTGGTTAAAAATGTCTTTGAGTGAGTGAAACCTATAGATGTTGGTGATGACTACAATTATTTGAACATTGTGGACTGGCTTTACTTTTCTTTTATTAAATTGTGCAATTCATTAAGAAGGAAAAAAAAGCAGAAATAGTAGTAGCAGCAGTAATAATAATGATAATTATAATGCACATTTGTAAGTTTAAATAAGAATGAAGATAAGAGGTGATTTTAGATAACATACCTCTTTTTTAATCATTTCTCCTCCAGCAAAGCAATAATGCCCCTCAGACACAAGAGGTTAGTGAGTGTGAAAGAAGATGAGGAAACATTAGTGAGGAGAAAAGCCAATAAAAGAACAAAATTCAGGAAGACAAAAGATGGCAACTGAAGTTGCATATTAAACTTATGAAGATGGTAGGTGACAGGAAAGCAAGAAGTCAGAAAACAGTTCGTCAAACAAGAAATACAAAAAGATTAAAACTATTAGAATAGAACTTATACACAATTTATTATATTATTTATTTACAAGAATAATTTAACATTTTAAAAACTAATACAGTTAAAACTAATGGAATGCAATATCTATCATTTACCAATTTATGAAAAAATAAGTGTGAAAACAATTTTTATTCATAAATTTATAAACATTTACAAAATTATTAAAATATGTGAACCAATTATAAGAAAATCTTTATTATTTACCATTTTATAAAGTTTGAATCAATTGGCAATTAGCCAATGTTTTGCCAACCATTCCAATAAATAATATAATAACATAGTGTTTATTACTTTCATTGTTAATTCTCAAGAATAAAGAAAAAGGATAAATTCACTTTCATATGTTTAGGTTTTATTACACATTTAATCATTGCTTTTTAAAAGAATAAACATTGCCAAGGAGTGAATGTTTTAAAAAAGTGGTGTCATGGGAAAACACTCCTTTTTTACACTATGTCTTATTGCGGATACGTTTGGTTTTGCTTGCTAAACATTTTATCTTGACTGACTGAAAGACCGTATTCTTCACCCAATGAACTGAGACAACCTCACTGTTGGTTGGGGTGGAAATTAAATAAAACACAGTCACCATGAAATAATTGTGTTTCTATCCTACTGTGGCTTCCTTCTTTAAATTTAAAAAATAAATTAATCTTAAAATTGCTCTTAGCATTCTCCAACTGCTATAAAATGATAAACTTGATCACATATCTTAACCCATACCTTACTCACAACAAGTAGCTGCACAAAGACACACTCAACAAAATCTATCTTGCTGATATTTTGTAATTTAAGGAGGAAACATTTTTATAGAAAAAAATAGATTTTTTTTCAACAGGTTTTATTTTAAAATCTACAATTCAAGCTTCAACAACTAACTTCTTTTCCAGACAGCAAAGATCTAAATGAGGCAGTTTCCCGAACATGCACGGATGTTTATTTCCACTTTCCATCTCTTTACTTTGCATTCACATTTATTCTTTTTGAAATTCTCTTTCTGTATTTCCTGCCTTTTATATAATTTTATTCTTTTCTTTATTCTTTCTCCATATTTTTTCTTTTCTTTATTTTCTCTCTCAGTTATTACCTAACCATTTCTTTTTCTTTTCTTTTTTTATTCAAGTTTTTCTTTCTCACATATTTTTTACCACTTCTCACTTTATTTCTTTCCATATTTCTCCCACACACTTAACCCATATTTTTTCTCCCTCTTTTTTTTTTTTTATTAGATTCTTTCTATCTATTTATCAATCCAAATTTTTACTCTCTTATATTCTCTGGTTACGTATAGTTACTCCCTTAATTTCTTTACCCTTTCTTTTTTAACTCTACTCTTTCTTTAAATTTAGACTCTCTTTACTGTCCTATTTTCTCTCTCCTTACTCTCCTACTATTGCCTTACATCTGTGTGTTCCTGTTCAGGCTTATTCTTTATCTACATTTTAATTTAATATTCTTCATTTCCTCTTTCACTTTTCTTTCCCAGCAAACATCTTTTGCATTTCTTATTTCTGACCCTTGTGGGTCACATTCCTTAATTTCACAACAGCTTAAATTTTTCTCACACTTTTCCCACTCCTTCTCAAGAAGCCAGAATAAAAGAATTGTCACCAAAAACTAATCAACCTGTAGGAATCTTCAATGTATCAAAAGATGTCTTCTTTAAGAGAGAGAGAGAAAAAGAGTGAAAGATAACAGGAGTAGAAGAGATTGGTGGAAAGAGAAAAAAGAAGAAAGAAAGAAAGGTAAAAAGTGAGGAAAGAAAGAAAGGTAGAATGAGAGAGAGGAGAAAAAAATAAAAATATGGACAGAATATAATGTACAAGATGTTACTTAGGTAGCGTTTCTCCCCTAGGCCGCTCTTCAAAATACCTTCCTCTGCCTCCTCATTGGCTTCTATCATTGCCCAAGTTCTTCACATGATAATTTCTTTCCTTTTCAACTTTTTGCTGATGAAGGCAATACTTTTCAATCTTTTTTTTCAATGCAATTTGAAGATACCCTCAAAGTGAACATGTTTAGATATGGCTTCATTATCAGCTATGGGTAGATTTACTCATGCTTAAAGCAAACAGTATTATTTGGATAATTTGATTGATAACACAAAAACTGTTGCTCTACATCAATCTAGAAAAAATTCACTTGTGTCATTGCATAATGTTCAAGTTGGTGATGAAGCAGAACAAAAAATGTCAAAATGATCATTTCAGAATTTCAACGAAATTTATTTCATCAGAAAATTTCAGATATAAATAAAGGTAATTAACAATAAATTTAAACACATGAAAAATTAGAAGATGCCAGAAGATATTTTAATGACAACATATTTTATGAAGATGATGTAAATAAAAAATTAAAATAAAAAAGAAACAATATTTTCTTTCGGGAGAAATAAGAAAAATCAGTAGTTAATAAAATTGGTGGACAAAATAAACATTTTCCATTTATTGAAATAAAAAAAATACTATTGAAAGATCATTTTCTAAACCCTGTCACATGAGCCTCTCTGAGTTGTTAAATACAGTCACATCAGAGTAATGGTACTTACTTAGTGCTACAACAGACAACTATTTGAATAATGTTGTTACTAACTACTTAAAAAAATGATTACATTTTTTATTTTCTTATACCACACTCTTCTCTAAGTGTAGTAGCAATAATAATAATAATAAAAATAATAATAATGATGATGATGATGATGATGATGATGATGATGATGATGATGATGCAATTAAAATTCTCCCTTGAGTACAAATCAAAACATCAAATTTCTTTTCACATCTCCAGCTACCATTCTAACCCACATCCTGACTTTGTAACCAAGAATTTCATTGTTTCTGTCAATTAAGTTTCTGGTACATTAATGTTACCTTTGATTTCAAACATTAGTATGTCTCATTTTAAATATATACAGTAAAACTCTGCAATACACTATTTAAATGAGTGTAAAATTCAGTTACTATGATTTGGAAAAGGGTAAACATTTCTTCTTTTCAACATGTAATTCATTTCAAATACAAAAGGTAATTAAAAGATACTTTTAGGTAATTAATATTTAAGTAACAAAATATATGTTCCGAGATGGCATAAATAAGAATTGAAATGACAAGACCAATATTCCATATTTCTTCACTGGAATACTAGAGAACATTACAATATCCTACATTTCTCAGAAGTGCAAAATAATTATGGTATCACAACATGCTGAATGAATAAATGATGACATCATATACAGTTGAGGTTTTGTTATTTTCAAAATGCTAACTGATAATGATGGCACACTGACGTTTAATCAGTGCTTGATGAAATGCCAGTAAAATATAAATTTAAAGACAAAGAATGAAATCATTATCTTTACATATAATGGAAATTAGGAGATGTTAGGAAGTAGGAAATTATGCATATTTGTGTGTGCATGTGTGTGTGTATTTAGGTACCATATCTTCATTGAAACATGTTTCACTGAATAATATAAACATGTCTATTTATTTTTATACTGCCTCTTTCTAGTTATCTAATCAATTTCTTCATGTTAAGATGAAATTCATCAAGGAAGGCACTGTAGTTTTTCCTACCCAAGTACTTCACTCTCCTTCAATTTCATCTTAACATCGAATAACTGATTAGGGAACGGGAGAAGATCATTATAAAAATAAATAGACATAATATATCTATTTTTATACATATAAACATGTTTTTATATATATATATATATATATATATATATATAAATAAAGTATTTAATATATATATATATATATATATATATAAACATGTTTATATATATATATATATATAAACATTTATATATATATATGTATATATATATATATATATAAATATATATATATATATATATAATATATATATATGTATGTTTATATATATATATATATATATATATATATATATACATGTTTATATAAAATATATATATATATATATGTTTATATATATATATATATATATATATATTATATATATATATATATATATATATATATATATATATATATATATTTATATATATATATATATATATCTTTATATATATATATATATATATATATATATATATATATATATATATATATATATATATATATATATAATATGGATTTTGATTTTCAATTTGTCATGAGGGCCTATTAGTTCAGCTTTTAGAAACAAGATGCCAGGCTATCTACACATATGATCAGAAATTATAGTTGAAAATTTTATAGAACTGACCTTATTTATCGAGAGGACTTATGGCAGAGATATTGTGCATAACGGATCACAAAGTCATAAAAACTCTCCTTAAGTTTGAATTTAGAGTTTTCTTTCTCTTAAACTGGTTGTCAATCAATGCAAGAAAGCCCAGTCTACCCTGCAATTTAACTCATTGCTAAAGGGAAAAGAGATGAATTCACATGATACTTGCATGACATTAATTTATCAAACTCAACCAAAAGTCAAATTGTCTTTCTGAGCTGCTAACCATTACTCTACTTACACATCCATATTTATCTCTCTCTTTCTCTCATATATATATATATATATATATATATATTAGATGTGTGTGTGTGTGTGGTCAGATAAATACCATAATTCCCCATGTATAATACACCTACATCCATAATATGAACCTGCTGAAAGTGTGAGAAAATGCTTCTACTCACACATAGTCTTTTTCTACAGGTTAATGCTGAGAAATCTTTCATATATATGTCTGTCTGTATATATATATATATATATATATATATATATATATATATATATATATATATATATATATATCTCAAATATATTGGTGCAGTTCAATTTATATTACAATTTTTTTGTATGAATGATTCATTGTAATATATATTATTTCAGGAAAATGTATGACAAAGTGCAAAAAACTTTTCATGTGATGCATGTCATTCTTTAGGACTTCATTGGACCAAAGTGATTTTTATGCTGAGGTGATTAAACATTGCAGATGAGGAAGAGATGATGATAAAATTTAAATTAAATTTTTTTTTTCTTAAATATGTTTCTTGAGTATATAATCTAGCCAATTTCATTTAGTTTCATTTATGTTTTTATCACTTTTGCTATTGTGATAACAGAAGATCTGCCAAGAGAGGTAAAATTTTGTGAGAAACCGGAAGTAAATTTACTGTGGACAATCTAGCAATTAAAGCACTTTCTATACATTTTTTGTCTTAGTAAATTGCTTTCTCTTTTAATTAAAGTAGCACACATTGAGTGTATTGTTTTGTAAAAGATCCCTTTTGTGTTCATATAATCTTTTATTTTAATTTTTTATTTCTTGATGCTGATCCTAATATGGAAACACTGCTAAGGGCTGTAGAAAATTGAAAAAAACAGTAATTTGTATATTGAGAAAAAAATTAAAATTCTGTTGCTTGGTTGGAATATCACTCTATATTGATTAATTAATATTGAAATGTAAATTTTTTGTATTGAATTTTTTTTCAGATAATAATAGTTTTAGTGATACAAGTCTTACTTATTAACCCATTTTCTAAGAACACATTGCTGTGGGGAGAAGAGGTGGATTCATACTTTTCCCATGGGTATTTGTGCATAAGTGAATATATCAATCCCAACTGGAATTGGAACTCAGATCACTGATTAAGAATTCCAAGCCATTATCCATCTCACCAAATGCTCATCCAAGTTTACAGCATCTGGTAGTTCAAAGCGGTCATACATTTAGGTATGAAGCTTGATGTTGTTTAACTTTGGTGATCATACAGGAATTGGTATCTCAACATGATGCGGTCATAAACCTCCAAATCTGTCAAGTCAACTTTGAACAAATATATTTTCTAAGAAACAGTTTTAATTCTGATGTAATTATGAATTAAATGAAAAATATAATTATTTCCTTTAAGCCTAACAGTTTACATCTTATCAGTGATGTGCAGAGGTTTAGTGATGCCCAGAGGCAACTCCTTGATTGTATGTTCCTAAGACTCAAGTAGGCAGGGTTGATAGGCCCAAGTACTGAGAAATGTGAGAAAGGAAGACATTTTACATATGAAAAACAGATAAAACATGAAATAAACATTTAATTCAAATGAAATATAAAGTAAATTTTCACTTTTTGATTGGATGATCTCCTGATATGGATACTCAGGGCTGTCACACTCTCTCTGCCCCACCTTCTGCACATTCATTTTTTTATGTGCTATGTCCTTTCAGGATGTAGGCAATCATGGCTCTCCACCTTCCTCTATCCCTTGTACCTCTCAACAAGTTCCTTCCCTCTGCTTGTTCCACCAGACCACATTCTGTCATCCACTTGCTTATGCCCGCCAGGTATTTCATGCAGTTTTTCCTTGTCTCTCTTTCCCTCTATTCCACCCATGAGTATCAGATTCTTCAAGCTCTCCTTCCTCATTATGTGTCCCAGAAACTTCAGCTGCCTCTTCCTGATGTTAAGTATAAGCCTCCTCCTTGTTTGCAACCTCTCTAACACCTCATCATTGCTCACATGCTTGGTACATGATATCCTTAGCATCCTTCTGTAGAACCACATCTCCATTGCCTCGAATCTCTTCTTCATCTTTGAGGAAATCATCCAACATTTGCTGCCATAAGGAAAGACAGATGTCATGTAACAGCTCAGTATTCTTTTCTTTGTTACCAGAGAAATTGTGTTGGAATGTGTCACAAAAAAATAAATGGTTTCGTCTCTTTCTCTCCTGCTGTCATAGCGACGGACACAGTCTCCACTTCTGAGACTGAAAACTGCCCTACTTCTCATTCCAGCCCTTTACATAGAGCTTGGTAACTCACCTATGCAAAACACCAACAAGCCAGCTACCAATCACAGTTCCCATGCCTGCCCACCTCCACTCGCTTTGGGGGTTTCAAGTTGACCAACCAACTCATTACAGAAATCCCCGTCTCGCAATACTCTGCCTAGCCTTTTTGTCCTTGGTCATCCCAATACATCTACAGATCTCAGTGCCGCACTTACAGTCCTCTGTCAAGATGCTTCCCAGATATTTAAACTTCTGCGTCTGCTTGATTCTAGTGTTCCCGACCTGCAAATCACATTTCAGACTCTTCCTCTTACTGATAACCATGCATTCTGTCTTCTTGTAGTTTATGCTTACTGGCTGTTATATACAGAGAAAAGTTGTTTTAAAAATCCAATTTTTATAAGTCTTGTTAGGTGATTCAAAAGAAGGACTGGGATTCATTGTAAATGGTATTATTGATTCTCTGAACATCTTACAAGCATACAAATTGGGACATAAATTCTTTCTCAATCACAAAGCACACAAACTGAAATTACAGGCTGGCATTTTATAGATTTGACAAAGAACAATAATCATTTAATTAACTGAGAAGTAATGGATTAAGTGATATCAAAGGAAGAAATATACTTATCAGAAATATACAAGCAAGTGACAAATATCCCAGATTCATAACATTCAAAGAAAAGATAGCGAAAATGTGTTTAGATACGTGTGACTGTCTGCTGGAAATGGATAAACATTGAGATTAAATTTTAAATGACAAATTTAATGGTTACATAATAATATTCAAAATGTAATAATTAATATAACATATATGTAAGGATATCAGTGCTATGTCAAAAAGCCACACAAAATTTGAATTACCATAAATCTCAATCCTTAAGAAAAGTCGCCGAAAATAAAATCTAAAAAACCAAAATAGAAAATACGGTTTTGTTATAGACAAGCGTATGGTTGCAAGAAAGAAATACGACAACAGCAGAAATAGATTTACGTGATTTATTTCAACAGGAACGTGTGGGTTTTGGGACAGCTGCCTTGTGGTATAGTTCATAGGCTGGCTGAAGATCTGGGTTGATCTCTCATAGTAGTTCACAATGGTTGACGCTAGCGCTCCCCCTGCTGACTGCTGCTGACCACTCAGCCTGACCATGACAGGTCTCTTCCCTGGCCACCTGTTGACTGCTCATTGTACTTCCATATGACCCCTTTTATGGTGTTTTTTTTTTATGGCTTAACAGGCTCAAAAAACAAAGCAAGTATAATTAGGAGGGAAGCATTTTTATTGGTCGAAAAATAGAAATACTTTAAATATTATTTTATTTTTCGACCGGAATTTGTTCATTGGGAACATGTGTAAACAAAGATAATGGTCATTTTGTGACGGGGCTTTGTCCCGTTCACATCCGGCTCTCGCTCTTGAGTATGTTAGTTTATTTGCCTGTAAATCAGCCAAGATATGTCTTATTTTATTTTATAACAGTTTTAAACTAACATTTTGCAGTTATAATGATAATGCGAGTGCACAAAGACTTTTACCGTCTTATAAAGAAAGTAAATGAAATAAAATCTTTTCTATAACCAAAAAAAGTTTCTAACCATTTATGTAGATATTCCAGTATGGTGGATTTTTATGATCATCTTATGATTATAATAATAGTTATATTTGGTTTGGTTTGTTTTACAGCATAGTAACTTCTATGGGTTATTTAACGCTGACAACATTTTTATTGTTGGTAATTTACTTTCCAGAAATGCATTGCTGGTAATAATTTTTTACTTCAAACATTCATTGCTGGTAATAACCTTTTACAAAAATGTATTGCTGGTATTAAAACCTATTTTTACTCTTTCATAGTATTTTGACCCCAGTTTGGGGGTTAACTATTTACCCATATCTGGGACCCTAACAGGTGCCACCACCCTAGGTTAGTGTGGACCTGGGAACATCAGTAATTAAGAGGTAGTTCCACACTCTTCAAAACCTTCTGATGAGAGTCCTTGCTGTTGGATGTAGTTTATCATCTTAACTGGGATGGTAACAATAGTTATACTACTTCTGCCTACATGAGATTATTCCATTCACTTTGTGTTCCCTTGGTAAGGAGTATGTTCCACTCATATAGCTTCTTCCCCAAAAATGTGGAACAGAACCCTGAGAGGATCCCAAGTATGACAATCTTAATCTCTTCAAGTCAATGGTCAACTGATATCTATCCTATATATCATCATAATAAGCACTTCCTACTTCCCATCCCCTACAACAATCTCACTCAGTGTCCCTCTACCTTGAGTAGCTCTTGAGCTCTGTATTGGGTGAACTAATTAAAAAATAACTAAATGTTTTTTTAAATTAGCTGATATTAGAAATGACTGCTTTAATAATATTGTCCAGCAACTTTGAAATGCAACTGTCCTATGTCATCAGCATTCTGAAGTCTATCTATTAGTCAGTGGATGTAGTTAGTATGCAGTTGGTGGTTATTTCCTTGCTTATTTCTAACATTTAAGAACTTACTAAAAACTATTGTTTAGAACAACTTCCCAACTTTCAAACAAGTCAAAACTCTGTATTACAGTCTTTCAAATTTGAGCAATGATGCATTATTACTTATAACTGGGGGTTTACTTATACTAACTAAAAGTTGATGTAATGGAATAACCTGTCACCTCCATGAGTGACTACACTATAGGTAGTAACTACCTATAAGTATCTGTAAGTCAACGGACTACAGAGTCTAACTTGGATCTGTTGAGTACGATTCATACTTACGCGAGAATTACCAACTTTCCAATAGTAGCACTCACTACTGGATTGACTTACGATGACCTTGTGCATAACTGCTACTCTTATTGTATTGGTTTTTACAATAAACCTTTATTAAATTTAATCTATTGTGTTTTTCAAGTATATATTCCTGTTAGCTTGGAATATAACAGTCAATTTTTAAGAAGTCTTAAATTTTTAGACAACACGGTATATCAGTTTAAAGAGATGAGAGCTTTCTATTTGTTTCTTATCTAAAATTTGACACAAATTCAGGTAGATTATCTTACTTTTAATAGAGCTACTCACAGCCTATTCAGCAACAACTCACATTTTCTCACCTCAGGTCATTTTACAGACAAACCTAACCACTATGCCACTGTCTTCATAGATTGAATCCATCAAAATTAGATAAACAGTAATGTTAATGATAATATTAGCTGTTTCCCTACAAGGAAACATCTGGCATTCATTGATGGAGCAGCCAGTACTGCTTTTGGTTCAAGTTTATAAAATTTTTAGGGAAACAGGTTTCTCAAATCCAGTAACTGTTATCACTTTTTCCAGTATGGATGGGGGTTTTTCTTCTGAACCTTCCATTTGAAGTGGTGTTGAATGTTAATGTTAAAATCTTGATTATGTCATTATTTTCTCTTCTACTTACATGGCCATCCATTTCAGTTGTTTTTGCTGATAGTAGTCCTTAAGTGATATAGTTTCAGTTATTTGCTACAGTACTTTGTGATTCTGTAAAGTCAATCCACAATATTCAAAGAAGGATGGTCATTGCCAAGATCTATAGGCTTCATTGACCCAAAATAATTTTTAATCATTGATCTTAGAAAGCAGTTGTATACAGCTGGCAGTTTAAATATTTCTGAATGGGCTTGGAGCCATGTATGAAATTCATATGAAAGTCTTGGTTTGATGAGGCTATTTAAGAACATGACTCAAGTTTTCAGGCCAATGTTTTGGTTTTGTAGCAATTTACAGTGTTAGACAAAAGTGAATCAAGCACATCTTATTCTATGTTTCCCATATCATATATATTACATTTGTTATGACTGATATGCTGAGGTATTTAAAGTGTAGCAGTAACACAGAAGGAGAAAAGCAAATAATGTTATCAAATTTTGAAGATACCAAGCTATCAAGAATACAAATAGATAATTAATTTCACTTTTCTTCCAACTGATCCATCTTTATTTGTCTCTTGGCCACCTGATAAATTTGCCAATCTTTCCAACCAACCTACTTCCAGTTAACTTCATTGTGATGTGGTTTCTGTTATTTGGTACAGTTCTTTGTTGTGATACTTTAAAGCCAGTTCACAATGTTCAAAGAAGATTGACCTTTGCCAAGAACCCCAGGCTTTACTTTCTCAAAGCCTTTTTTTACCATTGATCTTAGGAAGTGCTTATACGCAGCTGACAGTTCAGATATTTCTGAATGGGTTTGGTACCATGCATGACATCCATATGAAAGTTTCAATTTGATGAGGCTATTTAAGCACATGGCTAGTTTTCAGGTTGATGTTTTGAAACCTGTTAATGCTGAGTACATTTTTGACATAGGATATAGTATCTGGTTGCATCGTTGTGACTGACTTTTGCAATACCAGTAGTCTTTAATTTGCCATCAATTATTGAGGTACGGTTAAATGATGAAGAAATCAAAATTTTACAACAACGAGTTTTCTGTGTCAGTTAATAATTCTCAGATATATGATTTATATACTTTTCATCCTTAAAAAAATCATCTCACTTATCCTTATACCAAACACTTTTTTCATCCTTACAGCAAAAACTTTGTATAAATTTATTTTTAATCGTTTTCATTGTCTCATCCTGATAGTTTTGGAAATTAGTTAATAACAGTTAAAATAGTTAAATCATGACATTACCTGACAACCACAGCTAAATTTATAAAAAATTTGCATAAAGTGTATATGATATTAGCAGTTAAAAATTACATTTTCAAACTGTCCATATGGATATTTTGAAGCCACTCCCTTCAGATTGTAATAAATTAAATCTATGTTTATATTTCTGTAATATGGGTTTAGACAATTTAGCATATATTAAGGTTTAACCATTAATTGAATTTACTGCATAATCCATAGCTGAAGTTTTTGTAAATACATGGATTACAAGATTTGGAGTTTACCTGTATGTTGTAACAGATTGGAGAAGTAAATTTGAAAATTAGTTATTTTTAGAGCCATCAAAATTGTTTAGTAGATTGAAAACAAATGCATACCACCCACATTGTAATGCTTAAATAGAGAATGCACAGAAAAAAATTAAAGCAGCAAATGTAGCCTGTAAAAAATTATGGCTCTCAGCATTCTCAGTTATACTATTCAGTATACAATGTACACCAAATCAATCATACTTCTCATCTTTTCATGATGTAATTGGTTCTTTTATATTAAATCTTCAACTGTTGATCAGTAAATCTGATAAAATGAAAGAGAATTCCTTAAATAGTAAGTTTACTAAAAATATGTAAAAAAAGATCCATGTTGTAATTTGATCTAAAATTTTTCTAAAAAGAAATGCTTTAAATAAACCTTACTTTTCAAATGTTTTATGAAAAAATATAGTTTAGGGTGGATCAGATTATAAAATATTTTAAAGCATCTTTTACATGCCCTACAAATTTCTACAACATTACTCAAATCATTGAGATACATGAAGATATACATCATCAAATATCTCTAGACATTATCAATGATTTGAAACCTTACATTTAAATATTCATAAATCAAAATATTTTAATAGAAAAAATTCTGTAGTTAATATTTCATGCAATTATAGTTTATATACAGATAACTTATAATTTCATTATATCTTGCTTTAGTAATTCTGATATAAATGATCACAAATAGTCACGTAATCTGAAAAAAATCATTCTTAGGAAAATTAATTAAGAAGAAATATAATGCTTTTTTAACTGTCAGAAATTTATCTTCAATTTGGGTAGGAACTATTTTAATATACAAAATTTAATAATTGGATTAGTTCACATATAAAATATAGCAATTTTACATGTGAAATATATTAATTTGACTAATTTGTAGTAATGTGAAATATCAGATTACTACATTGCTTATTATTATGAATGCTGTAAGTTTTCTTACAAGTGAATTTTGGTAAGTCAGATATAATTTATATCTATATCAACATGATGAATTTAAAAAAGAAACTTTATTGATGGAGACATTGCTAAAGTTTCTTTTTTAAATTCATTATGTTCATATTTTTTAAAATCATTTCACCCTAAGCAAGGTTGGAATGCCACTAGCATGCAAAGGGTTACATAGAGTGAAAGTGAGAGAAAAGACTGGGTATAGGGAGGATTGAGGAAAAGATAAAAGATGAATGGGATTCAAGAAGATAGAAGATGGCAATTGATGTTGCATTTAAATTTTTGAAGACTGTAGTTATAAGGGAAGTAAGTAAATGGAAGGGAGTTTCACAGGTGGGAAGTGCAAGAAAAGAAACTGTTGGAGTAGAAGTGGCAATTACATTTAATTATTTCAACAGTAAAAGGGTGGGATCTAGATGCCAATCTAGTAGCAAACTTATAGCTGGAGTCAAAAGAGGTAGATTCATAACTTTCCCAAGATTATTTGTGCATAAGTGAATATAATGAACTCAATGGGAATTGGAACTTGACCTTTCATTAACAATTCCAAGCCATTATCAATTACACCCCTCAACCATCCAAGATTAGAGCACCTGATATTCCCAATGATAAGAACCTATAAGGGAATATTTTGTAAGTTTTTTTATTCAGTTTTTTAGAATTCTTAAACTTTTTCATTACTTACTAAGAGTGTGTAAAAATTGTCTATATTAATTATTGCCTCAAGTGTTTTCAATCAATACTTAAGCCATTATTTTTTTTTTGGGTACTGGGAAATTTTCCTTGTTAGTATACTTTTGGTATATTACAGTTTTAGTTTATTAAAAGTTTAGAACATGAAAGTGTTGCTGACTAAGCCATCTGTAGACAAATTGATTCATTCATTTTCTGTATCTTATGAACCCTCTACAGGTTACTTAAAGCTACAAAATATTTTTAGATTGCTAGAATTTTTTTCGGTGATAATAATGGTTTAGTGATACAAGTCTTACTTTTAAAATATTCCCTTTTCCATTTTATTTAATCAAAAACATACAAAAGGACTGCTATCAAAAGATACTGTATTTAAACTAATTTGTCAAATAAATTTAAAAATAATAAAATGTGATTATTGACAAAAAAAAAAACAAAACAAAAAATACATATATTATGTCTATTTTTAATAATAGTAATATTTTGATATTATAAAACAGATAATCAATTTAAATAAAATTCTCAAAGCCACCATAGTCTGAGTCATTAGATTGCAAGGAAAAAGCTAAAATTAATAATTTTTAAAAATGTTTTGATTTTTGACCTCTGAAATGTTCTTACTTAATTATTTTTTTGCTTTTGGTTTGCACTCCTTCTGTTATTAAATAATCTTGTTGTGTCCCATTAAATTCACTCCTGAAAAAAAAAACAAACAAACAAAAAAAGAAACAAAAAATCTATCAAACTATTTTCAACCTCTGGTCCTTGTATACATGAATTTTTTTAGCCGTGGCCTCTTGTATGCATGCATTTTTGAACTCTAACACCTTGTATACATGAAAATCCAATGTTGAAAAGCTCTATTTTTTTAAATGAATTTCTGGGATGAGGAGTTATTTATATTATTTGCATGTAAATTATTGTCCTCATCTTTATTTTGATGGTAACAACATTTTAGCTACAGAACAATGGCCTAGTGGATAAAAGCATTGGTTTGTGAATTTGGAAACATAATGGTTGTGAATTCAATCCCTGTGTTGGGCAGTGTGTACTTGCACTTGTTGGAAATGGGCAAGCAATAACTGAGCAGTACTAAATAAAAATAAGAACTAGATTATATCTCTAGTCATGAGCTGCAGAGTAAGAACAGTCTATCCCCATAGATTAAATAAAGGGTTCAATTTGGAATTTCCTGCTGAAATGTTTTGATAACAACAACAAAGATGACGATAATAGTCCAGATTGAAATAACATTTTGGGTGTTCTGCTCTCCAGCCTTCATGAGGTGCCTGTCGATTTGAAGTTCAAGAAGCACCTGATGAAGGTCAGAGGGCAAAATAGCTAAAATTTTGTTATAATAACAACAAATTTAAGAACAATAGTCCACCTCCAAATAATGTATATCAAAAGGCATCTGAATTGAGTGAGTATTTTGTTGAATATATTAAATCAGTCTTAAAAATAATAACTGAATTAACATCTGCATTTTATAACTGACTGTGTCATTGGAAACAATGTTGCCATTATGAGTCAGTATTTAAACCATAGCATTTGCAAAATCATACTCTAATTTATCTTTTTTAATCATCAGCCTGTAAATGAATAAAATCTTAGTGCACTGGCCAAGAGGTTGCCTTTAAGTCTCCAATGGATGTTAAATATTTTGAATTCTTGATAGCCTATTTGAACGTTCACTGCATACAAATACACATTAATAAAAAATTTCATATTTTTAGATTGTAAGAATAATTTTATTTTTGTGAATATTGCATTAAAAATTTTTTGGAGATTTTTCAAGATACTTCTTCCTACTATTTAATTCATATCTGGAAAGAGAATGGAGGTATTTATACAAGAGCAAGGCTGGTACATACTACCCCAAACCACCTGTGGGGCCTAAGCCTGATTGGGAGCTCTGGAGAGTACTTTGTGACCCTCACTATCTTATCAACATTTGCTTTATTCTACCTACATTTATGTACATTACAATTTAAACTAAGCACAACTGACTATTAGAAGATGAAAATTTTGTAGATTTTGACATCATTCTGGGGTCTTTCTTCTTCATCCAAATTTGTGAATTTGTTTTGTTCATGTTAGAAAAAAGTCTTAGAAAAAAAGAATATATAAAATTCACTATTTTTTATCTATAATGTTGAATGTGTTAAATTTATTCAAATTTTTAACAAAAGAATTCTCAAGTTGCTGTTAAAAATTGCTGCAAAACATTTGATTGATTTATTTATTTTTTTAAGCATTTCACCCCAAGCAAGGTGGGGGTGCCATTAGTACACAAGGATCTACAGGGAGTGTAAGGGGAAAGTCTGGGTATAGGTGGCAGGGTTGAGGAAGGATAAAAAGGAATGGAGGAGGATGAATAGAAGAATAGTGATCAAGGCAAAAAAAGATGTAGATTGACATTACATTTAAATTTTTGAAGATTATATTTATCAAGGAAGCAAGTAAGAGGAAGGGAGTTCTACTGTTGGGAAGTGCAAGAGAAGAAACTGTTGGAGTAGAAGAGGCAGTTACATTTAATTTTTTCAACAGTAAAAGGATGGGACCAAGATGCCAACTTAAGCACTCTTAAATTCATGCAGTTGGGGTACCAATGAAAATATCTCATCAGAGGAAATGCTATGAAAATATTTATAAAAAAGACAGAGTGTAGCCACATTACATCAGTGGGAAAGATAATGGAGTTGAGACCCTAAGTCAGGACCGATGACATTGCATATACAACTTTGGATTTTGTTGAGAACCTTGAGTTGAACAATGAGGGCACCAGACTATATATATTTTTTTAAGCTTTTCACCCCAAGCAAGGCAGGAGTGCCACTAGCATGAAAGGGGTTACAGAGAGTGGGAGCAAGAGTAAAGAGGCGTGAAAGAAGAAAGGATGAAAAGAAGGATGGGGAATAGATCAAGGGATCTGGAGATGTCAATTGACATTGCATTTGAATAGATGGAGATTATAGCTATCAGGGAAGCAAGTAAGAGGAAGGAAGTTCCACAGACGGAAAGTGTGAGACATGAAACTATTTGAGTACAAGCGACATCTACATTTAACCATTTTTATAGTGAAAGTGTGGGACTGACATGCTAACCTAGTAACTCATTTAAATTCATGCAGTTTGGGGACTAGTGAAAATGGCTTGTCTGAACAGTCACCATGAAATTATTTGTAGAAAAGACAGAGGGAGGTGACGGCATGTCTGTGAGAGAGCGACTGCAAATGAGATGCCAGATCAGAGCCAACAACATTGCAGATCCATCTCTGGATTTAGTTGAGGACCCTAAGATGAACAGCGGGGGATCCAGACCATATATCAGCAATATTCTGTCCAAGGGAAAATGGTTGATTTATAGATTTGAAGGATGGATTCGGGTAAGAAAAACTTTCTGGTGTGACATAGAGAATCAACTTTCCTTGTGGTAGATGAAGCTATTGGTTCAATGTAATTGTTCCACCTCTGGTCAGCGGACAGTGTAAGACCAAGCAGTCTCAAAGAGGTGCTTTCGTAGTGTTGAGCATCAGAATCAACATCTAATGGGAAGCAGAGAGGGTTCTCTATGGTGGGTAATAGAGAACAGTTTTGTTTTTGAGGCATTAAAGTTAACCAGCCATTTCAATGCATGGATGAATGGCAGATTTGTAGATGTGAAGGAAGGACTCAGACAAGAAAAACCTTCCAGTGTGACACAGAGAACCAATTTTCCTTGCAGTAGATGCAGCTATTGATTCAATGTACTTGTTCTATCTTAGGTGAGTGTAAAACATGAGACCAAGAAGGTGCAGTGAAGCACTCTCATGGAGTTGAGCATCAACCATGCTAACAGGAGGCAGGGAAGTTTGCCCGTGCTTGATTCAAAAATTGTACGACTCATACAGCAATCACTATCACTTAACTTAAAATGTTTTTGCCCTTCCTTGCCTTTAAAGGAGTGCTCTTTACCGTGCAGATGTTGCTACATGTCTTACTTCTTGCCTATCTCACACTGCGAATTTTTTTCAAGCTCTATACTAAACATTAAATCTGTTATGAAAAAGAACTAAACAAAATGAACACAAAACGATCAGCTTAAAAAAAAAAGGACTTGTAACTGGAAAAACCAAATGAAAAAAAAGAATGTTAACAACAAATACTTTTTCACACCCAACCCAGTTCTGTGGAATCAGAATCAACGTTGAGTTTAAGCAAGTGAAAGAGCCAGTTGGAGTAAAGTGCCATGCAGATTTAATTTTTTCCCCCACTTGTGACAAATGCAGCTATCGATTTTTTTTGCATGCTAGCATGCTAGTTAATATTCATGTCAGTCAGCTGTTGGCTCTCACGCTGGCCAACAGAATCTTCCTGCCTATTTGTGGCAGCCAGCTATTGGCTCTCACTCTGGCCAGTAGAAAATGGCCACAAATTACATGAAAACTGCTATAGAAACATGAAAAAATCGATTATTTCCATCGATGGGAGTTGGGAAATGCAAAGTTGGTCTTGGCCTTCCTGCTAACTTGGAGCATGTGCATGTAAATTTTGGTGCAAATTCGTCGAAAATTGCGGCTGCGCATTTGTTACACACACACACACACACACATACTGCCTTTTATAGATAGAGATTACTTTATATAATTAGGTTACAATAAAATTTATATTCTATATGAATACTACCTTATAAAAATTGAGATACAGTAAAGTGGGGGGCCCAATATTATAGATTCTATGTGGGCTCACAAGACCCTTGCATCAGAAGTATTTACACATGAGTAAATATAATGAACTTGACTGGAATTTAAACTTGGCTTTCCAATTTTACATTCTCTCCCATTATCTATTAGAAGGACTAATATATATTGAGAAACTAAGAGTTAAGTAAAGTATGTGTAGACTCCATGATGAAAAATATTTGAATGCATTTCCTTGTTAGCAGTGAATCGAGAAAATAAATGTCACACTTGATGATTAAAATTTTTATGGTCATGTGTGTAATGACAAGAATATTTAAATATTTAAGGTGATAATACAAGAATTTAAATTCAATAACAATGGATGTCATAGTCACAAACAAGGTGAGAAAAGATCTTCAAAGCATACTGAAATGTAGAATTGACAATTCAGTGTTGGGTTCTGTTGACTTTCCAAGATACACAAGTGGAAGATTAATTTTGAAGGTTGTTTATTTTTTCTTTCCCTTAAAATGGTTCAAGCAGAGTGTAAATGAATATATTAGTCTAATGATGAGTTGTTTGGTATGACTGATTTGTTTTTATAGTTTATCAACCCTTTGTGTGTTATTTGAAGCTGAAATATATTTCAGATTGTAGGTCACTCATAGTCCCCCATCTAAGTACTGACCAGGCTTGACACTGCTTAATCTAAGTGATCAAACAACAACCAGTGTTTTCAGTGTAATTTAACAGTAAGCAGTTTGGTATGATGTTCAAAACTCCAATGAAGAAGGAATACCATATATATCTACATTGTCAAAATAGTGAAAACTTATTTTCTTGTCATATTGGCTGCTGGAATTTCATAAAGAAAGTGTTCAAAAATTCATTTTGTTGCATTGAGAATGAATAAATAAATAAATATGCAATCATTGTGCTGGTAATTTCTCTGTGAAGAAATGAGTTTATCTAATTAAGACAAAGCATGGGAGGATGTGTTATTTGTGCATGTCTATAGGTACGAGTCAGTGTTAGAAATAACATTTATGTCCAAAAAGCGCATGGAAATTTATTTTGTGACTGGTGTCAGAACAATAGTTTTAGCAATCAAGAGTTACATTTAATATCTCCATGGTTTTCTAGTAACAATGAGTTATGTTAAGATATTATCTTTTCTGTTATGTTTAAAGTTATGTTAGGATAATTTTCTTTCCACTTTCCCAGTCAGTACACACTACACTTGGTTGGTCATGTGACCCTCAAAAGCCAATCAATAGAGCTTTGTCTTTACAGAGGTGTATTTTTTAGTAGACACTGGAAAAGAAGAAATATTACTTAGTAATTTGAAGACACAACCTTTTGTAACATAACATGCTGGACTTATGAGTAAAGACAACCTTTAGAAAATAATCATCTCACAGTTGTGTCACTGTCCATGGACAGAGATGCAGTTAGAGAAAAAATACTGAGAGGTGCCTGGTCCTGGAGAGCAGCTGCCAGTGGTTGTACCCTCCTTATTGCACTAGAGAGTGGGGATCAGTATTCATACCAATGCCAGCACAACCGATGGATGCAGGGATTGGGCAATTTTGGGTCCTTGCCTGAGTGTATGCACTCAGGATTTCCACCTAAAATCCAACATTGTGTCACATCATGTCTCAGTGGGGAGATGGGATTAATACTACCTTTATAAAATAAAACCATTTAAAGAAAATAAAACTTCATTTACCGTCTTAGAACTTCTCTCGAGCAATCTTTATTTTTACTTTATAAATGTTTAAGCAATTATCTGATTTCTATAGCCATATACTATATATATTTGATAACCCAACACTTAAGTTAGTTTACCATCAGCATTTCTCACTATGGTACTCTTTTTTAACATTTGGCAGGAAACATTGAGAATTGAATTTCACTAATTTCTGTTAAGTGTTATATATCAATTAACAGTGATATAACCATTAGTAATATTAAATTAAAACACATCCAGCTCATAATAATTTAACAGGCTTATGACGGATATTTTTTTTACTGTTGTTCACCTGATACAAAGCCTAAATTCCATTCAAGGTTAAGTGTCTATAGAGAGACAGTATAAAGTTTTTATATTATGAGGGTATGTAAGATAAAAATATAGCAAAATTGTTAATAGTGTTCAACTGCTAAGAAGCTACAATCATCTATATTTTTAAAATTTCGTTCATTTTATTTAGAAGATATGATAGAACAATTACTTTACTTCTAATTAAAATAAACAGAGACTTTATAACAGTCCAATTCAACATTATAATAGAATTTTTTTATAAAAATTTGGACTTTTTTTCTTGTAAAGACAAGAAAAAAAAACTGAATTTTTTAAAGTGTTAATTATGTTTTGTAAATCAGGTGTTGATTTCCCAGTGAAAATATTTGGACATATCTATTATGTTTTATTATATCCACAGATTTCAACATGCATTGTATGTGTGTTGGGGTGGGGAGGCATTATAATTTACCTGTCTGGTGTAATGAGGCCCTACTGCAGTTAGCATGGTCATTTTCAACCTTTTTATATACATATCAAGATATAAAAATATTAATCATTTTTAAAATTAGATTTAAGTGCATGCTTACTTTCTTGATGAAAACCATGACAATATAGAATAAACTGAAGAAAACTACCAAATAATTCGGTTGAAAATGGTACAACAATTCTATAATTGAAGTGGCACATTTTTCTTGAAATCACAGTTAAATATCAGCATTATCATTTTTAGCAGTTCTTTTGCCTAATTTTTATTGAGACAAATCAGAACATTGTCCTCACTGCTTACAATGTGACCTTTAAAAGAAAAGAGGTGCCTGTTTTTACTCAGATTTCTTGCATATAATTATGAAAAAGTAGCAAAAATGTTTTGCCTTTGGGCAATTTCAGAAAAATTATGTCCTTAAAATTTTAGAATTCTCACGACTTTTTTAACCTTTTACTTTGTTTATATTGTTGCATTTCTTCCATTGCCTGTTCAGATGTTAAATTTCTTTTGTTGTCAGTTCAGTTGTATTAATTTCATTGTTGCTCAGATGTCCCATTTCATCCATTTTTGTTGAGATGTTGCATTTCTTTTATTATCTGTTACATTTTTTTCTTGTTCTTCAAATGTTTCATTTCTTTTTTTGTTGTTTAAGTTGTGTTTTCATTGTCTATTTAAACTTCTTTTGGTATCTATTCAGATGTTGCATTTCTTTTGTTATTGTTAAAATGTTGATTTTTTTTTATTGTCTGTTCAGATTTCTTTTGGTGACTATTCAGATTCTCCATTTCAATTATTATTTATTTATTCCCGACCTTTACCACTGTGTAAGCATTATTATTTTCAGTTGTTTTAATTTCATATTATAAGCTGTTATGCCATTAACTGACAAATTTAGTGGAACTAATTAACCCAGACTATGGTTCCTACATTTCCCATCAAATGTAATGAAGGATGAATATGGAAAAATTAATATCTAAAATCAATTCCTTGTTAATCTAAAGAAGCAAGATAAAAAGGAAAAAAAGACAAAAGTAAATATAATACACCACTAATGAAAATTATCATGTTCTTATTGCAATGATGACAATAAAAAAAATTAAGTATTTAAAGAAGACTACATGAGAAGATTTTGAATTCCATGTTTATTAAACTTATTGTATGTTATATCTATAAACAAATAATGCTTCATACAAAAATAATGTGCATGAGAAAATTAGTGAAAATGTATAATCAAGCACAAGGCAAATTTCTTTTTGGAAGTAATGCAGATTATTTGAGAAGATAAAGTGCCGAAACAGTCGATACACTTCAAAGAAGTTTTATAGTAGGAAGAATAAAAGTTTTTGTTCAAAGTGAAATGAAAATGCTGAATCAGTTAATACATTTCAAAAAGTTTTATAGTAGGAAGAATAAAAGTTTTTTGTTCAAAGTGAAATGAAAATGCTGAATCAGTTAATACATCTCAAAAAGTTTTATAGTAGGAAGAATAAAAGTTTTTTGTTCAAAGTAAAAAATGAAAATGCTGAATCAGTTAATACATCTCAAAAAAGTTTTATAGTAGGAAGAATAAAAGTTTTTGTTCAAAGTAAAATGAAAATGCTGAATCAGTTAATACATTTCAAAAAGTTTTATAGTAGGAAGAATAAAAGTTTTTGTTCAAAGTGAAATGAAAATGCTGAATCAGTTAATACATCTCAAAAAGTTTTATAGTAGGAAGAATAAAAGTTTTTGTTCAAAGTGAAATGAAAATGCTGAATCAGTTAATACATCTCAAAAAGTTTTATAGTAGGAAGAATAAAAGTTTTTGTTCAAAGTGAAATGAAAATGCTGAATCAGTTAATACATCTCAAAAAGTTTTATAGTAGGAAGAATAAAAGTTTTTGTTCAAAGTGAAATGAAAATGCTGAATCAGTTAATACATTTCAAAAAGTTTTATAGTAGGAAGAATAAAAGTTTTTGTTCAAAGTAAAATGAAAATGCTGAATCAGTTAATACATTTCAAAAAGTTTTATAATAGGAAGAATAAAAGTGAAATCAAATATGCAAAATACATCTCAAAAAGTTTTATGAAGCTAATGTTTTTGTTTCCTTTGGGAATAACTTTAAAACTTTTACTAGGAAGAATAAAAGTTTTTTTCAAAGTGAAATGAAAATGTGAATCAGCATTCAAAAAGTTTTATAGTAGGAAGTAAAAAAATAAAATACTGAATACATTAATACAAATAGCTATAATAGGAAGAATAAAAAAGAAATCAAATTTAAAAAATATCAAAATGGCTAGTGAATAACTTTAAAATAATGGCACAGTAAACCTACAGGAAGAATTTAAAAAATATTTTACCCAGTGAAGAATAATACATGCTGGATTTTTGATGCTGGAGATTGAAAGAGAATGATTTGGCATACACAGTGTTTTAAATACTGGCAAATGATGATGTCATTCCCAATAGCAATGCCAGTTGGAAAACAAAGTGCTGAAATTTATCTATTATTATTTTTTTTTTAATTAAAGTAACCATCTAATTTAATGGGAAATAACATTACTTTCTTAGAAATTCTATGATCTTGATTTAAACTCAATGTCTTATCTATTTCTATTTGGTAAATTACTGTATATTCCTTTAAATAAGCTCTCAGTTCTTAATAAATCCTTTCTTGCTTTCTCTTTTACATTAATTTGTTGCTATTTTTCTAATTATTATATTTTTAATGATACATGATTTTGCTTGTACTATTGCTGAGTGGTTAGAATGCTTGTATTCTAACCATGAGACCTAGGTTCAAATCTCACCATGGTCAATTTGTCAGGAAGGAAACTTCCTGATATTGTCAGACTTGAGGGGTAGATCCCAGTATGCGGCACCTTTGGAAAGTGCCTAAAAACCATACCATGGGTTGGTCCAAGCCATGTGAGTGAAAGTGGGTAGATGGAACCCTTGGGTGCCGTTGATAGCTGTGCTTGCATAAAGTCACAAGTGATCATGGCCGAGGGCTTGAGCCTACTGGCCTTGTTCAAATTGTTGATCACACTAGATAACACGCTCTTTCCCAGAAACTGTAACTAAGGTCTGCTCAGCATAGTTGCAGTATAAACCATAGGTTGGCTCTGTGGGTGTTGAATAAACACAAATGCACCTGAGCAAGTGTTTGCAATAAGGATTGGCTAACTGCCCTAGTAGATGGGTATTCTCAATTATGAGTTGCAAGCTATAAATATAATAATAATTGTAAATGGTGCATAAGTTTGGTGAAAGGTAGACAATTGAAAAAACAACCCTCAACAACATCAACGATGTACTATAATGTAGTGGGCATGTTCAGAAGCAGGAAATATGGCTGCCTTACCATTTAAAATAGCATTAACAAAATCCTTGAAAATGGCAAATGGTAATATTAGTCATTTATTGGTGAGCAGTCAGTTTTACTTTCTGTTGAAATTTTCTTTTGAAATTATTTTTCATGAAAAGAAGTCCAGTAGCTGTTATCACTCTTTCCAGTATTGATGGGAGTTTCCCTCCTAATCTTTCTCTTGAAGTAGTGTGGAACATGAACATCTTGATTATATCATTATTTTCTCATTAAGTTACATGTGGTATCCATTTTAGTGTTGCTACTGTTGAAATTTCTCAAGTGATGTGATTTCTCTTATTTGGTACAGTAAGTCTTAGTAAAAAACTCTTTTCCCTCATTTTTCTATTTTTGTATGCTTGTTCTGACAAAGTTTATTACCCAGTGGCACCAGTCAATCAAGCTTTAACTCCATATGCTTTATTTTCTCTTGCTATATATCCTGACCGCTTCTATTTTCATTTATATTAGCTTAATGGATGAATGTGTTGGGTCATAAATTTGGTGGCATAGTAATTGCAAGTTCAATCCTTGGGCTGGGCAGTGTGTACTTGGAAACAGGTGAGTAATAACTGAGCAGTACTAAAAATGTGAACTTGTAGGAGGAGGAGGAGGAGGAAGAAGAAGATTATTATTATTATTATAATAAATAAATAAATAGATAGATAAATAATAATAATAATAATGATGATGATGAAAGTTATAAATAGAATAAAATAAAACAATAACAAAAAAACATTGTATAAAGTAAATTAAATAAAAATTAAAAATAATAATAATACTCCCAGCATGCAAGAAAAACTTTTACTACTGGAAGTATGGACATCCCACCAAAAGACGTTAAATTCAATCTCTTCACCAAGAACCTTGGTACGAGCAACATATGTCAGACATGTCTCTGTGATATTGCTTGTAATGCTACAGAGTAAATTTCTCCCTTTTATCACATGTACCATTAACCATTTGTAACCTAAAAAATACACACACCAATACAGACAAAAAATATAAATAAATTTTATAAAATTAATATACAATTTATCATGCTTTCCTATTATTATGTGTACATTTTATTTCCTGTCAAGTATGTTTTATCTCCGTGAACACAAGGCTAATTTCTGCTGCTATGATGTCAGTAAATCCCTTCCAAGCTAGACATTATCCCTCAACATGGGCAGTGGAACAAAAACAGTTTACCCTTGTAGATTAAGTAATGTGTTTAGTTCACAATTCTATGTAGGTCATCCAGATTGATGGACACCTGCCTGATAAAGGCCAGTGAACATAACCTCTGAAATATTGTGATAACAACAACAAAGATGAGGACAATTACTTCTTTTTTCAAATCCATGTTGGTTTCTTCCTATCACCAAGCATTATCCTGAGCATTACTTTTTATATCAAGGAGCACATTTTCAAATTCTTTCTTTTTTCATGTGATGTTTTAAATTCTTATGTTTCACACAAAATCAATTGCTGGCATTCATTATGCACTTAATATTTTAAACATAAAACAAGAAACTATAAACAATGTTTATTGTTAGAAAATGTTTACTCAATTAAAAAAAAAACAAACTAATAAGAATGTTTTTCTTCAGTAAACCAAATCTAAAATTAAAATGGACAAATGACTTGACTTCCAGTAAGATGCACAAAACATCCACTCACTGATCAAGAGGAATTGAAATTCCATGTTTTCCATGGTAATTGTATTTCTTGGGCTTCCTGGTTTCTAATAAAAGCCACTGACTATAATAAAAAGCCTTGAGGCATAGGCTGAGTCTGAGTAGATATGAAAATAGATTCTTTGACAGGCATCACAACAATCAATAAGACAAACTGATATTGTAGCTGCTGTCAAGTTATCCTAGCCTTAATCTGTCGACTTAACTGTAAGAGTTTGTTTAGAAAGAAGGAATGTGTCTTTGATGAACATAAGAAACAGAAATCCCCTCCACAAAAAAGTAAAAAAAGTTCTAAAAGAAGAAAATTAAGTAATATTAATTCAGTGTAAAACATGAAAAATATATATAAGTACAATGAAGTTTATAACATGTGGTATGAACAAGTTAAAATAAAATCAAGTATGTCTATATATAATTGTGTATTTGGGCAGAAATTCTTTTTTATACACATTTCATTAAAAACAACTCACAAATTACTGTGATTAAGCATTTTATTCAATTTTTCTTGAGTTAGTATAAGTGATTTCTTTTCTGGATATAAAGTGTGTAAAAACTGTCCAAATGTTCTATATATATATATATATATATATATATATATATATATAGAGTGCTTTTGGCTATTCTATTAGCCATTAAGGATGGATTTTGTATTTTAATTTTTAACTGAATGTGTAAATTTTTCTATATGTATCTGGAGTGATATAAATGTTTTTTTTTATTATTATTTTCCACAGTCAGCACATTGTGGCTATATTTATGTATGTTATTGACTGTTGACTTTTTATTCTTTAGTGTTAATGCTTACATTATTTTTATCCTTTTTTACATGTGGATTACGCTGTTATATTTGTATTTTCTACGAGTATGTTGCGGATGGCGTTTGGTAGGTTCCCATGTGTGTTTAAATGAATCCTAATTGAGCTATGGTCAGTGAGATGTAATGTGAGTCTTCTTGATAAGCATGTTGTGGTACATCCAATCTAATTATTCATGAATTTAATTTGATCAGGAATGCATTTCCTTAAAGGACATGTGAATTCATAAATGATATTGGTTTTCAGTAATTTGGATCTTGCAGATAAGTTGTTGACAATATGTTAACTGTTTTAAATTTTTGTAGTAAAAATGTTATATATATAAAGTGAACATTGAAGTCAACACTTAGAGGCAACAGGCTGTTTGATGCTAGACGCAACCGTCAGGCCTGATGATTGTGTCTAGCATGAAACAGCCTGTCGCCTCTAAGTGTTGACTTCAATGTTCACTTTTATATTTACATATGCTCTATCTTTGATATTGAGCACTTTATCCCATAAATATAGCACACTTTAAGACTATATATGACAAAGTGGAAATGTATTTGAGTATATGGTCTAGATGATTTCTAAACACACACACACACACACACACACATATATATATGTATATAAATTAAATTTAAAATCTCAACCTCTCCTCTTCTCCATGCACATGTGTAATCATATCAACATAAACATCACTTCTGATAAAACCCACTTTATCATTGATTTTTCTAAAATATCAAAACTTTAATGTCATCCTTTTTTTAATGTTGTTAGTAAACTAGTATAAAATATTGAGGAAAAATGAGAAATAGGCATTGTCCTTTATATACTGCCTCTACAGTTGAAATCTTGCTCATAAGTAATTTGACTGTTTTAGCATATCTATGAACGATAATGGGTATGTCCCCATTCACATAAATATAGTAGTAAATACTGTATGTTGGTCTGCAGTTGGGAGGTTCATTGTAGAATTCACTTGACTTCTAGAAGTTGACTGCTTCTTCTATGTGCTGCTGGTGAATCTTGTGTGTTGTTCTTTTCCTAAGTATTATCATGTACATTACCAACCTTCATGTGAATATTCTATTCAGTAACCTTCCCTAGGTTACAACAATGACAAACTTTTAAAATTTGCAAGTGTACACTTTTGTTTACTTATTTTTATACAATATTTTCAAATCATAAACTTTCATGATAAAAGTCCAGAGCTCTTAGTTACTATATTATTAAGCCATGATCATTCCTATTATGAAAAAATATGACACAGAGAGATGTAGAGAATGACCAGTGCCTGTTAGCAGAAAATAGTTGTGGAAACACAGTATAATTGAAAAGTTCAAATATCAGTTACATTATGTAATCAGCTAACATTTAAGTTGTAATTTTGAAAGCTTCAAGCTTGACATGTGCTTGACAAATAATGATAGAAGTAGTCAGATGATGTCATTTTTAAGGTGATTATTTGGTTTGAGTCATAAGAAAGCAATTGTTTACTAGCAGGATTTACTAATAAGATTTTAATACTGTATATTACTAGATAGTTATAAGAAAAAGTGACATAGTCACTTTTAAAAAATTTCCCCAACAAATTGTTAGGTCACAACATATGATTTAACCCCTCATTACAAACAACTGCTTTTATCTAAGAAAATCCCCTCCCAATCCCTATCTATATCGTACTCTCTTTTTGTCTCTCTATATCCCTCTCTCCCCATGCATAGTGAGGTCAGTCAATTATGTGCCATGTGTGATACATGCTTAGGCGATTATGTATCTTTTGATACATGACTGAAAGATTTTTCCCTGCAGTAAGTAGCCATTTCTTTCTGTGGTAGACCAGTTGCCATCCAAAGCTATAGAACCCAGTCTGTCCTGCTATTTACCCATAGTTAGGTGGGGAAGAAGAGGATTCATACCTTTCCCAAGGGTATTAGCATGTAAGTGAATGTAATGGATTTGAGTGGAATTCGAACTCGGCTCTCCAATTCCTCAATCTGAGCTGCTGTTTATTATTCCACCGTGTCTCACATAGGTAGGTACAAACCATTAATACATAGATAAGAAAACACCATTATACCAACCTATGCCAGTGTTTTGTAATACAGTGTAACCCAGATATAAGAGAGTTGTCGGGACCAGAGAAGAAGTCTCTTATATCCGGGTTTCTCTTATATCCGGGTTTGGTCTATATGCATACATTAACACAGGGTCTAATTTGGGACCAGAGAAAATCTCTTATATCCAGATTTCTTTTATATCCGGGTCTTTATATCCGGGTTTTGGTCTATATGCATACATTAACACAGGGTCTAATTTGGGACCAGAGAAAATCTCTTATATCCAGATTTCTTTTATATCCGGGTCTCTTATATCCGGGTTTGGTCTATATGCATACATTAACACAGGGTCTAATTTGGGACCAGAGAAAATCTCTTATATCCAGATTTCTTTTATATCCGGGTCTCTTATATCCGGGTTTGGTCTATATGCATACATTAACACAGGGTCTAATTTGGGACCAGAGAAAATCTCTTATATCCAGATTTCTTTTATATCCGGGTTTCTCTTATATCCGGGTTTGGTCTATATCATACATTAACACAGGGTTTAATTTGGGACCAGAGAAAATCTCTTATATCCAGATTTCTTTTTATCAGGTTTCTCTTATATCCGGGTTTGGTCTATATGCATACATTAACACAGGGTCTAATCTCTTATATATTTCTTTTATATCCGGGTCTCTTATATCCGGGTTTGGTCTATATGCATACATTAACACAGGGTCTAATTTGGGACCAGAAAATCTCTTATATCCAGATTTCTTTTATATCCGGGTCTCTTATATCCGGGTTTGGTCTATATATACATTAACACAGGGTCTAATTTGGGACCAGAAAAAAAATTATATATAATATCCGGTTTAACAGATAAAAAAAATATTCAATATTGAAAATATATAAACAGTAACAGATAAAAAAAAAAAGTATTAAAAAAGGTATTATAAAAAGAATGTATAAACATTAAAAAAAAATGTCTTAAAAAAAAGTCTTTTTAACAGTCAGAAAGACAGCTGAAATTTTTGGGATATGTAATGAAAAAAGCTTGAAGAATGTAATGCTCACAGCACATATTAAAGTCATGCATGCTAGAAGAAAGAAATCTTCTTTGCAAGTTTTGAGTCAAAAATGGAAGAACAAGTAGCATAGTCAAAGAAGGGTCCATTAATGAGAAAGTACTACTGAGAACCATAAAATACAGGAAACTGTGGAGAGCCATGATCACTCAAATCATGAAAAGACATGGCGGAGAGAGAGTGAGTGATCAATGTCTGCTGACAGGAAACAGTTGTGTATGAATAATGTAGTTGAAAACTTTGACTATCAACTTTTCCAGCAGAGATTTCTTTAAAAACATACATCGTGAACTTAGTACTTAAGTCTAAAGTCTAAATATGTGATCAATAATGAAAGTGCTATAGTAAATTTTTTTCTTTGTAGTTCAGACATGGCTTGGATATAACTGGAAAACTTCAGCTGCAATAGTCCCTGGTGAATTAAACACACAACATTAAAACATTTTCATCATATGTATAGGGGGATGTGTGTACATATGTATTTTTCTATGTTAATACATTTGTGAATGTGTGTATATATATATATATATATATATAAATATATACTAACTTTACATTAGTGCCACTTTGTAACAATTCCAGCTCAAATAATCATAAATGTTTGTTTGCTAATTTTATTATGTCACAATCACATTTAACATAATAGAAAATGAAATACAGACTGAAAAATAAACATGTTAAATAAAAATAATAAGAGTAAAACCTACTTTTATGTTTTGTGTAGAATTCTTTTCTTCAAGCATTTAGCTAATAATCAAAGTGTACTAACTGTTCTATATAAATTGAGAGAAGTTAAATGATTTTGTTTATCTCATTGGTTCATTTATCTTTATTACCAAATTTCATTTCAATATGCATTTCAAAATTCTAGAATGTCTAGATGAAAGCCAAATAACCTAAAACAAATATACAAATCTATGAATGCATGTAAAATTTCATGAAAAAAGGGATAATAATCTATAGTGTTTAAATGAAGATTTGTGTGATTTTAATTTACAGCTTATCAACCCTTTGTGAGTTATCTAAAACCAAAACATGGATTGTAGGAGGTTGATTAAAGTACTCAATGTTCTCAAGCAGCCCCCATTTAAGTACTGACTGGGTTTGATGCTGCTTAACCTTGGTGATCAAACAAGAACCAGTGTCTTAAGCATGATTTAACAGCAGGTCTTTGAAGGAGGGATGGACACTGCCAAGTAACCCTTATTACCCCAAGAAATGATATAAAGAATCCAGCATGATTTTTGCAAAATAAGCAAGGTGATAATGCCACTAAGATGCAAGGGGCTACTGGGAGTGAAAGAGAATGAAAAGACTTTAGAAAGAAGCGGAAAACTAATCTTAAAAAGAAAACAAGAAATAAAACAGTACCCATGTACAAAAGGCCGGAAAGGATTGTGAACCAGGTAAAAGACACAGATATCTACTCCTTCTGCTTTGATTTGCATATGGTTCAAGAGGAAACATTAAGTTTCCTTTTGAGCATTAAGTTTCCTCTTGAAATCTGGTTTTGTATTCACAAATATTTCTGATTAAATTTAGTTTACATGTTGATTACATTACAAAGCTTAATATACTTTCCTGAAACAAGACAATGATCACTTTGTGCATTCTTCTTTGCTTCATTATTTTACCATATTGCTGGGCATGCCAACAGAAAGGATTTTTTCTATTTACAAGTATGGCTGTTATAAACATTAACATATTTTTTCTTACTGATTAAATTTAAACATTTTCAGTTTCCTCATTTTTTATTCATTATATTTTTCTCTCTGACACTGCTGCCAAGTAGCGAATGCCTTGTAAGAAAAAATTTCCACAATTTAATTATGGAGAAAATCAAGCAGATCATTCTAATGGATATATCTATTAGAAAAACATCTCTGCAATTACCTCACCTTGACTGCCACAAGCCCTCTCTTAATGCCTGTTAGGTGGCGTTTTATAAAGCAGTATAAAAGGAAAAGGTACAACCTAGTAAAACAATCTACCCTCGAAGATAAAGAGTTCAGTTATAAATTCCTTGTAGGTTACACAGATCAACATACACCTGATGATGTTTGGAGGGCACAATTGTTGAAATGTTGTGATAACAACAAAGATGAGGACAATAGTCTGCATAATGTAAATAATGATAACTCCTTATTCCAGAAATTCAGACAGGAATTATTTGGACTATATTTCAAATCTACACCATCTGGGGTAATCATTCATTTTTGATAAATGTCCTTGAAAAATGATTTTTGCGAATACTTTCAACGTTTTTTAGGTGATATTTATGATTTCTCAGCTCTTTCATACATATTTGCACATGTATGTAAGCAGATATCTAATATTAATAAATATTTGCTTGAAGACATATGTGTGAATAAGTATACAGATTTTCCTTTCTCATTTCTCTGAAATGGTGTAAAGCAGATAAGAAATTATCATTGATTTCCAAGGGATTTTTTTCATTCCAAAACCCTAAAAATAATCTAACATGGGATTTTTTCAACAACTGTCTACTGCAACGATTTATATCATTTCACCCCAAGCAAGGTAATAAAGCCAGTAAGAAACAAGGGGTTGATGAAAGCAAAAGAGTCTCTGAAAGCATTAGTGAGGAAAATAAAAGAAGAAAAATTAAAAAGACATCAGATTGAAATTGATGTTACATTTAAATTTTAGAAGGCCATATGTGACAGGGTAGTCCTGTGTATGATGATAAACTACATCTGGCAGCAATGCCTCTGATCAAGAGATTTTGAAGAGTGTGGAATCACCTCTAAACTGCTGTTATTTCAAGGTCCACCCTGACCCCAGGGGCAGTAGCATCTGTTAGGATCCCAGATATGGTTAAAGTGAAACCCAAACAAAAACAAAACACTATGAAAGTATAAAAATACAGTTTTATAGTAAAAATACCAGCAATACATTTTTATATATGTTATATTCCATGCTAATAGGAATATATACTTGAAAAACAAGGTGGATAAAATAAGTAAAGGTTTATTGTAAAAAAACAGTACAATAGAAATAAAGGTAATAGTTATGCGCATGATCATCGCAAATCAATCCAATAGTGTGCTGCTATTGGAAGGTTGGTAGTTCTCACGTAAGTCTGAGTCATACTCAACAGATCCCAGCAAGTCTGTTGATTTACAGATACTTATAGGTAGTTACTGCCTATAGTGTAGTCAGTCATAGGAGCAACAGGTTATTCCATTACATCAATATAAAAAATTACCAACAATACATATAGTAAAATTACCAACAATACACACATACTAACAAATTCAGCCAAATTTGTTTAAAATATTACCAAAAAAACATGAACTCTTTCATGGCATTAATCCATATAATATCCTAGAATTTCTTAAATCAAACTGTATTTTAAAATAACTTCAAAAAAACTACAACTTAAAACACACATATCATCTCATCTAGTAATTATGCCTACACAAACATGTATATGCACAAAAGCTGAGTATCATTTACCATGTATTCAACTGTGAAAGGAGAATAACATGTCATATCTTTATTACTTCCAGGCTCCCAGGAAAATTAAATTTTGTCATTAAATGAGCCACATAAACAGATAAGTCAATCAGTCATATGTGACAGGGAAGCAAGAAGCCAGAAAAAAGTTTCACAGGTGAGAAGTGTCAAAGAAGAAACTATAAGAATAGAACTTACAACTAATATTTCAATAGTAAAACAATGAGACTTAGTTGCCAATCTATTAGTATGTTTAAATACACGTAGATGATGTATATCACAATAACTGCCATGAAAATATTTATTGAAAAGGAACAGGGTAGCTAGGCTATGATGATAGGAAAGTAACTGAACCTGAGATGTCAGCTCAGAAATGATAACATTGCAAATGCTTCTTTGTTTTTTTTTTCAAAATTCTTGAGATATAGTGTAAGAGAAGAACACCAGATGTGTAAGCAATTGTAGAATGAGTGGCCATGATTAAATGTAAAATAAATGACAGCACTGTCCAACAAACTAGCAGCAGAATTATTATTTAAAATAAAAATTTGCAAGCCATTTCTCACCCCAGTTAAGAACCTATTATAAGTTATTTTGGAAATCAGCTGTCAGATTTACTTCATCAGACTTTAGAAAAAAAATAAATAACTTTCAAATGGTAGATAAATTTAGAATAATATTGCGGGATGCCAAATGAATGTGCAATGTTTTAGCTCAAAAGTAGCAACAGTTATATGGATCAAGCAGTTTCACATGAAGAAAAAACACTGGCAAAAAAGTAGATGTTATGAAATATTCGCTGGAAATACATATGCCAAAAAACAATATATGGGAACCCCCTAAAGATCATGCACACAGTCAAAGATTAGTATAGCTTAGTGGGCATTGCTGGAGAAATAAACAAGAAATATATATACATATATATAGAAAAATACATACATACATATAGAAAAATACATACATACATATATGGGAAACATATAAAAAATAGATACATACATACATACATATAGAAAAATAGATACATACATACATACATATAGAAAAATACATACATATAGAAACATACATACATACATATAGAAAAATACATACATACATATAGAAAAATACATACATATATATAGAAAAATACATGCATACATAGATATAGAAAAATACATACATACATACATACATACATACATACATACATATATATATATATATATATATATATATATATATTTATGCACAATAAAGCTGCGCAAAAATATTGCACCCCCCCTCCTGTGCTTTTGCTACACACATCCTACTCACTAAGCATTCACAGCTGAGAATCCAATGACAAGCAGGAGGAAAGTGATTGGCAGCTGTATCAAATGTCTTTTTCAGTGAGTCCTTCTCAGTAAAAGGATGCTAGATGGCTGTTACCCACATACAAAGGTTCATTCATCCATCCTTTGATAGGTTTAGGTTTAACCCCACAGTGTGTCTAACAACACTCCTCAACAAATAAATCTTTTAGGGAAAGAGGTTTAGTTGCTAATCACCTGTCTACAGTGGCATAGCTAAGTGGGGTGGACTGCCCCAGGTGCCAGCACAGGAGGGGTGACATAATGTCATCCCCAACAAAACTTTTCAACCAGGCTAAGGTGCCAAAAATAGTCTGAAAACAGTGGTGGAGACACAGGGTTTCACAGGCGGGCATATGACCCCACCAGAAATAATTTATGACCCCCCAGTTTTGTACCCCCGTCAGAAATTTTCTAGTAAATTGTCGGGAAATTGTGAGTAGGAAAAATAGCAATGTTTTCAGCTTTCATGTGTTTCAGTTGCTACAATCTTGGTTACTAACAAGAGACATTGTTGTAACATTTTATCGGATGATATGGTGTTTTAACTCTGCATCATTAATAACAACAAAGCTAAATACGAAGCCAAAAGTGCAACAATTTCAGTCTTGCCTGTGTATCAATTGGCTGAGATACAATTTTCCATTGAGTGAGCGATATACTTTTGAATATATCTACTAGTGTTGAGACGATTAATCGGAATCAGAATCGAGAATCAGAAAAATCGGAACTTTCTGGGGTATCGGAAATGGTATCGGAATTGGAAAAATTTGTGTCTATTTTCCAATTCCAAAAACGATTCTTTTAAATTTTTAACTTAATTTTCCCTTATTGGTACTAATGATAAATATTTGTTTTTAAATTATCACTAAAACTAAAATCATAATAACATCAAAATACGATGTAAAATTATTGTACTTGTATAAAGAAAAACAAAAAAATAAACTTTGCATAAATTCTCTAGGCAACCTTTAAAAGAATGCAGTTGATTTACAATGTTCCAAAAAATGCTTAAAAATTAAATCGAACGTTTCTGTCAAGAAAAATACTTTCAAACATCATTGATAATTAAATGGTACCCAGAAAATGATGCAACGGAAAATTGTACACCGGAAAATTAGCAACAGAAAGTTACGTCAACCATGAGCCAGTCGAGACTGTCGAATCTGGCTGTGCTGTCCATTGAAAATGAGCTTACAAGACAAACAAATTTTGACAATGTCATTGACCAGTTTGCCACAATGAAAACAAGAAAACATTCATTCTAAGACCATAGTATCGAATATCATTCTTTTGTGTATTGCCATGTTTTGTATTTAGTTGTTCTGAATGTGAACAGTTGCATTTTAAAAATCTTTTGATTTGAACTGATTATTTTGTGGTATTGGATTTTTTCTTGGATCATACATGTAAACAGTAACATACCAGTCAGTAGAGTAAAGTAGGGGTAGAGCATGTATGAAAATTTAGCTACAGCTAACCATTCAGCATAGGGTGAATCGGGGTCATTGCGGTGACATTTGAGCAGACCGTCCCGGGTGAAGTTTACTCTAGCTACGCCACGGCCTGTCTATGCAGTAGGTAGCACTGGATTATATAGTATCAGGGGCATTCAAAAAGTGCCCACACCTAGATACATGATGGCTGTAGACTAATTAAACAAGTATGAATATCACTGATAAGTTTTCATCTACTCAGGTTTTGGGAATTCATATTATTTTTCTCCAAGATTGGTTGCCAAATAAGGTCAGTCCTCCCTACTATTTAAACCCATAGCTGGGAGGAAAGTTATGGATTTATACCTTTCCCTGCCTGTAAGTGACTGTAACTACTGGAATTTGAACTTATGAATTACTAACCATTACATCAACTACATAGATATGAAGAAAATGAGATAGATAGATCTGAACAGATAGAGTTAAATTGACTGAAATAGACAGATATGAAGTGACTGAGATAGATACATACATACATACATACAGGATGTGGTAGATAAATTGTTGTCCAAATTATGCAAAAATGAAAATAACACTGACATCTCATTTTAACAGATATATTTACCAAAATTATAAAAAAATATCTTGAAATATTAAAGAGTAAATTTATTCAATAAAATTGCCATTGGTTTCAACCATGGCCTACACATAACTTTGGAATATCTTGCATCTCTTCCCAATGTCTAAGTAGGTGAATGTTTCCATAATTCTTGCCTTCAGTTAATCTTTGGTGTTAGAAGGAGTTTTTTTGGTCTCCCACTTACCTGCACCCCACACATAATAATCAAGGGGGTTGCAGTTTGGGGAGTTAGGTGGCTGGATGTAAGGTGTGATATGGTCACAGAAATTGTCTGACAGCTATGACTGGATTCTCCTGCTTGTGTGGCATGGTGTTGAGTCCTTTTGCTAGAAATAATGTCTTCCAGCAGCCACCCTCTTGACCCAGGTCAGCACTATCTCTGCAAGGCATGATGTAGGCCTCCGTGTTGGGTCTGAGGCCCTGTGGGAAGATGAATGGAGGCATAATGTCATCATCAATAGTGATCACTTTAAACACCATTGTAATCATCACTAGACTCATCCAACTCTTTCTGAATCCTCTGCACTCTCCTCAGACTGACACCCAAACACACTGAAATGCTTGCATTGGAGCTTCCGGTACAAATGCCAAGCAGTAAAGCATACCATTTCCAAATTTCTGGCTGAGTGAATTATGTCATGGTGCTCTTTTTCTCACAGACAGTGCTTAACTGTCCCTACTATAATGTGCAGTTGATAAAATCAAAAACAATGTGTATGTGCAAAAGTAAAAATATAAAATGGTGACAATTTACCCATTGTGTCTGTACATACATTATTGTGTATTTGCATTTGAATTATGAGTGTGAATATGCAATAAATATATGCGTACATCTGCTTTTATAATTGGGAAAGCATGAATATATATGCAGATTACTTTATACTCAGAGCATTTCCGATACCTGACCTTTTTTCCACACCTTTTTATAAAAGCCTTCACATTCTACTCTGTCTATTATTCTTGGCAGCAGCCACAGGCAGTCTTCATTCAGTTAATCAATTCAACCAGCATAAAAGCAAACATTTGGACAAAAATGAAGACATGGAACTTTCCAGCTAAATCCTGATATTTCTTCCCCAGTCTGTTTTATTTCATTTGCACATGTCTAAGTAATTGTCCACTGACAATAACATTTACCCTTGCTCAGCTTAATGAACTTAATGAACTCCACAGCCAAGTGGAGAAGTTAACATTCATCTTGTTATGATTACAACAATCATTATTTCTTTCATGTGTTCATAATTGCAAATGTTGAGGATATTGCTTTAGCTGTCTTGTGAATAACTATGTCTTTCCTATTCACAAAGTTGCAAGAACTTTCATCAGCTTTTGAAATTTATATTACCGGCACATGTTCCACCATTGACCGATATATTTTCCAAGTACAATTTCTTTTCTCATTCCCTCAACATGAAAGTTACATTTTATATTGCCACCATTGTCGCAACTGAAAATAATTCCTTATCTTTCCTAAAACCTTCAAAAAAACTATTGAGAACATATCTGGGCCTTCAGTTTTATTTATTTGCTTTTGCTGAGAATGAAAGTTCCTTTTTGGCACAAATGGGTTGACCTAGAATCATGACTCTTTTCAGGAGAAGTAATAAAAATATATAAAAAAATTCAATGCGTAAGTGAATGACAAAATGAAAAATAATTTCTTATATAATGCATTTTGTTACTTGAATGCACTTCTTTGGATTAATAATGTTTTTATTTTTGATGAATTTAATTTTATACTCGCAAATATATATATATATATAAATAAATAAATGTATAAAATGTATCTAGCTAATGTCTTACCATTATATGGGAGTTTACTGTATTTGTTAGACTTTCTCTCTCTCTCTTTCTATAAATATATATAAAATATATATATATATATATATATATAGGAATATAAAATATTGCAGAAAGTGTTTTTTGGTGGTAATAAAAGTGCCTGATGCAAAATAACTTGTTAAATTTATACTATTAATAATGAATATAGATTTTTTCCTCAGCATTTGGTACAATTCTGAGTTTTTTCCACACAGTAATCTTTAGATACTAAATGAAAACAGTGTTTTAAAATTTAAATATTAATATTAATAACTTACTGTTAAGACAGTGGACCATTTCATTTTAAAAAGAAAAATACAATTATATATATATATATAAAATTAAAATAAAATAGGTTATAAAAATAAAAAATTAAAATTAAACAGTGAAATATGAAATAAAAAATAAAACATGAAAATAAAATAAATGTTAAAATTAAAATTGGAAAATAAATAAATGGATAAATATAAGCATAAAATTTCACACAGTAAATATACAAAAATCTCTGTATATAAAGTTGTTGCCTCTGTCTGACTGTTTATTATCAAACTCCTCCTAGAATTTTTGAGATAGACCCCAAAAATAATATATATTCTGAAACTACATTACCCAGAGTATTTGGATATCTATATTTTATTTTGATCAAAGAGGATCCACAGGGGCCAAAAGAACACCCCCCCACCTCTATACTGAATTTTTTTTCCTTTGATTTAAATTAAATTTAAACAAGGGAATGAATCTTATCCAAAATATAGAAGGAGAAAGTCAGAAGATGGCGCTCACATCGGCAAGATCAAAATGAGACAATATGGATGTCAAGTTGAGCAAGAAATCCCCAATCAGTGGGTCGTGCCTTACAATACATATTTGTTGCAACAATTCAACTGTCATATCAATGTTAAAATCTGCTCATCAATTCATTCATTTGTGTATTCCATCAACTACATTCAAAGGAGTCATATCAAGCTGTTTTTGCACATCATGAGGAAAGAGGGCTTAGAAATTTAACACCCATGGAGCATACTGAAGGTAGAAAGGAGAGAGGAAAGTAACAAATAACAAATACTTAATGATCTTGTGTAAATGGTTGGCAGAACAGTTATTAGAAGAGATAGCAAAAAGATAAAATTTGCTTTGACAAGAAATTAAGAGGAGCCATGATTGCCCACATCTTGAAAGAACATGGGACATAGATTTTCCTGAAAGTACTTGTTTCATGAACTGAATGACCTTAGAATAATCTTTCACAACCACTGAGCAAGCATCCTACTCAAGGAGTTAAGCAATTCTAAAGGGAACCAAATAGTTTTTTTTTAATCATTTTATCCTAAGCAAAACAATGATGCCACTAGGATGTAAGGGATTACTAAGAGTGTAAGACAATGAAAGGAATTTAGTAAAGAGAAAGGGCAATAATAGAATTCAGGAAGACAGAAGATGGCAATTTGTGTTACATTTAAATTTTTGAAGATTGTAGATGGCAGGGAAGCAAGAAATTGAATGGGAGTTCAACAGGTGAGAAGTATGAGAAAAGCAACTATAAAATAGAACATGCAGTTACATCTAACTAGTTAGAAATTAAAATGGTGAAACCTAGTTGCCAATCTAGGAGCATGCTTAGATTCATGCAGCTGAGGCACCAAGGAGAAACTTTTATCAAAACAATTGCCATAAAAGTTAAATGAATCCACCTCATGTCAGTGAGAAAGTGACAGAAGTTGAGATACAAGGTCAGAATTGATTACATTACATACTTTTCTTTGAATTTTGTCAAGAACCTCAAGATATATAGTAGGAGTACCAGACCAGATATGGCAGAATAATTCAATACACAGATGAATGCATGATTTATAAATGTGAAAGATGGATTCTGATGAGAAAGAGTGTCAGGTATGACATAGTGACTCAATTTTCCGAACAGGAAACTGAGCATTTGATTCAACAGAATCACTATACTTCATGTCAAGTGAAAACGAGAGCTCAAGATGATGCAAAGAATCCTCAGTGAAATTGGACATTCATGCTCACAAAAAATAGAGATATCAAAAGGACAGTTTTTCCATTAATACCACTATTATTTTAACTACCTTCACTTCTTGGTAATGTTTATCATTTTAAAAAGTAATGATTAGAATTGTAATAAAACCTATACATATAAAAGTGAATTTATACATTTTTTTTTGTTCTTGAGAATTGACATTGAAAATGATAAACACTATTATATTGTTCATTGGAATGGTTGGCAAAACATCAGCTAATTGCCAGTTGATTTGAACTTTGTAAAATGGTAAATTGTAAAGATTTCCTTATAATTGGTTCATATATTTAATAATTTAGTAAATGAATTTATGAATAAAAAATTGTTTTCATATTTATTTCTTGATAAATGAAAAAATATTGCATGTGTTTAAATTTTATTAGGTTTTAGAATGTTCTAAGTATAAAATTATTCTTGTAAATAAACAATGTAATAAATAATGTTAAGTATTTTTTCTAAATTCTCAAGAACAAAAATTTATAAATTCACTTTCATCATAAGTTTAGGCTTTATTACAATTCCAATCTCTTATTTTTAAAGCAACAAACATTGCCAAGAATGGAAGGTAGTTAAAATAATAGCAGTGTCAGTGGAAAAACTGTACATTTAACATTTCGTTTCTTGGCAGTCACAAAGGTCCAAGTTTACTGAGTTCTCTATATAAAATGTAAATCATATGAAGAATGCATTGTTAGCTCAGATCTAGTGAAAAAAAAAGTAGAGTTGAAGTTTGAAATTTGTTTATATTTCATTTATATTTTATCCTTATGTTATTTATATTTATTTCCCTCCTGTATAAGCAATGTTGGTGATACAGTCTGGAAAAGTATATAATTAAATAGCAAAAATTTAGCAAATTTGACAATATTTCCTTGTTAGTTGATCAAATACTAATTAACTACTGTTTTGCTTTTTCAAGTTACTTTCTAATTTTTGGTTCCAATTTTAGAAAATTTTTACCTTGTCATTTTGCACAGAGAGGATATTTGATTTGTAGCTATTCAGGGAAAATGCTGACGTTAGACAAATGACAACTGATATTCTTTAAATAACTGACTCACCAATTCCCAATGTTTCAAATATTTCACTTTTTTAAAAAAAATTTACTTCTTGCTAAAATTTAGTAATTGAAGGATATAATTTCTTTCAATCTCCAGTTTAATTTAAAAAGCTGTCATTGCATCTCCAGCAAATTCAAGAAATTCAAATGACTGTAGTTGTAAGTATTTCAAATATAGCTGGATATATGACTTGTTTTATTAGACATGAACTCAACCCTATGATGCCTGTGTAACAAAATCATAAAATTCTTGTCTCTAAATGTTATGTTAATTTAAAACTGACAGAAAAATAAGTTAGAAATTTAATCATTTTTGTGATTAGAAGCAGCAGATTAATGTTAATAATAATTATTATATTTTTCTTTTTAATAATTTCACCCCAAGTAAGGTGATAATGCCACCAGAATGCAAGGTTTATAAGGAGTGAAAGTGAAAAAGAATGAAAAGACTGAGGATGGGGAGGATTGAGAAAAGGACCAAAAGGAACAGGGTTCAAGAAAACAAAAGGTGGCAATTGATGCTGCTCTTAAATTTTTGAAGATTGTAGTTATCAGGGAAGCAAGAAATCAGAAGTGAGTTCCACAGGTGGCTGGTGCAAGAAAAGAAACAGAACAGAAGTGGTGGTTGCATCTAATTAGTTCAACAATAAAAAGGTTACATCTAGTTGCTAATCTAGTCGTTCATTTGAATTCACGTAATTGGGGTACCAGAGGAAAAAAACCTCATCAGAACAGTTGCCATGAAAATATTTATAGAAAGGACAGAGGGAAGTCATGTCATGCATAAATGTTACATTTAGAAACTAGAAAATTTACATAAATATATTATTCTTTAAAATATTCTGTATATTAATTTTATGAAACTTAGTTTAATTTTTAGAACAATAAAAATAAGTCTGATGGGTATGTTGGAAGAAAATCTAGTTAAAGTTTCATTCATTTAAGAACTTTAAGGGAACAACAGATGTGCATTATGGTGTAATGGATAATGGCACAGAATTTAAAATTGGAGAGCCAAGTTCAAATTGCAGTCTTGTTTGTTACATTCACTTATGCAGGGAGAGGTATGAATCTTTTTCCTCTCAGCTATGGGTTAAATAGCAGAACAGGTTGAGTCCTATATCCTTTGCTGGCAAGCAGTCCACCAGAGAGAAACAGCAACCTATTGCAATAAAATCTTTTGCCTAGTCAATCATGAATTGAAAGAGATATTATTGTCCAAGATTGTATCACATATGGCATGTATCTGACTGACTGAAGGGAACAAGAATTTCAGATGTTGGCTCAGGTATATAAATTTAATATGAAATTCACTTACTCATTTACTATCTGTTTTATTGTCTTCATTCTCTGATACAAGGGCTGGACATTTTGATAGCCTGATTCACTACAATTCTCCCAACTAATCTCTCTAGACATATTTCCTTTAATTTTTGGAGATCATTGTCGAAAGCTTATTCTAAAGTCCTTTTTGGCCATGACTTCCCTTTTCTTATCTTAATACATGACTTCAACTATGAATCGATTCATTATGCATACATTTCATTTTGCCAAGTCTACCGTACATGTGCTAACAGCCATCACTGAATACGAATATCAAGCTCTTGATAATAATGGCAAAATATATCTCAAAAGCCTTTGACAGGGTTTGGAATGTTGGTCTTCTACAGAAGCTCCAGGGCTACATTATTACTGGACAATTGTTTGATTTAATCCAATCATTCCTATCAAATTGTGAAATGAAGGGTGTTTTGAACAGGCTCACTTCCAGATCCTTTCACAAGAACTTGAGTGTCCCCCAAGACTCTATTCTGGGTTTTACATTATTTCTGATCTTCATCAATGATCTTTCAATCATCATCAGTTCACAAGTAGGCATTTATGAAGATGGCACTACCATTTACTGCTGACAAAGTTAACTTGGCCATTGCTCTTGAATCTGTGGTTAACTGGGGCAGGAAACGGCTCGCAAATTTTAATGACTCCAAAATTAAACTGCTCTCATTCAACCACGATAGAGGAACTTCCCTGCCTGGCCTTGCATCTTCAAATGACTTGAAGTGGAATGACTACATTGAATCAATAGCTACAAGGACAGTTGGGTCACTGTGTCGTGCCAGAAGGTTTTTCTCATTGGAGTCCATGCACATTTAAATATCTACCATTCTTCCAGGCAGTGAATATATATCTGGTCTGATGCTCTTGCTACTCAGCTTGAGGTTCTTGACAAAATCCAAAGAAGGATCTGCAATGTAATTGATTCTGATGTGACATTTTGACTTCAGTCACTTTCACACCAATGTGACGTGGTTTCCCTCTGTCTTTTCTACAAATATTTTCATGGCTACTGCTCTGATGAGCTTTTATCCTCTGGTGCCTGGACTACATGTGTTTAAGTGTGTTACTAAATTGGCACCTAGGTTCCACCATTTTACTGTTGAATTAGGTAAATATAACCACCACTTCTACTCCAAGAGTTTCTTTTCTTGCACTTCCCACTTGTGGAACTCCCTTCTGCTTACTTGCTTCCCTGATAACTACAATCTTCAAAAATTTAAATGCAACATCAATTGCCATCTTCTATCTTCTTGAATGCTGTTCAACTTTTATCCTTTCCTCAATCCATCTATACCAAGTATTTTCTCTCACCTTCACTTCCTGTAACCCTCTGCATATTTGTGGCATTCCCAGCTTGCTTGGGGTGAAATGCTTAAAAAATACATGAATGAACATTAAAAATACATCTGATGGCTTATCAGTCTGACCAGTTAGGAGTGATGCCCAGACGTTTTTTTTTAAATGTTCACTCAATAAAAGGCCCAAGAGCCACTCAACCTAGAAAGTTACTGAGTTGTTGTAGCATAAGAGGTGGCAATAAGTAGTAGGAGAGATAATAGTTAACTCTAGACCTGAGAAAGTTAAGATTGTAGTGATTGGGAAAACATCCTCTCATGAGTCTGTTCTATAAAGTAGCAGTTCTTCAGAAGAAACCATCTGAGTGGAACTTCCTTCTTAGTAATAAAATGTAACTGAATGTGAATGGTTCATCCCAGTGTACATGACAAGATGGCACCTAGCCGAGAGAACAGCCATCCAGGGTTTGTTCAGTGATGGTAGAACATTAATAGATTGGTTTTGTATACAATGTATCACTATGCTAACTCAGCAAGCTTGACACTGCATATCTACCTGATTATAGACTGATCATTTATTACCAGATATAACTTGTTTCTAAGCACAGATCAATATTAAAGCTGAATGTATCCATTCATTCCCCCACCAAAAAAAATCAGGTTTCTGAGTTTATGTTCTGATGGAAAAGGTTTCCAACTATAATTAACATCTTGAATATGGGGATAGCATTTTTATGACTGAATACACAAATCAGCAGCAGATTAAAGCAAACTACTTCCTAAACTAGTTTTAACTATGAGCTTTCAATGTGAAAGAAAAAAAAACAGCTTATTTTATTTCACGTAATTATGCAGATGTCTCTTGCAGCTGAATTCCTCAAAGTTTAATTCCAAAACTGGCAGTCAATAATTAGTTGGACACAAGCTTGATCCAAAATGAAAAAAAATCTCATATCAAATCTCCTCAAAGATAAAATATTTATTCCATGCCTTCATATGATCCAATTCTTAAATTATAGGAAATAATCCTTATTTCAAAATCAGTTACATATCCACATTCATAACATTTTGTTTTACCAACTAACAAATAATATTTACAAATATGCCAAAAAGATTCCACAACACACACCATTTAAATCAAAGTATACATTGGTTTGAAATTAATTTACCCATGTGAAATATCTGACCAATCAGAGAAAACTAAAAACCTATTTTTTCTTGATCTTACTTTCAGGAAAAATTTCTTGCAAAAACCTACTGATTTCAGCTTTCAGTTGCAGATACATAACTGACTCCAAGCTGTTTAAACACAAGGGAAGATGTGGTTACATAGCTTTTCCATTCCCTCTCAGAATGTGATGAAAGAAATGTGTTCATGACATCAAACAAATCAGAGAGTTTGGATGGTTAGTGAATCTTTGTTGACAATCAAATTTTTTTTCTAAATCATAGCCTTTTCTGTGGACCAACTACCCAAAAACTGAACTATTTTTGACTCATTTTGCCTCTTTTGAATTCATGTACACATGTTTGTAAATCCAAATGATTTGTTTAACATGCATACCCATGTTTTATCTATTCTTATTATTGTTTAGAATTTAGACATTCAGATTTTTAATACAAAAAGAACCTAGATGACTGAATTTCCTACAATGTGCAATGCCCATTCAAGAGATGAGCAATCATGGCTATTCATAAAATCATGTCCTTTTTTGTTCTTTTTTAATACTATTATTACTCCAATACAAAGCCTAACAGACACTCAAGGCAGAGGGTTAATAAATGAGGCTGTTGCTTGGGTGTAAAGGTAGGAAATAAGAAGTGTAAACTTGAATTTTTACCATTCCTTTTTGTACCTGCTCTGCCATCTATACCCACAAAAGTATTATACTCATTGTTACCTTCAACCCACACTTCCTTCAACATGCTCTGGGACAGTTAAATTTTCCAAACCCTCTTTTCTCACAATGTGTTCCAGAAATTTCTGATTTGAAGTCTAAGTTTCCTTCTCATTCCCATTTTATTTAACATTTCTTTGTTACCTGCACATTCTGTCCACTGCATACTGGGAAACATAATGAGGAAAGGGGGCTTGGAATATCTGACACTCACAGAACATACTTATGGCAAGAGGGGCAGAGAGAAGCAACAATTAACCTACCTAATGGGTTTGTGTTAATCAATGGCAGAACAATGATAATATGGGATAGTAAAAGGACATACACTGCTTGGAACTATAAAGGTCAGGAAGGTTTTTTGTATCATCGTTCACCCAATTCAAGGCCCAAGAGTGATTTAAGGTAGAGGATTACTGGATGAAGTTGTTGTAACAGCATAAAATGAGACAGTAGGATGTGATTGTTATGAGGATATGTAGGATAGATAACAGCAGACTCTAAAATTAAAGAGGTTAAGATATGATTGTAGGGATAAGTGAAGTATCCTTTTGAGTTTGTTTCAGGAAGTAAGAGTTACAGTGAAGAATCAACTTCCTTCTTAGCAATGGAATATGGAAGGAATGAGGATGAATTGACTCTGTATATGTTGCATGGTGGCTCCTAGCTGTGAAGGTCTGGACTGGTGGATCTAAGGAATGTAGCTTGTTTGAATATCTGTCATGAAAATAGCAACAGACCAGTGAGAGGCTAATTTCAGAGAACAATGGTCATTCATACTCTGAAGAGACATAGCATATAAAAGGAGACTTTCTAGTTCCCATTTTAAGACTTCCTTGTTATTAACATTCAGCAATTAAATAAACATAAAGATATGACATCTCACAGTATCAATCCATAATGTTATGTGAAATGTTCTGAATTTGTAAGATAATTCTTAAGTTATTATTTTCTCAATTGTTAGAGGAAACAGCTTTTAACTCACATCCTTTATGGCCTGTTTGATAACTACAGCAGCAAATAAATTGGATAGCATATATAACTCGAAGAGAATATAATGATGTCATCAAGATGTTGATATTTCCCACTACTTTAGACAAAAGGTTAGGAAGGAAACCCCATCAATACTGGAAAAAGCAGTTACAGTTACTGAGCTTGATAAACTTATTTTTATGAAAAAATTTAAGAGAAAGATTTTATAAACTTCAACCAAAAGTGGCACTAGCTGCTTGGTCAACAAATGCTGAATGTTTCCTTATATAGAAAAGGATAATATTACCATTACCATAAGAGATTCAAATATTCAGTAAGTGTTCTTGTAACAGACTTGGTTTTATCAATTCTTGCTGAGTTGTCATAGTCTGATGCCAGTTATCATGTAAGCTGATAAAATAATTGAAGAAAAGAATGGATATTTTATGAAAACTGCCTTTAACCATCTTAGTTAAATATGGGCATGATTGACAATAAATTAGATATAAACTAATTTTAAACACATGTCAAAAACAATGTTTTAAATAAACATTTAACTGTATATGAGTTGAACAACTTACAATGGAACAAGAACAATCTATCCCCATAGATTAAAGAAGGGGTTCAGTTTGAACTTCCTTAAAGTTGTCTCAAATTAACAGGCACTTGAAAGCCAACAGACGCAACAGCTGAAATATTGTGATAATAAAAACAAAAATCATTGGTTGGTTGTTTAATAGCATATCAGTTTAATATTTTGTATGCAATTTTAAAAAAAATAATAGTTTTCTTAATTTACTCATCACTAGGTTCATTATTGTTCATGTTTGAGGATGAACTTTGTAATGATTGGATGAAATATTTATATAGGAATAACAAGTTAATATGGATCAGAGAATAGATTAAGATAAAAAAATATAGAAGTTAAATATTAATTAATATTAAAATATATCTTGAAATATCCATGTGTGCGTGTGAGTATAACAAGAAAGAACAGTAATATATATATAATCCGGTGTTCTTATAGATATTTTTATTTTTACAAAATAGTGCTCAATGTAAATTTACAGAGCATTAATATTATAAATTAATTGATTTAAAATATGGTATTTTTGCTACAGTTCTACACAGTTTTTGAAACATAGTTAGAACTGTGTAGCAAAAAAAACATTTTAAATCAATTAATTTATAATTATATATATATATATATATATATATATATATGACGTCATACATAAAAACGTATAAACATAAATATTTTGTATGCAATTTTTAAAAAAATAATGATTGTAGTGATACAAATCTTACTAATCAACTCATAGCTAGGAGTGATAAGTTGTAGATTCATATCTTTTCCAATGGTATTTGTGTGGAAGGGAATATAATGAACCCAACTAGAATTGGAGCTTGACTCTCTAATTAACAATTCTGTGCCATTATCCATTACACCACCTACACATCTAGGCTTACAGCACCTGGTATTCCCAAGCGGTCACCCATCTAGATATTGACCAAGGTCAGTGTTGCTTAACTTTGGTGATTGCATGGGAACTGGTGTTTCAACATGATATAGCCATAAGCCTTGAAAATAGCATGAGAATGGTCCATTCGTAATCTTGGAATATGAAGAAAATAAACTTAAATTTCAGCATCTTTGAAATTAGGATGTAAAAAGTTCTGACAGCAAAACTTTTGTTTAGTCTGTAGCTATTTGAACTTTTGACCTCTATCAGTAAAAATCAGATGTTTTTATATTTCTTTATATAATAAAAGTGACTGAACAGTGGACCTTATGGTGACTTCTTTAATAATGACAAACCATTAGGCTATTACCTAAGAACTGCCATTTTGCTGTAATTAGAAAAATATGTAAAAATAGGGAAAGATTCTTCCCACCAACTGTTCCGACTCAATTATTTTGCTTCCTTCTGTGCAAAAGTATTTACTTGTTGCTTCTTAGAATACGACAGAATTCATGATTTACTGCTTTTAAACTGGCTGGTCAGTTTTAAATATAGAATTACAAGTTCACAGATTTATCTGGACACATGCTACTATACAATTGATATTCAACTAGACATGCAAACACAGATAAACATTTAGATATCAGTATGTATGTATATGTGATAAAGAGTCAATTATTACTGTTTGCCACTTAATCTTACACACAGTATGTTCATGTCATGGATTTGATACTTACATTATATCCACATATGAAAATAGTGCTTGGTTGGCCAGTGCGATAGTGGCATATTTTCACAAATATAAATATAAGCCCAGTTGGAATTCAAAATATTGATTTTCAAAGCAGGTTGTCATTTGAAAGACTGATCCAATGCATTCTTTCTACTTGCATTCCTACCTGACTTATTTGGCCTTGTGCTGGTCTAACATAATTTTGGCATTAGAGTATCTAGAAAGTAATTATATATTTCATCATGATGGTCATTTTCCCTTTGGGAAATATTACAATTAAAAGCCTCTTGCTTTTCAACCATTCACACTGCTTGTTGTATTCATATGTGTTATAGTTTCTCTGTGTGAAACAAACAGTGACATGTATACACATATAATATCTTGTATGATATAGCAACATATAAAATCCCTTTGGAAATAATGCATATTTGTTGTTCCTTTCTTTCAGCTATTCTAGTCCTTCCTTTTGTTGTATTAAGTTATTAGTATGTCACAGATTTACTAATGGCTGTAATGGTCAAACTAGAAATATTGTCTTTCCAAGCCCCCCCACCCCCAACACACATTAGTTCTTTTGTCTGTGTTTGTAAATGTGCAGGACAAAGGCTAGGAAGAGATTAAATAGAATGAGGCTCTCTTCTTCTTATCATACTCCTGATGAGGTTTGAAATGTTTCTGTACTGGAGACCTCACCAGGTGTCAGATTCTGTAGAATGATGCAGTTTCTCTGTTATAGTGATGCATTCAGTGGATTCAAAACTTGGAAGGCAGTTTCTAATGGATGAGAAGAGGAAGTGTCTATTTATGTGGTGAAATGGTTATATGGCATGATGAGGTTGACAAAGCAGATATGCCATTTCCTATTAGAAATGTAAGCAATTTCTTCCAGTCAAATCCATTACATTCACTTACATGCTAATACCCTTGGGAAAGGTATGAATCCTCTTCTTCTCCCACTAGCTATGGGTAAATAGCGAGATAGGCCAAGTTCTATAGCCTTGGATGGCAACTGGTCTACCACGGAAAGAAATGACAACCTACTACAGGAAAAAATCTACCTTGGCAATCATGTATGAAAAGATACATGATCACCTAAGCATATATCACGCATGGCACATAACTGACTGAAGCAATTTCTTGATGAGATATGTGGCATTATTCCATCCTTTACCTGAATGAAAACTAAACTATGTCATGAAGATTTAACTTTCATAAAACAACAAGAGCCTAGTTAATATAATGTTCCTTAATATTTTCAACATGATGAAACCATTTATGATACCTCTGTGTGTGTGAGGGTCATAAGAGCTACCTTTCTGTTTCTATAATGCATAAGCCACACGTTATGTGAATGCATTTTTAAATCCAAATTTCTTTCATAAGATATAGAAACTTGTTATTGAATTAGGGGAGAAAGTAAGTAATCTTCAATAGTTCAGCTTCAATGTTGCATAATTCTTTATTATTCCTTAGTTTTTTAATAGTTTTCTTAATTTACTCATCACTAGGTTCATTATTGTTCATGTTTGAGGATGAACTTTGTAATGATTGGATGAAATATTTATATAGGAATAACAAGTTAATATGGATCAGAGAATAGATTAAGATAAAAAAATATAGAAGTTAAATATTAATTAATATCAAAATATATCTTGAAATATCCATGTGTGCATGTGTGTGTGAGTATATATATATATATAAAAAGAAAGAACAGTAAGATATATAATCCGGTGTTCTTATAGATATTTTTATTTTTACAAAATAGTGCTCAATGTAAATTTACAGAGCATTAATATTATAAATTAATTGATTTAAAATATGGTTTTTTCGCTAGTTTTACACAGTTTTTGAAACATAGTTAGAACTGTGTAGTAAAAAAAAAAAACATTTTAAATCAATTAATTTATAATTATATATATATATATATATATATATATATATATATATATATATGATGCTTTATCATACAAAAAACAATATAAACATAAAAAATGTCTTAAATATATATATATGTGCATGTGTGTGTGTGTGTAAAAATGGACATTGAGATCAACCTTTAGTTGTAACAGTCTGTTTCAAGCTTAAACACAATCTTCAGGCCATACAGATTTTAGAAAGACATTTTTCTCAATATGCCAAAACAGATAATGTCTGCATCATATATAGGTTTTTTGTGTCTTTGCATATACATATTTTTGTGTATGCCATTTTCAGTGTGTATACATATGCATATATATGCACATAATTGTCAATACTTATATATATGCATGTGTACATATGGAGAGAGAGAGAGATATAAACATGCACACATGAAGAATTATTGAATCATTATTAGTATGACCCATTTCTAATTCAGATTGACTCCTGTCATGGTGAGGTTCAAAACTTGTTTATTCGTTCGTTCCTTCCTTTCTCCCTTCCTTCCTCTCTCTATATATAAATGTGTGTTGTATATACCTTTGTTATCTATTTACATATATCCATTCAAATATTTATGTCAAGGGGATTATGAAGAGATTTGACTCAAAGGATCATATCAAATCCCACATGATTTTTCTATATGAAAGGAATTCTTCACAGCAAAATTTGATAACAATGTAATATATATATATATATATATATATATATATATATATATATAAAAAAAAAAAAAAAAAGAAAATCCTTCTTGAAATGTTAATTCTGGATGCTGAAAAGATTTTAACAAAATTTATGAAAACATCATTCTGTCATTGTAACCTGAAACATTAATTTGGGATCCTGAGGATTATGGTGAAGCTTGGTAAATAGCTGGCTGGAAATGAATATTTCTGAGTGGGTCAAACAACAAGCTGTAAGAGATGTGATAGGAAAGGTATCAAAAGCTGTTCTAAAATTTGTACAGACAATAGGCCAGATATGGCAAGAAACCAAAACTTCTGTTTGCAATAGCTTGGCTATTAAGTCTCATGTAGTATTGGTGCATATTAAGCCAAAACCATACTTGAATAAATGCCACAAAGAAGCTAGATTCCAGTGGACAGAGATGATTCTCAAATAGTAACCTAATCTGCGATATGGTATCTGAACATGAAAACTCTTCAGTCTTGACAGGCCTTGCTAATACAGCATATTTTTGCTAAGATCTACCATGGAAAGCACTAAAAATGTTTTCTTGTAGATTTGGCAGTGGAGGAATTATGGTCTGGAGTAGCTTTACTTTACTGCCTAATCATTGTTAATGAAATGTTGACAATACTCAAGTACCAAGAAATGCTAGAACACAACTTGATACCAAAGCTGCCAATAAATAAAGTAACAAGTTAATCTTTCAACAAGACAATGCAAGTTAGCATGATGTAAAGATATCTGTTTTGTACCTCAGTGATTACTTTTCATTTGTAATGAAGTGGCTTCCTTTGTTTTCATAGAAAATGTTTCAAGAATGATAGAAATCTAATATTCCCTGAGCTGAAAAGGGATATCATGAATGTGTAAGAGATAATTCCTCAATCAATAATAATAATATTTTACAAGTTAGCAAAGTTAAGGACAAATCACTCTTGTTTTGAAGGTAAAAGGTTCCACCATAAAAGATTTACTTCTTTTGATAAATGTTTTGTTAATAAAAACTACTAACATTTGTACAGTTTTTATAATTACTTCACCTCTTGAAGGGGCCTACTCTTTAAAATTTCATAAATTAAACAAAACTGAAGTGGATAAAAAATTGCTTTACTATTAAGTATTTTATTATGAATGAAGTCCCATTCTAAAGTTGTGGGCGGCAGGCCATTTTGTTGTAATCTACTGCTGCTGGTGTTGTGTTAAAGTGGCTCTATGGAATGTACAATTGAAAGTACTTGCATATTTAAGAAAGACTTTGTACAGCTTATAATTTTAAAAAACAAGGATCATAACATTTATGGAGTGAATGGTAGGTTAATGCACCTTTAAAATTCTGTTATCAAAGGGATTTTGCCATTTTATCTCATTAACTTTACTAATTTACTTTTTATATGAATGATTCATTGTAATATAAATTGAACTGCACCACATATTTGATTTAAAAAAACTGATCTGACGTGCAAATTTTTGGGATAACTGAGACGTTACTCTATTTATTGAACTAAATATTTCATGCCATATTGACTGATAAACTCCTACAAAAAAAAATTCTCAAATTGCCATATTAGTAAAAAACACTCTCTTAAATGTTTAAAAAATTCAACCTTAGTGTTGCAACTGTATGCTCCAAAAATTTGTATCTGTTATCAATAACACACTTCAAAAAGACATATTTTGATTCGCATTATATTTTTGTCTCAGATACTACCTGAATTTTACCAGAAACAAAATAAATTTTTCATGCCTGAAGATGACTGAATGTACAGTCGAAAGTATTTGTGTATTAAAGAAAGACCTTATACAGCTTATAATGTTAAAAAACAAGGATCATAACATTCATTGAGTAATTGTTAGGTTAATGCACCTTTAAAATTTTGTTAGTGAAGGGATTTCACCAATCTATATCATTAACTTTACTAATTTTCTTTTTGTATGAATGATTCATTGTAATATAAATTGAACTGCATCACATATTTGCGATATATATATATATATATATAGATAGATAGATAGATAGATCTGAAGTTTGATCAAAAAGTATTGGGTGTGTTCCTATGGTAACAGATCTCAAGTATACATGGAGAAGCTGTGTGTCACAGATTGACCTTGAACTCGTTTGCACATGCACACTAAGTTATATTGTTCTTACTCACTTCTGTCACTTATAGCAGTGTTTCAAAGGATACTGCGTAGAGTGTGGTAATCTTACCACATCACAGAAGTCCCATCTGGGACCATGGCTTGTGCAGCAGCTTTTGGACAAGGACGGTATTCCCCAGGTCCAACAATCACCATATTGCTCAGATCCAGCCTGTTGCTAATTTTTCCTCTTCAAAAATCAAATTCCACTTGAAATCCAAGATAAAGTGATTATGCAGCAACTTGCTATCCAAAAAAGGAGTTCCCGGAATGCTTCCATCAATGCTGGATAAAGTATGTGGTGCTTCAGAAGAGGGCTATTTTGAAGGAGATTAAATGCCAAGCTAATATATGTTTTAGTTTTCTTGAAATACAAAAAGTTCCAAAAAAAAAATAAGATATATATATATATATATATATATATACCCTTTTTTCTCAATCTCCACCTCCCTAGGTATGGTTTAAATAGTAGAACTTGTATCTAGAAAAATCTTTATTTTAAAAAAGGTTTAATGCAATATTCCCTTGCAAAAAAAGTAATTATTCTCACAAATTCAAAATGTATTTCAGTTTTAAATAACCCAGAAAGGAATGATAAGCAAATCAACACATATATAGCAGTCTCCTAAAATGAAGGATAAAAATTTTACAAGTTACAAGCATGTAAAAAAATACTTAAAATTAACCTTGAAGCAAAAAATACTTAAAAATAACCTTGAAAAATTTTATAAAAATATAAAATTGCTTTTAAACAAATTATATAAAACTCTTTTAAAAAATTGTATTGAGTCTTCATGTATCAATATGCACATAGACATATCAAATACATGCAGACATATATTCAATGCATACACACATTCATCAAATATGTACATAGACACATCCATCAATTAATGTATACAAGCACATGTCAATACATATGTAAACATTGTTATCAGTAAATGGATAATGTGTGGTGAATAGGTCCACAATATTACACCATGATACAACCCCACATTTATGGAGAGTGAATGCTAAGTCTTGTGTGCTCAAATAAACTGGGTCAACAGCTTTTGAAGAGAAAGCAGTACAACAAACCTTTTTAATACCTAATTAGGAAAAGGGAAAAGAACTGTTTGCAGACAATGTGCATAAAAGACTTGGCAGAAAATGCATCTAGGTATTTTGTCAATGGTACTTGTTGAAAAAAAGGCCACCTTTTCATTCCCTTGTTAGCTTATGTGGACAGCAGTAATTTCTATTTAGGTCACTGGCTCAGTTCTTACATCGCCCAATGCTGCTGTCCAGGGTAAATGATAAAGGGAGAGCTTTTTGCTTACTGTTGCTGGAAGAATATTCTAGAAGAAAAGAGGGTGATTCTTTGAATTTTGGTATATATATATAGTCAGTGTGGTGTGATTCTTACAGGGTCAGTGGTTCTGTGTCCTTGTTTTATTACATTCTTAAGCTTATTTTCAGATTAATTATTTTAAATTCCAATATTTGTTTAAAATATAATTGTATTAACTGAAACCATTGGAATTTCACAGGGGTTGAAAACATGGATTACTTTTATATGCAAAATAAAAGAAAAAGGAATACACAAATACTTTCTACAGCATTCTCTCTTTTATCTTACTTTTACTCTATCTTGCCAGGAACAATTTTAATGTATTAACATTTTCAAGCAATGTTAAGTTGTATCTCCACCTGACTTTCAGTCTTTTGCTTATTGTCTCCTAATATACAACCAGCAAGACTTTCTGTCATCATTTCATTGCCATCCCTTCTAATTTTCCCTATATGTACAAGTGCTGAAAAATTGTCAGCCCATGTTATAGTGGAACACACCTATTCTATAGTTAATAGACTCTCCCACCTATAATAAGTAGGAGTAGTAGGAGTTGCTTGGGGAGTTGGTTGGTCAGTCAGTCGATGTCGGACGACCATTAGTCGGATATTAAAGTATCAGCCACCACAACTAGATTACTGTGTCATTACCTATTATATCAAGTTCCTAACATTTTGTACATTGAACCTATTTTAGGACCAACTTAGTACAAATACAAGCCTCCACTGTGACTCCACTCCACAACAAATATTTGGCAACAACGATTCAAACTCATACGGAAGAAGAAAAATTTTCGTTCACCATAACAGCCCAGACAACTCTGCCAAAACCACATTGAAATACTGATTTTGGGAAATGAGTTGTGAAGAGATCTTTTCAGCAATCCTTTTTATATTTATTTTTTTCTTTTCATCTTGTTTCCTTTACATTTGTTAACTCCTACCTTTCACTCTTCATATCCACTTTTCTCATTCTTAAAATAAACATCATGTCTCTTCTGGACATAGATGATCATGGCTCTCCACAGATTCCTTATTTTTATTTTCTCTGAACTGACAAAATAATAGAGTGGTTTCTCATTTTTTTCTCCATTGTTTGAAAATTCAGAGTTTTCCTTTCTTGAGGGTATTTGTACAAAGGTGAATGCAACAGCATTGGCCAGAATTTGAACCTGGCTCTCTGATCTCATTTTCTAACTGATGTTTGCTAGACTTCTACTTAATATCATTATATTGGTTTCTTAATCAAAATATTTAACTGATTACAGTTCAAAAGGCCAGAGATTAACCATTCTGATCTGAGGCAGAAAATCCTAGTCGTTATAGGAATCTGTTTATCTTGTGAAATAATGGTAGTCCCATGTTTGGTCAAAATTTAGCTCATTAGTGGCACACTAGTGACCACTCCAGGACACAGATTTTGCTGATAGTATAAGCAGGCAGTGTACTGCTCAGACCAACAATGTTCCCCTCTTGACTGTCACAACAAGAGCCATAGGAATACAGAACATTGGCTTGGTTGCAGGTGTTGTTGAAAGATTGTTGATAAACAACAGCCTTTGGGACTTCTGTCTGGATTTACCTCCATAGTTTTTTCCGTGTTTGGATATGACTGCAAGGTAGTAGTAGTGTTAAAATTAGCATTTTTCTTCCCTTAGATGGATTGCCTTCCTGGGCTGACAAGTTCCATCTACCAAAGCCCCTTCTCTGGATTGGAGTTAGACTTAATTGCAAGATGCTATTTGAAATGAATGTCATGGAGGTATTTTTAGACAGTGGGAGAGAAAAGCATAATATTTGTATATACAAATAAGTAAAACAAGAGTATAGTATAAGTTGATGCAAGAGTTTTGCCAAGTTTTAATATTGTCATTTTTTTTTTTTTCATGCAGGCATAAAATTGTATATTCTTAAGTTGAAGACCCAATAAAATAAAGAAGGATTGTGAAGTCACAAAATTTATTTCTCCAATTATGAGATATTTTTAAGTAAAGTCTGGAAGCATCAACTAGCAACTTAAACATGAATGTTTTCTTTTGAGTTAATTAAATTTTCAACTGTTTTTGAAATAATTGTAGCAAATTTTATATTAGGATTATATAAATTCTTCTCAGTTATAGTAATTAGCCTTCAACTTCATTGCTATATTCAACTCCTATGTGCAGGTAGTCTGTCTGTTTATTGCTAAGAACTGCACTGTTGGACCCCCATATAATGGTGGGATAGGTCATCATATATGTGTGTGTATATATATTGTAGACACTCCCATTGTTGATCGATGTAGGCTGTTGACTCACACCGACTGGGGCCCCTTTTATGATGTATAAGGGTCAGGCTATCAGTTCCTAGGAACCAACAGCCAGATGACCTGCACATATATGATTATAGTGGTGAAAGTTTTGTGCAGAACCAATCACACTTTTTGAAGAGTCAAATATACAGACCTGGTGCACCATGTGCCACAAGATCCCCAAACAACCCTTTGCAGTTTTTGAATTAAGAGCTCCTACTTACCCACCGGATGAGAATAATGGGGTAATGGATAGTGGCTCAGATTGAGGAATTGGAGAGCCAAGTTCGAATTCCAGTTGAATCAATTACATTCAATTTACTAATGCTAATATAATCATCTTCTTTTAATATTATTATATTATATATATATATATATATATATATATATATATATATTTTACATTATATAGTATCAGAAAATTCCTGGACTAAGCCTAGTATACTATTGCTTAACTTATATATTTTATGTATTTTTTTGTATATGACTTTTCTTAAATGTATAAAAGTTATTAATTTTAAATACTTTAAAAGAGATATTTAATACAAATATCAAATGAAATGAACAATAGCTGCCGAGAGCATCAATAATAAGCAGAAACAATTTTGAAAAATCGCTAAGTATGAAAGTGTTGTTAAGAGATAAATAAAACAAAAGTGTTATATATATATATATATATATATATATTTCAAGGTCCTCATGGTTGAGTTCACAAATTTTTTTCCTTACATTTTCTGTCATTTGCTGGTGGCTGGTTGCCCTGAATGCTTATTTTGACTGGCCTTGAAACCCCAACCACCCTAAATCCTGTGTTCATCCAAAAGAATCTTTGCCAAAAGCCTGATGAAGCATTTCAAAGATCTTGCCAGCAGTTTTGCTGAGCTTCAGGCAAAATTTGACACAGGAATATTGCTTCAAATACCATTCCAATATGAAGTTACAAAACATAATAATTAGATAGTATACAGCATATTAGCAGACTAATTCAGACTGATTTACTGCACATATAATCTGGGAAATTTTTTATATCACCTTTTCCATGGAAAGTACTTCCATAGTTCCTACAGTTCTAACCTTTGTGGCTAAGACCCACCATGCTATGCACATGCTAGCAAATTACCCTCATTCCCTTCATATTCCACTGGTGAGATCTAAGTTCCACTACTCTGCGGAACTGACTCCTGAGAAGATGTTTCCCTGATCCCTACAATCTTTTTACACTATTTACATTGTTTGGACTGTTGTCTCATCTTTATTGTCATATTCACAATGTACACTCTGGCCTTCTTCAGTTGATATATGTTGCAATTTTAAACTGAATTCTTTATTTCATCCACCATCTTAACCTTTTCAAGTCTAGGGCTGACCATTATCTACCCGATATATCTGCATAAACTGTGCCTCTTACTCTGTAACCCTCTACCCCGAGTGGCTCCCAGGCATTTTACAGGGTAAACCTCATTGTAAAAAAAAATATATGTATATACATGTATATAAGATGCTGTCAGTTGTACAAAGAATATACAAGAGCAGAAATAAGATGCTATAAATGACTTTATACTTCATAACTTTGATCTTTGCTTTTAAGATCCCATCTACATATTCTCACCTTAGGCATTATAAAAATTAAAGCCAAAAACAAATGATCCAATGTTGAAGTTACTTACTGACAGAAACTTTTCACTTGTTCTGGATTAAATACTCCTGATAATCCTTGCGTCATATCTCCAAATTGTTTCACTGGCTGCATGCATGTCAGGAGTGCCATTTGACTACATGCAAGGCTCGTATGAAGGACACCTGTAAATAAAGAAAAAGGGACCATTAAAAATAAGTTTTCAATTTAAAAATGCATATTGGCAGATAGATTCACTAGGCTGTGAACCGACAAATGTTAGATGTATGAACAGTTCTATATCACAAATTCACAGTACATACAATCTTGTAAACTTCATATAAAGAAAACACTTGAGGTAATAGAAATGTGGTTGTACATAAGGATGCTTGGAATACCATGGACTGAACATTTGAGAAATGTGGAAGCTTGAGGGAAAATGGAAACAAAAAGGACACTTTTATGTAGAATCAGAAAGAAACAGTTGAAATATCTGGAACACATAATGAGCAAAGAAGGTGTGGAGAATTTGACACTCACATGATATACTGAAGGCAAGAGTGACAGAGGAAATAACAAATAACCTACCTCATTAGATTCTGCAAATGGATAGCAAAACAGGGACCAGGTGTGATAGTAAGGGGACAAATATTGCTTATACAAAGTACAGGAAGTTGTGAGAGCCATAATTTCCCATATTCTGGAGAGATACTGCATATAGAAGGAGATAATGTTGTGTGTATAACTTTGTCGATAATAAATATGTTAACCTTGGAACACCAATCAAATGTGAATTCACACAGATGTCATGAGTGAAAATCAATTGATTGGAATGATAAAGACAAATTTGATATATGTTGTGGGTAATTAAATTTATTTTGTTGATTTTCAAAATCTAATGAAATAACAACTTACTGACTTTGGGAAAGGGTTCAGGTTATTGTCTAAACACCTTTGTCAAAACCTTGGCTTATTGTGATATAATTGGGGAAGGAGTTAATTAACTTGATTACATGTGAACTTCATAGCTGGGAGAAGAAAAGCAGACCAAATTTTATGAATCATTACTCAAAGGTCAAAGAAGAGCTAAACAGACTGTTTAGAAATGATACCCCAAGAATAAAAAATAGATATTATAAATAAACTCATGATCCCAAACCTTACCTATTATGTAAATCATGCGAACAAATGAGAACATATATTTTAGCTTTTCATGTGACCCATCGAATACATGATCTTTTTAATTTACAAGTTTTAGTTATATACATTTCTTTTTCTTCAAACATTTCATGGTATGAGGACAAAGGAGATAATTCACTCCATAGATGGGAACCAAGTTCTGCACCTTCATCAGCACTCTCTAAGACAACAGAAAAGAAAAGAGATTTCAAGAGGGCTGTCAGGCATTCTCTTGTGTTCCTTTTGGACACTATTAATCCACTGGTCATTTTTACATCTATTGCAACTCAATAGTAAATAAAATGTATAAAAGTTTGAATTGCATGTTTGTTCTTATTTGATACAAATAAGCATACCCATAGCCACAACACTTTGTTTCATCATCATCAGTTCAATGATTGGGTGTGGTCATAAAGCTGTTGCACAGCTGTGTACCTTACCAGTTCCCTCCACATATCTGGGCTGAAGCACCTTGTGCAAAATGTCCACTGAGCTTACAAGGTTTATTTGGCCTTTGACAGATGTTGATTTTAATCATGCTGATTGTCTAGCCCACCTCTCCTCTAGAATAGCATGATGATGGAACCAGTAGCACACGTAGAATGACCTGATATAAATTTATTAGTTTATTTTTTTTTTAATTAGATGATCAGATATTATTATTAGTAACTTTCACTCATATTTACTTTCATTTTAATTATTTAGTTAAAAATTAAATTAAAAAATAGTCATCAATTCTCAAATAGTGAGTAGATATCAGAGGATCAGAAATAATTTATGCAACCTTGTGGATGATTATTAATTTTCCATCCTACATCCTCTTTCCCCATAGACAAAATGCTGCTAGTCTCTTGTTACTCTGTTTTCTATTTTCATGGTAGATATTCAGATGAGCTATAAGCATTAGCTCCACCAGGACAGACTACCACAGTTATAACCCATCATACCATGTGCACAGAATGAACTCATTCTTATTTCCTTCATATTCCATTGGTAAGGAGGAAGTTCAACTCAGAGTGCTTCTTCCCAGAATCATTGCATTGTGGAAGGATAAGGATGTATCCCCAATCAATCACTACAATCTTAACCTCTTCAAGTCTCAGTTCAGCCATTATCAATCCTGCATATCCTCACACTATTCCTCTCTTTCACCTTCCTTATATCAGTAAACCTTGATTGTGGGTTTCTCTTAGACCTTGTATTGGATGAACAAGAAGTATAGAAAAAAATCAAAGATAATCTCTTAAAATTCAGACATGTCTTTTTAGCTTCAGTGAAGCCTGGTAGATAGCTAATATCTGAGAACAGTTTTGGAGAATTACTGAAAGCCAAATCACATCACTCCATTTCATAGCCTCTATTAGAGATTTATGTTTTAGATCCTAACACTAGTTGTATCAGAAATATGTGAGAGTAGAGAGCAAGAGATATCAGCAAAGGATTTGAAATCGGCAATTTGAGTTTAAATTTCAATTTAGTCTGTTGTATCAGGAGACTGTGAGGTTAATGTATCAACAAACTGATTTCAAATTCTAGGCTAGTCTGTTGCATTCACTTTCATATAAATACCCTTTGAAAAGACATGCATCTGCCTTTTGTTCTACTTGGGGTTAAATATCAGGTTAGACAGGGTTTTCTAGCCTGGTGTGGCATCCAATTTATCAAAAGGATAACTCTGAATTCAAAATAATTGGAGAATGAAATGAAAAACCACTCCACTATCATTCTCAGATAATAAAAAAAACTATTTGTAGAGAATCATAATTACTACACAGCGATTGTGACATTAAAAAGTATCTGTCTATTTAATTGACCACAGGTGAGACACAGTTATTATCATAGTGTCATTGTGAACTCCATGAGACTTTTTTTTTTGGCTGTATAGTATGTGCTATGTAAGGGTTACACACAGTTTTTGATTTAGAGAGTCATTCTCCCAGACTGTTTGTCAAATGTGGCTAGAGACCCTAGTCTATCCTACTATTTTATCCATAGATAAGGGAAGGACAGATGGATTCATACTGTTTCCAAGGGTATTTATGTGAATGTGAATGCAATGAATTTGACCAGAACTCAAACTCAGTTCACTACTTCCACATTCCAAACTGCTAAATATTACACCACCTGCATACAGAAAAAAGTATTAGTTGCTGTCTAATTTATTTCTTAGTAGATGAATCATTGTCAACCATTATTAATTTTGATTCATATTTACTTTCATCTTAATTTTCTATTTGATTTTTGTTGCAATTTTACTTAGGCTGTCAATCTACAGCAGTGTGTTAACAGTAGAGGATAGCAAATAAAGAATAAACTCTTAGTAAGATTCAAGATGATGCATTTTTTTTCTTAGCAATGCTTGAATAAACACTCGGTTGCTTTAACCATAAAACTATGAGAAATTGATGGCTTTCCCAAAGATCATATCTAATGGATAAAGACAAAAAGAAAACTTATCTTAGCTACTTATCTTTTTTCTTTTGTCTTTATTCATAGTCCTTTTACAGATATACACTATCTGAAATTTTTACAGCATATCTAATTCATAACTCATCACTTCATTCTACAACTGCCATTACTCTAGTAATATTACCTTTATTTTTATTAGATGAATCTTTTTCATCCATTATTAGTAATTTTCACTAATAATTATTTTATTTTAAAAGTTTTAGTTTTGTGGCAATTATATCCACAATATTATGCCAAGATACAACCCCAAGTTTATGGAGAGTTAGTGCTAAGTCCTCATGTTTTCAAAGAAATTGGACAACAGCTTTTGAAGAAAAAGAAACACAACAGCAAGTACTATTTAAATATATTTAATCTAATTAGAAAAAAAGAAAAAAAAGGGAAAAATAATGAGGTGATTGTAGATAATGTGTGTCTGCAGACTTAGCTTAGGAGAAAGATATCCAGTTATCTTATCAACAGTCCTTGTTGAGGGAGAAGTGCCTTTCAGTCTTTGGCTAGCTTCTTTAGACAGTAATTTGTCTTGAAGTTGCTGACCCTATTCCTCCATAACCTAATGCCACTGAATGGGATTGTGGTGAAGGAGCAGCATTACTTTGTGCTGCCTAATTAACATGGTAGAGGAAAAAGAGGATTGGTCTTTAAATTTGATACTTATATAGCCAGGGGCAGTGACTGGTCATTTCTTTAGCTACCCAGCATCCTTGTTTTATTCTGTACTTGATTAGTGTTATTTTTCTGATTGATTATTCTAAATTCCAAATGTCTGTTTTCAATGTTTTCTCAGACCAACAATCTACTGTGGTGGGTAGATAGTACAAAATTTGAATTAAAATTCAGTGACTTATCCAACAGTGAGCAGACAACCAGATGTCTTTATTTACTGTTTTCAACACAGGTTTCAATAGATTCATTCTTCAGCCTTTATCACAAGAATAAAGAAAACATCCTTCTGAAGATAAAACAAATTGGCAACAAAAATTGTTCATTCATGTACCCACCTGATAAGCCTATTTTCAAATGGTTCTACTGTACTGAGATGATTCCAAATTATTCCAAGTAGGAGTTTTCACAACATCAAATTTTTAGACAAAGAAAACTATATAGTATTGAAATTAATATTTGCTTGACTTACACACCTGATTGATATTTTGATATACGCTACCTGCTTTAGTTTCTTCACTTTCTAATGATGCTCCTTGTCAATTATATGAACCTCATCCTAGAAAGGTTAATATGTATCCTTCTTCTGCTAGATATGGTTGGCCATTTAGTTTTGTTCACTTCCACCTTTGAGTGTCTGAACAATGTTGGATATGCTAATGACTATTCACAAGTTTGTAGATAATATCAACCAATGAAATTAATTTAATTTCCCCCAGTCAGTACGCTGGTGATACTAAATTATGTCTCTTATATTATTTGTTTTTGGCTCAAGAGTTTCTCATAAGAATGAAGCCAGTTTGTAAGCAATTAGCAATGAGATTAGTGTAAGAATTTGTTTCATAATAGTTATGATAAGACTAATTAAAAAAATAAATAGCAATAATGTGCAGTTATTTACCAAGGATTGATTTGATAATAGATTTGTTGAATGCTTACTTATATTGTATTTATCTACTGAGAATAATCAATATCCATACCTTTTATTGAATTTTTAAAAACTTTTTGTATAGTTGAACTAGAAGTGGGAAAATCAGAAAGATATAAAATGGATGATAATTGATTTTGCAATACGGCTTATTATAGATTTCTTTTCCAATGTTTTTTTTGGCAATACTTGATTTTTCATCTTTAGCATGAAATATTTTGCAAGAGAAGCCTCATTCAGAAGCCATCAGATTTATACCATATTTCTTATCAAATGTTGTTTATACTATTTCAAAATTAACTGTGCATTCTATATAATAATAAAAGTTTGATATTGACTGTCTGTATATAACTCCTAAGTAGTTAAAACTGTAACCAGAAGTGTGGAATTAAAGTACATTTAAAATGAAGTAACTTGAATGCAAAACGTCTGGATGATACTACTTTGTGTTCATCATTTATGATCAGCTGAAGAAAGTGATTTTAAAAAGGATCTGAAACAGTACACTATAGCTAATGATATTTAATTAAGATACTCATAATTTAAAGAATTTAATTTTAAGCTCTAATTTAAAGAATGAAAAACAAAATCTGGGTGATTATATAGTGGGGTTTGAGTTTCTGATAAAATAAAAAAAAAGAAGGGTTTTTAAGAGAAAACTAATAAATGTTAATTATTGTGTACTATCCCTTAATTAATTATTAATGTTAATTATTGTGTACTATACCTTATTTATGAATGAATAAGAAATCTGGGTGAAAAAAATAATTATTCTTTTGTACATAATTCACAGAAGGTAACATAAGCTGCAAGGGAACAAATTCAATGATAATTATTTTTACAATATAATTTTCTCTAAAAGCATGTCAGAACAGTGTTGTCTGGTCTGCTGATAAAATTTATTAAAAACTTGTAAACATACCAAGTAGCAATATCTGAAAGATCTCTTCTCAAGGTATTAAAAAAAACTAATATTAAAATTATTAATTAAAATTAAAAGATGAAAAAAATCACTTTATAATCAATGAAGAAAAAAGAAAAATCTTAAAATATCTTAAAATATAACACCTGTTCTTTTCATCATTCTCAGTGCTCGCCAAGATAAAACTTTTAGCAACTTCGTACATTGCACAAACATTTTTCTCTTCTCTTATAAATAACATATCCTGTAAGAGAATATAAGCCCACACAATCTAATATGTGATTGATTGACTGATTGATTCGTTTTTTATAGATTATCAACCCTTTGCAGGTTATTTAAAGTCAGGATATATTTTTAGATTGCAAGAATTTTTTTGTAGGGATAATAATGATTTAGTGATATAAATCTTACTAATTAACCTATAACTGGGGAGGGAAAAGATGTGGATTCATACATTTCCTGAGGGTATTAACATATAAATGAATATAATGAACCCAACTGGAATTGGAACTCAGTACTAATCTTGTAGATAATATATCCTGTAAGAGAATATCAGTCCACACAATATAATATTTGCCTGATTCATTCATCATTTTCTATGGCTTATCAACCCTTTTCAGGTTATTTAAAGTCAGCAAATATTTTTAGATTGTAACAATTTTTTTTTTGAGATAATAATAATTTAGTGATAAGAAGTGGGAGGAGAAGAGGTGGATTGACATCTTTCTCAAGAGCATTTGTGCATAAGTGAATATAACAAACCCAACGGGAATTGGAACTCAGCACTCCAATTAACATTTCTGAGCCATTATACATTACACCACCTGCACATCCAAGCTTACAACACCTAAGCAGTCACCCATCTAGGTACTGGCAAGGCTTGACACTTCTTGATCCGTGTTTCAATCTGATGTGTTCGTAAGCAATCTAACAATTAATATTCTGTTTAGAATAATGCAGTGAAAATAAGTAAAATTTGAATTATCTTCCCAGAATTCAATTTTTAATATTCTGCAATAAGTCACACTCTGATTCTATTATCATAAATCTCAATGCTGTATCTACTTCATGTTCAAGAGAACAGAGGTGTATAAAAATATAAAATAATTCCCCTCCTGCCACAAAAATAATCTTTTCTTTTGCCAAAACAAAAAATAAATGGATATGTAATATACTTCCAATGTATATTCAGAATTTGAAATACAGTTTTGCAGGTTTCTTATAGCTAACCTTTTCAGTCGGATCGTGTTTGAATTTCAAAAAGAAAAATTCTTAAAAATAATGGGAACTGAAAAGCAAAAACATATTTCCCTTGAATAAACTGAATAAGAATGGAATCCAGGAGTATCTTGAAGGACATATTTTTGACTTCCTGAATAAAAACAAATCCAACCTAAAATATATATTTTGATTAATGAAGCTGTTGCACAAAATGAGTTACCCAAACTGAGTTTACCATGAACACTGGTGGAATGCACTCATTATAAATTTACATGCAAGTGTAAGAATAATATAAAACTAGATAAGGTTGTTCTTTTATGAAGAAGTGTGCGTGGGGATAAACTACTACTACAATATATGCAAATTAAGTAGAAGGACACAGTATCTATCTCTATCTATAAAAGGCAGGATGTGTGTGTGTGTGTGTGTGTTTAACGGATGAATGGTCGCAATTTTCGATGGTTTTGCACCAAAATTTACATGCACATGCTCCAAGTTAATGGGAAGGCCAAGACTGACTTTGCATTTCCCAACTCCTATCGATAGAGGAAATAATCGATTTTTTCATGCTTCTATGGCAGTTTTCATGTAGTTTGCAGCCATTTTCTACTGTCCAGAGTGAGAGCCTATAGCTGGCTGCCACAAATAGGCAGGAAGATTCTGTTGGCCAGCGTGAGAGCCAACAGTTGACTGACATGAATGTTAACTAGCATGCTAGCATGCAAAAAAATTCGATAGCTGCATTCATCATAAGTGGGAAAAATTTAAATCTGCATGGCACTTTACTCCAATTGGCTCATTCGCTTGCTTAAACTCAACGTTGATTCTAATTCCACAGAACTGGGTTGGGTGTGAAAAAGTATTTGTTGTTAACATTCTTTTTTCATTTGGATTTTTCCAGTTAAGAGTCCTTTTTTAAAGCTGATTGTTTTGTGTTCATTTTGTTTAGTTCTTTTTTTGTAACAGATTTAATGTTTAGTATAGAGCTTAGAAAAAATTTGCAGCGTGAGATAGGCAAGAAGTAAGGCATGTAGCAACATCAGCATGGCAAGGAAGGGCAAAAATATTTTAAGTCAAGTGATAGCGATTGCTGTAAGTGTCGTACGATTTTTTAATCAAGCACGGGCAATGCCAGGCCATGCTGCTAGTAAAATATATTTTTCTTTGTAAATACAGGGTGTGGCAAAAGTAATGCCCATTTATTATTTGAATTAAATTAAAACAAGCAATTTCTGATAAATTTTCTGAAAGTAATGTAGAAATATGTCAAATGTGTTTTGATAGGTATTCTCTCTGACAGATGTAGTCTCGTCAAGAGAAGATAACTCTCTTGTAGGTATAGCAATACTGCCTTTTATACAGAACCTAATTTACTTATCACTACACCTCCCTGAACCTAAGAGGCTTTATACCTTGATCTTTGACTTCTATGAACAACCATGGAGATATAATCTGTCTCTTAGAGTGAGTCTATTTCTTTCTATAGGAGATCTAGGCCTTAAGTGATTCTTCTTATTTAAATCATCATGATACTCTCATCCCCAGATTGTTCCTCACTACTAATGGGTATACTCATTCTCTCCTCCCTCTTCTATTCTTCACTTTCATATCTCTGGTGGTTTTCCTGATCACTCTCAATACTGAATTCATTCATTCTTTCTTGAGTCATCTGTTCTTCTGCTTCCACTTCCTTTTCCATAACTTTATGCATACTTGTTGTTCTGAATTGGTCTTCATGGGCCATTATTCCCTGTCCATTCTTTTTTAACACACCTGTGTTAAATCCCTTTTGCACCACAAAATTTGCCTTTTTAGGACTTGAATCTTTGTCCTTTCTGTACCACACACTTTCATTCATTGCAAATAACATGGGATTCAGAGCTTTTATTTGTCTTCCCATCAATGTGGATGGGATTTGTCTTCTGCCTGCATGTGGCATAGCTCTAAAACTTAGGAGTAGTTTTGGTAAATAACTCTCTATATCACGGCAGAGACTGAAGGTTGTGAGTTCACTCATTGTGGTTAGCAGTAAGTTTCATTTTTATTTTTCTCTTCAACCACAATGTGATATCCATTTTAGTTGTTGCAGCTGTTGAAAGTCCTCAAGTGATGTGATTTCCAACATCTGGTAAAGTTTTTTGCTTGTGATTCTGTTACATGAATCTACAAGGTTCCAAGATGGATCTACAGAATATGAAGCGAACCGTGGGTTTATGTGTTGTTTAATTAGGAACATGTGTGTTTATTCCTGCTAGAAGAAGTTTCACTACAAGAACATGGCAGACTCAGATATTGAATCCACCATAAAGAAGTGTAAAGAAAACCAACAAGACCGATATATATCAACAGATACATGTATTAAACAAAAAAAATTACAATGGACAAAGACATTAACATTTGTTTTTCTGTGTGAATGTAAAGAGTTTGTATTTTGGTGAATGTTCATATGTACATGTATGTGTGTATAATGTTCATGGCATCTCCTACAAATGGGAAGATGCAATCTTCTGTGAGAGCTTACATTGTAGATGTGTTTGCTGAAAATGAAGAAATGAAAAAGAACAAGGCAAGAAATTGTCCAGTATTTATAGTGTAGGGAGAGCATCCCCTAGTGAGCAATTTGGACAATTAAGGAGGAGTTAACTCTGACAAATAATCCTTGCTAAGACCTTGCTAGGCATGACTGGTGTTTTTAGGTTAATGTTTTGATTTTGTAACCATTTGCAGTGTTAGGTAAAACAACCCCTAGCATAGTTTATTTTATATCTAATTTCCTTCATCCAGTACAAGGTTTGAGAGTAATTCAAGGTAGAGGGCTACTGTTAAAATGCTATGATGAATGATGGTTGTGTGATATGAATAAGAGTGGAGGTGGTAAGAAGTGAAATTTTTTTATTCATTGTCTGTTACTTTATTCTGTAGAATTAAGAGTGAATGTAAAGAAAATAAAAAAAAAACAAAAAAAAAAACACTAGTGGCAGTACCTGAGCAAATTTTATCATTTGGGGAGAGTGGAATTCCCAAAATGGATCTAAGTATGAACTAATTAAACTATAGCTACAGCTTCTCCAAGTGCTTTCAGGATGTGGGCTATGATGGCACTCCATAGCTTCCTATCCATTGTAACCCTTAGCAGCATTTCTACCTTTGCAAAGAATCTTGCACCCCCACCTCATTCTACAATCCATTCACACAAGCTCATCAAGTAGGTGCTATTCAGGCTCTGTGTCGATCAAGTTCACAAAGCCCTTCTTTCTCGTTATGTATCCAAGAAAATTTAGTATAAGTGTCTTTTTGCTACTATTTTCTTTAGTAATTTATTCTATTTTCCTTCTTGCTTCAACATCCTACTGTAGAACCACTATAGCTACTAAAGTCAAAAAACGACTCAAAAACATTTCTTCCACAAGACCTTATAGTACCTTAATAAGAGCTCTTTAAATTTTAACAATCTTAGTGCCTCAACAAGGCACTGATGCAGGTATAGTTTTTAACAATACATTTCTATCTACCACAATAGCCTACTAGTAGTGATACACTTATGATAAAATGTTTGGTAATCATGTCTTGACAAGAGAATTCTTGTTAAAGTTATATAAGCAGTCTCAAGCAAGATTCAAACTGTTTACCAACTCTGTTTTCTGAGCTAATGTTCATTATTTCACTTCACACTTACTGGGTATAAACAGTTTTGTTATTGTTGGTCTTACACTGTAAGAGATCACTGGCATGCTGTGATGGGTGGTAACTCTTGTGTTAGAAGAGTTATTTAGTGCTGTTTCATTTCATCTTTAAGTAAGTTGGGAGGAGCAGTAGAGAAAAGTCACTGACCTAACCACACTCTTCTCAGCCATCAAAGTAGACCAGTGATAAGAACTTTATCAAAACATCTGTTGATTAGACAGATTGTAAAGAGATGTGGATACTTTAACTTTTCAAGGGACATTAATGTGAAGTAAATAGCTGGAAATGCAACTAAGTTAATCAATTCTATTTTCTGTATTGATAACTTATGTCATTTTGCACCTCAGAAGATGTCAAATTCACTTTTACTGATGTATTTGATTGGTTGATTAATTTAACACATCAGCCCTTGTTGGGCTATTGAATGTAAAAATAAATGTTTTTTTTTTTGTTTTATAAATATATTTCTGTCTATAAGCATTTACTTGGTTTGGGAATAAGTAAATATTGGTCATTTCTATTTTTGTCTGTAAGAATTTATTTGGTTAAGGGATAGGTAAATATTGGTAATTTTTATTTGGGTCTATAAACATTTTCTTGGTTCAGAGAGATGTAAATATTGGTCATTTCTATTTGAATCAAGAAGCATTTACTTGTTTGGGAAATAGATAACTATTGGTGATTTATCTTTGAGTCTATAAACATTTACTTGGTTAAAGGATGGGTTGAGATTAGTTATTTACATTTGAATCTATAAGCTTTTACTTGGTTTAAGAATAGGTAACTATTGATTGTTTATATTTTAGTCTGTAAGTATTTATTTGGCAAGTGACCCCTTTTGAGTGGGATTTATTCCTCTGCAGAAGATAAAGTTGGTGTATTCTAGGTACTCATGACAGGACAGTTTACTAACATAGTGATTTAAATTTATGTCTAAATTCTTACTATTAGTCTTTTTTGGAAAATAGAAAACCTAATAAGATCTAGAATGGGTAATTAGGATAAGTGTGAATAAGAATGAATGCATTTTAATAGATGTTTCTGTATGTGTCTTGTTTGGAGCTAAGCTTAATGCAAAGTAAATTTGATTGTACTTTTTTTAAATATCTTAATTCTTGACTATCTTCTGATTAATGTCCACAAATAAAGGATAGAAAAAACAATCAATTAAGTGATTTTTTAACAAATTCTAAATAAAAGCTCAAGAAGAAAAAGAGGAAAAAAATGTAAATAATTGAAAAGAAAGGAAACAAGTTCAAGCAATACAACTAATAAAGGGATTTGATTCAGTAATTAAATAGGAAAATTGAAACTGACACAATGTAAAGGTAAGAATTTTAAAAGGAAAGAATGAAAGTGGGGGAAAAGAGGAGATCTTTTGAGTAAAAGAGAAAAAATGATTAAACCAACAGAGGAGGAAACATTTTTTAGAGAGAGAGAGAGAGAGAGAAAGAAAGATAAATATATTAAACCTGAAGCAACAGGGAGTAGGCAAAAAAAAAGAAGTAGTAGTAGTCAAATGAATGAGAAGGGGAAGAAAAAGCAATGAGAAAACTGGAGAAAAAAAAGTGGAATTCAAGTAGGAAGAACATATGAAAAGAAGATGAATATTGGAAATAAAAATGAGAGGAATTGAAGAAAGATGAAAAGAGAAAAGAAACAGGACTGAATGGTTGGATTTGATTTTGAAGTAAGAAGAGAAATGATAATAAAACAAAAAAGTAAGGAACAAAGAAAAAAATGGAAAAAATATAGAAGTTGAAAGAAGGTAAGAAAGAGAAAAAAATGAATAGGATAAAATTCAAATAATGAAAGTAGAAAGATCACAATAGAGAAATGTACTTTGAAAGAAGAAGAAGAAGAGAAAATAGAGTGGATAAAAGAAAGGAGACCAAATGAAACAATGTCTGTGAGTAAGAGGGAAAATAGGGAAGGAACTGAAGAAAAAAAAATAATAGGAGTATTGTAGGTAAAGAAAAGAGGAAGGAAGAAGAAAGGGAGAAACAACAAAAAAAAAAACACTGCAAGTGAAGGAAATAGCAAAAAACAAAACTGAAGTTCAAGAATAATGCAAATAAGCAGATATCAAAATTTATTTAGAGAGAAAAAGAATTTTCCATGAGCAAACATAAATAAAATCAGTTAATTCTTATTTAAGATTACAACTCTGACATAGGCAAAAACTTATTCTGTTCACTATAATCTAACAGTAAGTTGAAATGAGTTAAGAGGGAGTTTTTTTTTTTTTTAATTTCCTGCTGATTTCTGAACATACTATCTTTGTATTTGAGATGTTAATTATATTTGAAGAGTTTTCCATCAAGATATAATCCAGCCCTGAAACCAGTGTTGATTATCCTTGTTTGGGAATGTATTGTCACCAATCAACTGTGCTTTTATTCATCTGTGTTTTCCATATTGAATTTAGAGTCATGAGTAAACATCTATGCATGTTTTTTTTTTTTTTTACTAATGTGGATGATTTTATCTGACATGATAGTCATGGATTCACTCAGGCATAAGATAAAATACTAAATCTCTTATGCTTGAAATGCAGATTTACAGCTTGAGAATAGATGCAAATAAACTAGCATATAATCACTATTTTGATGGTAATTTTTCAGATGTGCTTTGAAGGTTAAGAGGGTTATAAGTTATGATTGAGTTGTTTATCTTATAACAACATCGATTCTAACTATATAACAGTATAATTGATTTGGATATATATTTGCCTTGTGTAATAATTAAAAGAAAATGTACAGTGTTGATAAATACAAAATATATCTTTATATAACACAATAAAATAATACAATAGGATAAGGTAAAATTTGAAGTTTCAAGAGTTCACATGTAAGAGTCCTGGTGCATAAGAGAGACAGAGAGTCTGGGTGACCATAAACATATATACAGTTCCGCCATATGCGAACATCTTTTAAATAGCAGAGATTGTGCCGCCAAATTTAGTGTTGACTGGTTCACTGTTCTGGAGGCACTTTACATCGGGTCCCGCAAGCCTTCTTTGTGCAAACAACGTGAGTGTTTGCTGGGGACTCGCTGTCATCTGCCTCTAGTTCCTTCTTGCATATACAAACATATATATATATATATATATATATTTTTTTTTTTTTTTCCACCTATTCTCATTGTACATTTCTCTGTTTTAATATTGAATAAGATCTGTGGAAGCCTGACGAGCGGGAGCGAAACCGCTTCCCCTTCCCCCCCTTGTTGTTGAGTTTTTAATTTTTTTTTTATTATTTAATATTGTTTTAATATGTCTTGTAATATTAAATTTTATACTTTTATTTCGATCATTAAATTTTGTACCTACAAAAATATCTTTAAATATATATATATATATATATATATATATATATATATATATATATATATATATATGTATGTCTGTATCGAAATATAGTAGCTGAGCTTGACTATGTGGTGAACCTTTTTCAGGTATGTTTTTTTTCAATGTACCAAGAATAGGTTAGTCATGTAAGGGTGCCAGTTAGCTGTGCAGATGTCACCTTTTGTCTCATTGAAGAATGGACCAAATTAATTTATCAAACCTGATTTTTGTTGAATTTTCCATCTGTTTATTTACATATCTATAGATGAATTTCAAAAAGTCACTCACTTCTAATTGGCTCCTAGCCTTATATCCTTGTTGTGACAGCTTTCTTGTTGGTTGTTCACATTTTCTATTTATAAAAATGTGAAAATTTAGGTCTCCTTGTTATTATTTGTTTCTTCCTTTTCTTACATCTTGGTTGTGAAAGTTTTCTGATTGGTTGTTTGAACTATGGCTTTGTTTGCATGGTGATTTATATTATCCATCTATTTTTAGAGAACTGTTTCTTTATGGAATCTTCCCCATCCACTACAATCTTAACCTCTTCAAGTCAATCATTATCTATTCTACATACCCTTATATTATACACTTCTTACTTTCTTCCTTTATGCCTTTAAAACAATCTCATTCAGTTATCCTCTACCTTAAGTGGTGCTTGGCCTTGTATTGAGGGAACAACAGCACTCAAAATGAGACAGAAGAAAATACAGTAAACAAAATGTTTTTAAATTTATCTAGTGTAGTTTTATAGTCATAAATAACAGTAATATTATAGAAATAACATAAATATTATAGTAATAGATAACAGTAATATTATGATAATAAATAACGATAATATTATAGTAATGAATAACAGTAATATTATAGTAATAAATAATAGTCATAAATATTCAAGTCTGCTTTGCTAAATTGTTATCCTAACTTTTTCTTCATATGACAACGATCTGACAGATATGACAGTTTTGGTCTGTGATTGACATCACATTTAATTCTAAGTGACAGATTACAATTTCAGCGATAATACAGGAAACTGAGCCAGAGTCGTAATTTGATTTTTATTGGTACGACTAATGAAGTGTTTCCATAATTCCATAGTTTATATTGGTTTCATCATCGTTGTTGCTTATAGTGCAATCATTGACCAATGTGTTCATCCTTTCATATTTATATTACATACTTATTTGGTTATTCTTGCAGATGTTTTGTGAAGCATAAGGAGAGCCATAAACACACAAATGCTGCTGTGGTTTCTGTAGTAGATAGATTTTAACAAGGTGAAATTGTTAACCTCATGCCCATCAAAACACTTTTTAATTTAGAGTTGTTTTTTTTTTTTTCTAGATTGGATGCCAACCAAAGCTAGAGAGCCCAGTCTATCCTGTTATTTTACCCATAGAATAGGAAGAAATATGGATTCATGCCTTTCCTAAGAGCATTAGTTTGAATTGAATATCAACTGTTTGAAAAAGAATTTGAAATCTGTTTGGTGATTATAGTTTCTATTTCATTTACCATTAGATCAGTCGCACTTCTTTATTACACATTGTAATCTGCATATGATCCAGTATTTACAGTCTTTACATGTAGACTATTGTCTTCATCTTTGTTGTTTTTATCACTTTGTTTTGGCCATTATGCTCTCTGATCTTTATCAGGTGTCTCTTGATCTGGGCAACCAACTGGGAAATCTGAACTGAAACCTTTTTTAAATCTAACCTCAGTGTTCTGTTTATTGATCACTTTCAACAGATTCCTAGCCAAGTATGAAGCATTGTTACCAAAAAGAGCACCTGTGGACATATACAGACAGATCACTTTTGATTTGAGTGGCAAACTTGATATCAAGGCCATGCAGCTAATTCTCAAGATACGAAAAATGGTTGGAGAGTTTCCAGACAGAATGAGTATTACAGAAATATAAGAAATAATGAAACTTCTGTTATGGTAATTTACCCACGCATACATGGACTCTCCCAGCTATAAATAGGAGCAGGTACTGCCTGTTGAAGAGGAATGTTTCTAGCAGTCAGCTCTGACAGTTGAACCAAACATTCGTGCTGTAACACTCTCGTTTGTATTACTGATTCTGTTAATATATTTGTTTAACTCAATTCCTCTCTTTGAGTCTTTATTTCTGGCCCCTAACAAGGCTACAACAACTTCAGAAAAAGAAACACAAAGAAACAGGAGATATGAATTAATGAATATAGTAGCACTACTTATAAAAACTGGTCCACTAATAAAAAAAACAGTACAAAAATTTTTTTTGAGGTGGGAATAATTTTTTTTGGTTAACATTCATCAAAATAAAAAAAAATATTGACTTTTTTTTCATAATTTTAGAAAGGGAAGATCATTTCATAACATAAATACATTGTATAACTGATCCCAGACTTTTTACAGAGTTATCTGGACTTAGTTTTTAATACATAGAACTGCTAATTTTTTTTTTTTTTTTTTTTTACAAAAGATTTCTTTTGAATAAAGAACAAATGCATATGTACATTTTTAATTAAAGAACAAAGTTTACATAAATTGATAAAAATATATATCTTTTGATTCTTGGGCATCTTGAGGCAGTATAATGGGTAGCAAGCTTGTCTTGCTAAATCAATTACGACTGAATAATGAGTTCGATCCTCACTGGGTGCCCCATACTTTCGGCCTTGTGCCACATCTAATGTATGCTTAGAAAATCCCTATATCTGTTGATTCTTCCTTTAAGATAATTTTCCCAGGATGAGGAAAAATTACAAGCAGCAGAAAATATGATTCTGCAGAAGGATAATAAAAATTCCATGGTAGGAGTGAATAAACCACAAAAGAGTCTTAAAGAAAACCATAGCAAAAAGAACACATCTACTCAAAATCAGGAAAAGATAGCTGAAGATCCTTGGACACACAATGAGGAAGGAAGGCTTGGAAAAACTCTCACAATGTATAATGATAGCAAGAGCAATAGGGGAAGCTTGTGTAAATGGACAGTTGAAGAGGCGGTAAGGGTCTTAGTAAAGGAGAAAAACTGTTAAGAGCCACACAATAAACAGTTGTAGAGAGCCATGATCACCTATGTCTTGAAAGGATGTGGTACATAAAAGAATTATTATCCCCCAATCTTTGCATATGTGCTTCAAAAAATATTCCCCTTACAAAAAAGATTATGTGGAAAATCTTTAAAAAGTTTACAAAATACAAAAAATTGAAGAAAATATACAGATATCAATGATGTAAGCACAGTTTCAAACTTGACATTTGTAAGTCGCAATATGTCCAATAACTTCAGGGATCAATTTCACATTGCATTTATATTATGAACAGGACCTCAAGTTTCACCCACCCATTATAAATTGATAAAAAAATAAATATTTTTTGATTCTAACAAATATTGTGGCTTCAGGAAGATCTAATGAATAGTAAGCTACAAAAAAATCCCCACTGACAAATTTTCCCTATTTTTCTATGAGTGGACCACTAGTGCCAAAATAGTAAATATATATACAAACATAATATCTATATTCTTCCTTATATATATGGTGGACTCTCCTGTCATATTAGACATAAGGTCAAACAGCACAGTTACTAGGAACCGAGAGCCAGACACCATCACATATGATCTGATTATAGTCGTAAAGGCTTTGTGCAGAACCAACCACACATTTTGAAGGGCTGAATACAGAGACCTGTTGCACTACATGCCACAAGGTCTCCAAACAACCCCCCGCAGGTTTTGAATTCAGAGTTATCCTTCTCCTAGACCAGTTGCCATCCAAGGCTATAAAACCCAGTATGTCCTGCTATTTACCCATAGCTGTAGGGAAAAGAACAGGATTCATACGTTTCCTAAGGGTATTAGCACATAAGTTAATGTAATGGATTTGACTGGAATTTGAACTCGGCACTTCAATTCTTCAATCTGAGCTGCTATCCACTACTCCACTGTGTCTCCTATATAAAAATATGCACTATCACATATATATGTATCTCTCCCTCTTTTGGTAACCATTTTCTAAAAAACAGTTCTGTAATGACAATGGTGGTGTTAATGTATTTTGCCCAGGAGGTACAAATAGTGGCCAGAGGGCTGTCCAGTGTCCAATGCCGAGCCTCTCAAAAGTGTAAGAAGCAATAATAAAAGCTTAGAAATATGATCAAGTTGAATCAGACTGGAGTTGAAAGAAACAGAAGTTAGTAACAGATGAGTGAGTTGAATCTGTGCCAAACTGTTTCCGAGTAGCAGTCAGGTGTGGGTAAATGGAAAGGGAGATAGGTGTCTATCTGATCTCCTACTTTAGTTTGGAAAGTATTGAGGAATGGCTGATGGCATAGTGGACAGAGATGACAGAGAATGAGAAGGGATGTGTATTCTTTATTATTAGTTATTATATGTAATATTTTATTTGAGAGTTACCTTATCTAGGTGAAAACCTGGAAAAATCATTATATTTTTTTTAATGAAAATGTTTAATAATTTTTAATTTTAAATAAATTTTATTATTTCAAAGCATTTATTAGAATGAAAAAATCCATAGTTTAAAATAATGAAAGGGGGACTGCACAAATAAATTTAAATGATGATTTATAAAAAATGCAAAAAAGATGGATACATGAAAAGTAAGATGTGTACAATATATCAAGTGTATTCAATTTCAGCAACATCAAACCTGGTCAGTAACTAGATGGATGAATGCTTGGGAATACCAGGTGCTCTAAGCATCAGAGTGGTGTAATGGAAAACAGCACAGAATTAGAATTTGGAGAGCTGAGTTCTAATTCCAGTTGGGTTCGTTATATTGACTTAAGGAAAAGTATGAATCCACCTCTTCTCTCCACAGTTATGAGTTAATTAGTAGGATTTTCATCAGTAAGTCATTATCTTCAAAATATTCTTACAATGTAAAAATATTTTCTGGCTTTAAAGAAAATGCAAAAGATTGATAAGCCATAAAAAACAAATCAATCAATAAAATTTATTTTTAAGCAATACTTCACATTTCCCTCATTGCTTATTAAAATTAATCAATTTTTTTATTGTTTGCAACTCTATATTTTTTGTTTTTTTACTACTGTTCACCCAATACAAGGCCTAAGAGCTACTCCAAGTAGAGGGTTACTAAATAATGTTGTTGTAAGGATGTACAGGGAAGGAACAAGAGGAGCATATTCTGTGGATATGTAGAATAGGTAGCAGTTGACTCCTGGACTTGAAGAGGTTGATTGTAGTTATCAGGGAAATATCTTCTTAGGAGTCTGTTTCACAATGCAAAAGTTCCGGGGAAGAAAATGTTTGGGTAGAACTTCCTCCTTACCAATGAAATACGAAGGGAATGAGGATGATTTGATAACATGTACATGACATGGCGGGTCTTGGACTGGTAGAAGATGCAGTGTAATTCACCTGAAGGCTACATATATGGAGAACCCAGTCAGAAACAAACTCACTACATCAGTCAGAACTTACTTGTTTGGCTTGCTAACCACTGTTCCATGGTTAGGTGACTGTTATATTGACTAAATTTAACTTTGTTTTACACAGAAGGACAAGAGTAGTACACCTTCCGATGACCAAGTACATTACAGTAGTGCTTAGACTAGTGAGATGAGGTTGCTAATAAATCTATTCCTAACTTTTTAAAAATATTTATTTTCAATGATTTACCTAAAACATTAACATAATGAAGTTAATATATTTGCATATAGAATGTACAAATAACATAATAAACTGTTTAAATGTTGAAAATAATCTTCTAAATGTTACTTCGGAATTAAGAAACAGGAATATTTTATTAGGAACAAAAAGTGTACTGAACTACTATGTAATATCCCTCTTCTTACATGGCAGTGAATACTGGATAAGAAAACTTGGGGTAACAGAGATGTGGTTATATAGAAGAATGCCGAGACTTTCATAGACAGTGCATGTGAGCAACAAGGAAGCATTAAAGAAAATTGAAACAAAAAGGTCACTTATATTTAAAATCAGAAACAGCTGAAATTTCTGGGTCATATAATGAGGAAAGGTGGCTTGGAGAATTTTACATTCCCAGAATATACTGAGGGCTGAGAGAAATAGCAAGTAATAGCAAGTAACCTACCTAATAGACTTGTGCAAATGGATGATGGAATAGGGAATGAGAAGGACAGTAAATAGTAGCTAAAAAGGATAGGAAGTTATGGAGAGACATGATCCCCTTGAAGGAACACAACTCATAAAATAAGAATATCATCACTGTAATAGTCTTATTCTCTTAGTGATACTTACCTGTTCAGGTAGCGTATGTTTCATCTATTTTAGTGCAAGAGTTTTTCAAAAGATCAAATATAACCCAGAAAAATAGAGAGTAATTTTATTACTCTCCATTTTTCACATCAAATGCAGAAGGTTGGGAAAGGAGTGCTCAGCCCTGGGCATCCATATTGGGAAGATATCTAATCAAAGAGTGATATAAAAATTTAGTTTATATTTGATTTGAATAAAGTGTTTATTTCATATTTTATCTGTTTCTATATATTTAAAATGTCTTCCTTTCTCACATTTCTCAGTACTAGGTCCTATGGGCCCACTACTTGAGTCTTAGTTAGTAGGGATACAATCAAGTTGGTCCCAGGCATCACCAAACCTCTGCATGTTATTGGCTTGGCGCCTCATTTAATTTTTTTTTTTTTTTTAATGTAAACTTATTATTAATAAAAAGTTTATTTTTAAACTAAACAAAAATTTAAGATGAAAGATTTACTCATAAAATATATATAATTTTATTTTCATATGAAAATTCAATGTCCTAAAAACAAATTATCAACATTTTCCTTATGTAATACACACACACATATATTATATATATATATATATATATATATATATATATATACACACACACACACACGTGTCATTGTGGTAAACTCTTACATATTAAATCTAACATGTTATGCAAAACAAAAGTTGTTTTTATGAACCAAAGTCATTTGCAGCATTCAGTTACTCTTTATCCTTCTCTCATTAAGCATCTAATTTGTTAGCTGCCAGAAGCTTATCTTCTCCATTATAAGTTAATATAAAATACCGAACGGGTATTGGCATTTACAAAATTTTATGTGATAGGTACTGACATTTATGCATTTGAGAGCAATTCTCTAATAAAAGCAATTTTGTACAAGAGGAGAAGAGGAAACTGTGATATCAATTGTGTCATCCATCTTCATTCGAGTGGAATCATACAGTAGTTTTTTTGAGGTGAAGAAACACAAGCCAAATAGGGTTTCCAAATGTCTCATTATGGCTATTAATCTTAAAAAGGGTATATTTTCATAATTGCTCAAAGATATTTAGGTTAAGAATTTCTAGATGCCACTTACTAACAAACAGTCATAAGGTTAACTGTACTTTAACTTTCAATAGGCTTATGGCTATATCCCATTGAAACATCAGTTCTTCTACAATCACTGAAGTTAAGCAATGTCGAGCCTGGTCAGTACCTAGATGGGTGACAAGTCAGGAATACCAGGTGTTATAAGCTTGAATGTGTAAGTGGTGTAATAGATAATGGCATGGAGTTAGAAATCAGAGTGCTGAGTTCCAATTCTAGTTGGGTTTGTTACATTCACTTATGTATAAATACCATTGGGAAAAGTATGAATTCACCTCTTCTCCTCTCAGCTATGGTTTGGTTGGTGGGACTTCTATCAATAAATTATTATCTTCTCTCAATCTTACAATCTAAAAATATTTTCTAGTCTTAAAATAACCTGCAAAAGGTTGAAAAGCCATAAAAAACAAATCAATCAATATGATAAGGTCACCTATAATATTTTTTTCTCAATTTTGCTCCTTCTGATTTCACAAACCATGTATTTATACATAAGAACTATGCACAGGGAAAGCATTTTTGATGGGTAATATTTTGTTATAGGAAATAGATAAAAGAAATTCTGCCTTTTATATGATAATAAAAAATAATTGGTAAAAATTATGCAACTATTTAATATGCTTAATAATTTCTGTCTGAATTAATTGGATGAGGAATATTTACAGATTAATATCATATATTTGTTGTTATTATTTTTTTTATTAATGTTGACCCAATACAAGCTGCACGAGCCACTCATGGTAGAGGATTACAGAATGAATTTTTTTTTATGATCAGAGGAGGAGGTAAAAATGCAATTTAAGAAGATATATAGGAAAAATAACAGTTAACACTATACATAAGGAGGTGTCGAAAATGTAGTGATTGGGAAACATCATCTTGGGAATCAGTCTGTTCCATGAAGAAGCAGTTCTTATAAAGAAGCTGTTTGAGTCGAACTTCCTTCTTACTAATGGAATATGAGGAGAATGCCAATGGCTCATCCCAGTGTACATGTCATGGTGGGTTTTAACTGTGTAGATCAGAGAACAGCTACCCAAGGCTGTGCCCTCTGATTGCACCAGAGAGAGGGATTGGTGCTTGCACTGAGGCAATAACCGACAGTTGAGGGGGTTCAGGCAATTTTTGTTCCTAGCCTGAGTGTATGCACAGGCTCCCCACATTAAACTGGCCTTGTGTCAAAACCTGACCTCATGGGTGGGGGTTGAGTAAATACAAACTGTGTAGGTCAGAACTGCTGGAATTAAGGAATGTAGCTCGTCAGAACATTTGCCATGGAAATAGCAATATAATCAAACATTTTAGTCATTGTGCCTTCCTGTCTTATTCAGGTGTCCGTCTTTCTGATAACCTTCAAATTTTGAACTGAACCCTTTATTTAATCAAATTGTTCTACTGTCCATACCTAGTAATATTTCATCTTGTTCTTATTTAGTGTTGCTCATCACCATCAGCAAGTATGACAGAAGAACATTAGGTTGAAACCTCCAAGTTCTAGATTCATAATTGTCCCTCAGGACAATAGCATTGTGGTTTAAAGCATTAGTTTGTGAAGCTGTTGATATAGTAATTGTGAGTTCAATCTCTAGTTAGAGTAGTACAAACTCAGTGAAAACAGAAGGAGCAATAACTGAGTAATACTAAATATGAAGAAGATGAGATATCCCTAGCTATAGACAGTGGAATGAGAAAAATTTACCCTGTAGTTTAGATAAAATGTTCAGTTTGAAATCCCTTGAAAGCTACCTAAATTGACCGATGCAACACAATTTTTATTACCTTTCCCTTTTAACCTAAGGCCATTACAACCTATGCTTAAAATATGTAAAGATTTATGATTTGAAGATTTTTATTTATTTTTCAGATTTTCTTTTCCCTCCTTTCTGATTTTGATTCTTTTAAGAATGTCTTCTAAGTCATTTTCTAAAGACATACCGCTAATTTTTTGTTTAATTTGAAAATTAACTTTTATAAAGAACTAATGTTTAAAAGTTTTTGTTTTCTTTGATGTGTGTTTTTTTTTGTTGTGAATCTTGTCACCTTATCGTGTCCAACTAAAAATTCAAAATCAGAAAAAGCAGAGTTTTGAATTAGAATTTTGATTCATTTCCAAGGTTTGGTTTTTCTCACTTTTGAACTCTGTAAAATTTCACTATGTTGACATTATTTGAAATTACTGTATTTGGATATTTCTAGCCTTTCTTATCTACAATCTGCAAAATTATGGATAATGTGTTTTTTCTCAGGTTTCTTCCAGTTCAATATTTTTTCAATCCTAGGAAATGTGTATAATATTCTTTGTACACAATTCTCATTTATAAGTCTGTTATATGAATATTGTTGCCACATTTGATCTGGTCATTTTACTAAGAAGAATTTGCAATGTTATCTATCCTGATCTGACATCTTAGCTTCAGCCACCACTATAAGCTTTTTTTATAGATATTTTCATGACAATTATTCTCATGAGTTTTCCTTTTTGGTACAATGATGTCATGAATTTAAGTGTAGTACTAGATTGACAGCTACGTCTGATCATTTTACTCTTGAAATTGTTAAATGTAACCATAGGTTCTAAGAGTTCCTTCTCTTGCACTTCACACCTATGGAAATCTACTCCAGTTTTTGTTTTCCAATCGACGAAAATGTTAAAAATTTTAAATGCAGTATCAACTGTAATCATATTCTCACTTTCCTTCACTTTCAGTAACTTATTATGTCTTAGTGGCTTTATCAGCATGCTTGCAGTTAATTATTTTTAAATGACATTTCACCTCCTTTAAAGTTATCTGATGCCATGATTTGCTTAATGGGGGATAGTTAGGTTTTAGTTTGAAGTTGAGTTAATTAAAACTTTTTGTATTGATAGGTCCAGTTTGCACAAGAATCAAAGTGATAGACATGGGTTCAGTTTGCGCAAGAGTCAAAGTGATAGACATGGGTTCAGTTTTGCAAGAGTCAAAGTGATAGACATGGGTTCAGTTTGGACAAGAGTCAAAGTGATAGACATGGGTTCAGTTTCATAAGAGTCAAAGTGATAGACATGGGTTCAGTTTGCGCAAGAGTCAAAGTGATAGACATGGGTTCAGTTTGCGCAAGAGTCAAAGTGATAGACATGGGTTCAGTTTGCGCAAGAGTCAAAGTGATAGACATAGGTTCAGTTTGCGCAAGAGTCAAAATGTCTCATGGTTAATTCTTTTTAATGATAAGCCCCCACTCATGACAAGTTCCTCACCTATGACATTCCAGGAGGTAATAAACTATGCAAGTCACTGATATATTCTCATACCCAATTATCATGAAATGATTAAAAAATATTTGTTAAGAAAAGTTAAACTAAATTCTTTAGTTGTTTTGTATAATGAGTAAAAGTTAACTTCTGGGTCAATAAAAAGTGGATCTACAATTATCATATCTTTTCTAATCAAGAATATTTTCTTTAGTTAAGTACATAATGAGCTAAAGTTAACTTCTGGGACAACAAAAAGTGGATATACAATTGACATATTTTCCAGTTGAGAATTTTCTTCATGCAAGGTTTATGTCAAACTAATTATCTTTCAAAAAGTTCAATACTTTCTCATGCCAAAACTTCACTGCAGGAGATATGTACAAATGAAGTTAATTATCTAACCAAATATCTAATAACTTTTAGTCCCATTATATCATTAAAATGTGAAGAGAGGATTTGGGCAAATCAATTGAACACTTTTCAAATTGATTGTCATCATAATGTCGATGCTAACAATACAGAGAACAAAAGTTTTAAAGTAAAATAAGCATATTTCTTTGAATGGTTTCTATTCTTTACATCTAAAAATTGTCTCATAGTAAAAAAAAAAAAATCTCTTGTTTTTTTTACCTTTTTAGAAACCCCCACAGTCTATAATAATGAAAAAATTCACTAGCAGCAAAACGTATAAAAAACATAAAGATATTGAAATCATTTACCACCAACCAAGTTGCAATATTCACATTTTACAATGTTTTTTTTTTTTTTTAAAAAAACATAAAATCAACCTATTTTTATTTTTTCTTTTATTCTTGAACTTTTCTTTTCTGACATGGAAAAAGAAAAAAAGTTTTCTTTGTTGAATTTCATTCTTTTCCTGCCTTTCTTTTCTCACAGACATGTCCGTTCTACTTTGGCTTTCATTCTCTTCTAGAATTTGATTCTTTGTCTGAATCTTCTCGTTGTGCCTTTCATTGGTCTGCTTCTTGTCCTACTGCTTTTCCTTCTATTTACAAGTACACAATCCCCAGTTGTTCTATCGCAAGAGTCGTGTAACATTTGACATTTTACCACTGTCAATAGAGCTCAACTTCAAAAGTAATTCTTCTGGGAAGATATTTTTTTCAAACTTTATATTAGACACAACAAAATATTTCATCATAACTATCATTATCATCTTTGCTGAAATATCATATCATTCTTAAAATCATTGTTATTTTGTAATCAAAATTATCACTGACATCCAAATTATTATCAGTGCTTCTTTATACTAGAATTCTCCTAAAAACATTACAGAAAAAGATAACTGAATATGCCAACGGTTCTAACACATTTCTAATTATTATTTCCATACTTACAAGTCATTAGATATTACTATATTGTTCAATTCTCTATCTGTTCAAAGCATTTTCAGGTAGTAAAAATGGTTATTAGCACAGAAAGTGGAATCAGAGAACCAAGTTCAAATTCTAGCCTAAATTTGTTACATTCACTTCCATACAAATGCTCCTGGGAAAGGCATGAATCCATCTCTTCCCCCAACAAATATGGGTTAAACAGCAGGATAGACTGTACTCTATCACCTCTTTAGGAAAAAGTCTAAACTGAATTTAAAATTACAGAAAATCATTTCATTGTGTTTCCTAAGAAGTCATGGCAATATATGTCTATTTTTTGAGATGAGGTATTGTAATTATTTACATTGTTTGGACTGTTGTCCTCAACTTTGTCATATTCACAACATTTCAACTGTTGTGTTCTCTGGCCTTCTTCATGTGACTGGAATTTCGAACTGAATCCTTTATTTCATCTGCCAGGGTAGATTGTCCTAGTTCCACGTGCCATACCTCTTCCAGATGTCTCAGATATCTCCCTTTAACTCAACTCTTCACGTTTTTGTTCACCACTGCAGTATCCAGAAATTGAACTCACAACTCTCCTCAAGGACATATGGCCCAGTGGATAAAAGTGTTGGTTGGATCCAGCGACTTGACTCGAACAGTTTTGTAAATAGGGAAAAAGAATTTTGCAGGAAGCCCTGATAACCTGCATCCTCAAGGGACATGGAATTTAAAAAAATATCTGTACAAATTATTCACTGATAATTTATCATATCTGTGCAAATATTTAATTATAATAGAAGCCATTCTCATACTCCATATTTAAACACTTTCAGCTTGGTCTTCATGTAATATTTTACACATCTTCTTTCAATTATTAACAGTAATAAAATCACTTGGTCATGTGTGGTCTGTTTAGTGGTCTGTTTTACCACAGATCTGTTTATATTTTCAGTTTATTAAAATATATTCTTGCTGTCATTCAATTCCTTGTACAGTCATAACTGAATTATTTTCAAAATTTCCAGTATACTTTAAGTTAAAAGAATTTTTCAAAGTAACAATTCATAAATTTGGTATTATAATAGCTTTTAGTATTAGTTACATCTAACACTGTAGTAAGTCAGGTCTGTTGACACTGATCATTGGTTGTAGAAAAGATATGGTAGTAAAAGCAGCCAAGATAAACTCATGGGGTCAACAGAAACCTCCTGTTTGTTTCTTTCACCTAGAGAACTCGCTACAGCCAGCATTATAAGTAATGCTTTTGTTGCTTCAAATATAGACATGTGGTCTCTCTTGTCTATGGAAGGTTTACATTTACACAATCAAATCTTTGTTATTTTATTCCTATGGACTTTTCAGTCTGCCTTACATTTTGCTTTTGTACGGCATTGTTTTATTTAAAACACATTGAGTGCTATTGATACGTCTTAATGAGAGATAGATATCTCTTCACACTGTAATACTGTACTATTAAATGTAAATAAGTGATGAGTTCTTACCTACCATAAAGTACATGACTTAAAAAAAGAACAGAAATTAAGAGATTCATAATTTATATGACCTTCATCAGCTAGTAATGAACCATTTTTTATAAGACTTGCAAACAATTTTCACCTAATCAAATATTAAAAAAATACAGACAACTGTAAGAAGATAGAATACATATTTTAGTGAAAAAGACAACACAAGGTATGAGTTATATATTGGTTATGGTGAGATTAACCATTTCTCTTCAAGAAACATTCTGTATTCATTAACTGAACAGTTAGTAATACTGTTAGTTGTAATTTATAAAATCTTTCTCTTAAAACAATTTCTCAAAAAAACAGACTTTTCGACTTCACTGTTAGACTTTTTAGTAGTGATGTTGGTTTCCTTCTTAAGTTCCTTGCTAAGTCAACATCTTAATTATATCTTAATTTTCCATTCTACTTACATATGGTATCCATTTTAGTTGTTGCTTCTGTGAGAATTTGTCAAGTAATATGGTTTTTGTGATTTGGTACAGTTCTTTGTGATTCTCTAGCACCAGCCCACAATGTTCAAAGAAGGATGATCTTTGCCAAGAACTTTAGGTTTCATTAACTCAAAGCCATTTCTATATGATCTGATAAAGGATTTTCTTTTAATAACTGATCTGAGAAAATGGTTGTATAAATCTGATAGTTTAAACACTTCTGAAGAGATGGGATGCTATGCATGATATCCATATAAGTCTAGATCTAACAAGGTTATTTATGAACATGACTCAAGTGAGGACACCAAAATCAAACAGGCATGGAAATTTAATTCTCTGGGTAGTGCAGTAATAGAAGATGGAAAATACCTGTGCATAAAAATATGAAAAGATTACTTTTAGAAATATGAAACATATTAAGAGACATAAAAATGTGCTTAGAAACAAAAGTAAATGAATACTGGATAACGTCTTCACAGATGAAAAAGAGACTTGAAGTAACAAATGTGGTTGTACCAATGAATACTGATAATACCATTGATAGAACATGTGAGTAACAGTGGATGTTTTAACGAGAATAGAATCATGAAAACACCTACAAACAATCAGAAAGAGACAGCTTAAATTTTTGAGACAATAATAAAGAAAGTGGACACCTAAAGGGACACACTGAAGGCAAGAGAACCAAAGGGAAACAATGAGTAACTTACATAATGAGTTTGAGGTGTCAAAAGTTACTTAGAGCAAGAAAAGACAAGAAATTATGGAGGGCCATGATCATTCACATCTTGAAGGGACATAGTATACAAAAGAAAAAAATGATATCACTAGTTTTTCATTGTCAGAGGCATTGAAAATCAAAAAGACGATATATAATTGTATTTAGGATGCAGAGACAAAGAATTAGCATGATGTCAGCTGAGAAAGTTAAAATAATGTCAGTCTCCAATCATCAGAGCTAAATCTTGTCTTTCTAAAAGGTCTTGACTTTATAAATGAGATACAGGGTGATTTTGAAAGGGAAATTTTGAAAGGGAATTCTTCTGCCATAAAAGTGAAACTTATATGCAATTTAATATGGTTACATAATAGACTGACATTTCATCTTTAAACATGATAGCAAAGTAGTTGACACAATTATAAAGACAAAAACAAAGTAATGATTGATCAATTTGGTATTGTCATGGATGTTGATGTTTGTCATCTCCAAGTCATGTTTAAACAACATAGGAAAATGAAGTAAAAAGTAAAAAAAAAAAAAAATAGTTTAATGTATTAATAAATGGCACAAAATCACTTTATAAACCAATTCCTGACTATTTGATGACACATGGTGTGTGTGTGTATATATATATATATATACAGAAATCCACATTGGATGGTGACTGGCAGTGTTTATTTCTACATCCACACTATTTATATTTACAAATGCTCTGTCCCTTGCATTGAACATGCTTCTTTTATAAATATAGTACATATTAAACAATAAGAGAGAAAGGTCAGTTCTTAGCTCTTGGGTTACACAGTATATATCTCTCTTTTTCATACACACACACATATATATTATGAGTTGCAGTGCGATTTTCGCTTCTAGCGTCTTATATGCATGTGTTTATTGTTGCTTGGAAATGATCCATGTAAACAATAGCAGACTATCATCACTGTCTTGTCTGTATATTGCTTAATATATTGTACAGTAATTGACAACTTTGATAATGGCTTATGTAAGCTGAAAGCTTAGATTGGATTAAAAAATATGGATCAATATTGTGATTTTCTTTCTTCATTTAATGATAATGTTATTAAGCTTATCAGACGTTATGAAAAGAATTTTCATAAAATAAATAGACAACACTTGTCTATATTATTTAATGAAACATGTATGAATATATATATATATATATATATATATATATAAGTGGTATGTCTTGAACATATCCATCCTGATTGATTTTGGTGTAGTTTCACTCTTTTAGCCATTACACATGATATCACTGTGAAGTGTTCCAAACTTTCAGTTCTCTATAAAATGCCAGGATGTAACAAATAGAATCTTATCTGGTATATTGTTGTTCTTGATACTGACATAGATGGTCAAAAGTCCTTGAATAAAATCAATAGAACAAAAATGAACTTAGGACAGTTTATCCACAATTGTGATTCTAATATACAACATCTTATTGCAAAGATAGAAAAATAGAACATAAAATGAAACATACTTTGTCAGGTCAGTTGAATTGAATAAAACTTGTTTGTGTTTATGTATGAATGTATATATGTACAGATACAGGGTGTATCAAAAATACTTTTACAAACTTTGGGGGCAGATACCCAGTGGCGTAGCTAGAGTAAACGTCATCCGGGGCGGTCCGCTCAAATGTCACCCCAATGACCCTGTTTCCCCCTATGCTGAATGGTCAGCTGTAGCTAAATTTTCATACATGCTCTACCTCTACTTTACTCTACTGACCGGTATGTCACTGTTTATATGTATGATCCAAGACAAAATCCAATACCACAAAATAATCAGTTCAAATCAAAAGCTGATAACATTGCTATTTTTACTACTCACAAATTTCCCAACAATTTATTAGAAAATTTCTGACGGAGGGACAAAACTGGGGGGTCATAAATTATTTCATGTCATATGCCTGCCTGCGAAACCCTGTGTCTCCACCACTGTTTTCAGACTATTTTTGGCACCTTAGCCTGGTTGAAAAATTTTGTTGGGGGTTACATTGTGTCACCCCTCCTGTGCTAGCACCCGGGGCGGTCCGCTCCCCAGCTACGCCACTGCAGATACCACACACCAAAACAAGGACAAAAGTCCATATAAACATATATCTGCAAATCCTTCATTTTTGAGTTATTAAGTTTAAAGAAAGTTTATGGTAGAATCAGCAATCCATCCCTAAAGTTTGTAAAAGTATTTTTGGATTGAATCTTGCATTGTATATTTAACAGTGTCTACTGTTAACTTTAAAATTAATAACACAAAAATGAAGGATTTTCTGATATATGTTTATATGGACTTTTGTGAAACCATGTGGAAAAGTTTAAGGAGAATGCAACAAAGCAATTACTATAGAGAACTTTGCATAATGTTATGAAAAGGAGAAAAGATGTTTATATGAATATACAAAGTCTAAAAGTGTATTTTGAAGTGGACTAAGGCACCTGTACTAAGGTTTTTTTTTCTTTTTTTAATATTAAATGAATGGATACTTTCCCAATAGAACTCACATTATGAACTGTCTGTTTGCCTGAGGATTTAATGTATATTTACATCATCAAACTTCATTGAATTATTTTGTGTTTTCCTCATTTTTCTGGTTTTGGAATTTATTAAAGATATTCTCTTTAATAATTATTTTTAATTCTATTTTCTGAAGTTGAATAAAACAAAAGCAACCATTTTAAAAGATAACAGTATTAATTTTGCTTCTAGTAAGTAACCTGATAGTGGAGTAGTTGATAAAGTTATATAAATAAAAATGGACAATTTGTCATGATTCAAGATTGTGTAGATTGGCTAACAGTAGACAAAATAAAATCAGTCTGGGTTTACTTCACATTGATGACTTTTTGGAAATACTGCAATCCCTCTCTTTTCTTCAAGACTGGTTCCTGTAGCTTTGGTTGACAACCAGTCTTGAAGAAGGATTACTTTTGCAGATTTGAACCAACCTACAGCAAAGAAAAAGCCGAGAAAGTTTTTTCAATATAAAAATATAAAATATTTCGATTTTTTTTTACAACTAAATTTTTCATAGAATGTATTAGTATTCTTACAATTTTTGTGTTAAAGTTTCTTGTTTGTTGTTGTTTAAGATGAAAAAAAATGTAATTTCTTTGTGTGTATGTGTGAAAAATAGAGAGGCAAAGGAGAAAGTGAGGAAGTGTAAGTGTCATATGGCTTGGTGAAGAAGAGTAAGTGTTATGTAGCTTGGTGAAGAAGACAAGTGAATGAGTAAGGGAATCTCTGTTAAGCTGTGATGTTGTGAATCTGTTGCAGTATGTTGCTGCTCCTTCTCCTTACTGGATTGTCTGGCCTGGTCACTTTGCTTATATATTCTTCAAAGGGATCATGAAGCATGTTTTTTATTGTTGGCAGGAATGCAACCCATTGACTGAAAAATGTTAAATAAATATTTATTTTGAAAGGATTAATTCATTAACTGGAAGGATGCATGAATCCTCCAACTCAGAAACCATTTTTTGTCATTTGATGATTGACTATCTTGGTATTTATTTTCATCTTTGCATCACATAACTTAGAATTTGTAGCCATAGAGAAGGCAATCAGAAAAACATCTTTTTCAAAATTAATAATGGTAATGCACAGTTTGCAGATATTAAAAAGAAGCTATAGATTGATTGATTGACTGGTAGATTTATTTTTTATGGTTTATCAACACTTTGTGAATTGTCTGAAGCTGGAACATATTTTGGATTGTAGGAGGTTGCTTACAGTACATGATATTCCAATGCAGTCCCCCATCTAAATAATGACTGGGCTCTCAGCTGCTTAACTTAAGTTCGAATGAAGAACCAGTGTTTTCAGTATGAAGAAGTTGTAGAGAGACTTCATCAACTATGTATTGTACATATTAAAGAGAAAATGAAAGAATATTATGAATTGTTCAGTTTGCTTTTGATAACTCAAGTGGAAATAAAAAATACAAAATCTATTAAGCATAAAAATAAAATGATTAAATTATTTGTTTTATTATTTATAGATTTGGTATTATAGTTAACTTTATCTTTATTTCTGTGACAAAAATTCATTATTTGATATTACCAAAATATTTCAGCCATTATGCCCTCCAGCCATATTTAGGCATCTGTCAATCCAGGTAACTTTGAGTGAATTTCAAACTGAACCCTTTATTTAATCTACAGAAATAGCAGGCAGTATAGACTCATTGGAAACACGGCTTGTAATAACTGAACAGTACTAAAAACAGAAAAAAGGTGAAATATCCCTAGACATTGGAATGAGATCAATCTATATGTGCTCATTAAGTAAGTTACTGTTTCCTGCCTAATTCTTTTGAATAATTAGTCTATTCTGCTATTTAACACATAACTGGGCAGAGGAAAGAGGGACCTTTCTGAAAGGATATCGATGGCTGAAGTGTTGTGGTAATAACAACAAAGATGAGGATATTAGTTTGAATGTAAATTATGCAAATAATAACTTCTCATCTGAGAAATTCAGACAAAAATGAAACACTGAGAGGACATGTCTGAATATGTTTTTTTTTTTTGTTTTTTTGTTTTTTTACAGTAAGAACCACCATACACATGGCCAGGAGGCCACACAAGGTAGAAGATTACATTAGTGGGTAGTTTATATAGATAGGAGATAATGGTTAACTCTAGACTTTAACATAAGATTGTACTGATCGAGGAAACATTCTCTTGGGAGTCAGTTCTACAGAGTAGTGGTTCATGGGTAGAAGCTGTTTGAGTGGAACTTATTTCTCACTGATGGAATATGGAGAGAATGTAGGTGATTTGTAAGTGACATGTAGCTGTGAGAAGGTTAGAACTGGCAGAGCCAAGGAATGTAGTTTATTCAAACAATTTCCATGGAACTCGTGATAGAACAATGAGAGGTTTACCACATCCTGCCTAATATAAATAATTAATTTCATTGTGAGGACATATTTGAATGTTGTTCAATTATGAAAAGGTCAGTCATAAAATAAAATATTAATATGTCAATGGGATTTTGGAGGTTAATATTTTTTACTACTTAGCTAATAAAGTGTAATAAATCCCATAAGATTGAATTCGATCTCATATATTTGAAGCTAAAGAAGCAATTGTTATGTGTAAATTAGTGAGATTCTGATATGAAGGCCCTGATACTGCTTATAGAATTTTGGAAGTGAAAGGAACTGAAACAATTTCTGACACTATACTGCTCAAAACTGATTTCAACATTTTAAAGGTATTGTTCTTTGACAAAAAAAACCCTCCAGAAATGGACAATCATCAATTGTCAATTAAGAAGCTTGAAACACACAAAGTAAAAAAGAATCTGATGACTACAGCACAAAAGCCAGGATCAAAAAAAAATAATATACAGAACATTACATACAATAAAAATATGGAAAAATATATGATAATGCTAATATTAACCATTTCCTGTATAGTATAGCTGGCCACTTGTATTCAAGGATACCCATTTAATAGGGTGGCTAGCCAATCCCTATTACAGGTGCTTGTTCAGGCGCATTTGTATTTATTCAACACCTACAGATCCCATCTGTGGTTTATACTGCAACTATGCTGAGCAAACCTTAGTTACAGTTTCTGGGAAAGAGCGTGTTATCTAGCATGACCAACAATTTCAACAAAGACAGCACACTCAAGCCCTCGGCCATGATGACTTGTGACTTCATGCTAGGACATCTAACAACAGCTCCCAAGGGTTCTGTCTACCCAATTTCACTCACAAGTCTTGGGTCAACCCATGGTATGGTTTTCAGGTACTTTCCAAAAGTGCCACATGCCGGGATCGACCCCTCCAGTTCAATACAATCAGGAAGGAGACTTCCTGATAAATTGACCATGGTGAATTTTGAACCTGGGTCTCATTGTCAGACTGCGAATATTCTAACCACTTAGGCATGTCCCTATATAACTATTTCCTAATAAGGAAACATTTGACATTCATTAACTGAGCAGCCAGTGCAACTTTTGGTTGAAATTTATGAAGTCTTTCTATTAAAACATAAGATATAGAAATGTATCATATCAAATATAGGTGAACAATTCAACTAGAAAAATTGAAAATAACTACAATGTATCTAAATACAAATTAGAAACATGTCATAATAGACCATTCTATCTTAAATGAATCAACAAGTTTTTGTGGCAATTTTTAACATCAACTTCAGATTTTTCTTGTTAAAAAGATGAATAATTTAACACATTCAACCTTATGGATAGAATATAGTGAATTTTATGCAGTATTTTTTTGAGATTTAGCGGGAGCAAAACAAATTCACTGATTTAAATGAGAAATAAAAGACCCCAGAATGACGTCAACATCCACAAAAATTTTTCATCCTTTAATAGTCAGTTATACTTAGTTTAATTTGTAACATATATAAATGTAGGTAGAAAAAAAGCAAATGTTGATAAGATACCAAGGATCACAAAGCACAGTCCGGAGCTCTAAATCACCCTCCCTACTACTGGTCAAGGTGTAGTACGCACCAGCCCTGCCAATATATACTGAAGTTTTGGGCACCTCGGTGTGGTGTAATGGTTAGCAAGCTTGTCTCGCTAAAACAGTTACAACTGAATAGTGAGTTCGATCCTTACTGAGTGCCCCATACTTGTGCCACATCTAAGCTACTCTTAGAAAATCAATATATACTGAAGTTTTGTACAAGACTTAATTAATTTACTAAATAACTTGTTATGCATAATACTCTGTGAATATATCATTGATTATTTATTTACAAGTTCTAGAAACAAAAACATTTTTGTAATTGAACTTTTGACATTATGCTGTTTAGAATCAGATAACACATCTGCACATTTTTTCCTTAAATATCTACTTTTTGCCATTATTATTATTAGTTTTAATGCAACAATTCCAATTATTTTCTTGTTTTCATCCATTGTTTTGTAAGATAAAAGAAAGAATTTTATGTATAACATGAACCCATCCAAAACTAAAATCTTCGAGTGGCATGACAAATCATTTGATTTAAAAAGGTGCAAACAGAAGCAATAAGATAAATGAACAATGTAGAAAATGAATGTGAAAGTTTCCATCTATATTAACGTGTCTATTTTTTTCATGGCTGATCAATTGAATCAAGACAAACAAAAAAAAAAATATTTTTAAAGAAGTAGTGATATTGAATCCAAAAAAGAAATAAAATACAAGGAAAAAAAAAAGAAGATAAAAAGTTTTCCAGGAAAAAGTAATTCTATTGAAATTCTTTTATAGTTTAAGAAAAAAAGATTCTTTCAAAATACTCTGACTTTATTCTAAATTCTATTCTCTATTTAAATTCTATAAGAAACTATTTTCCTTTATCTTTGCATATATTTCTAGAGCTGACATGTGTACACAATAGGATACTAACAAAATCTTCTTATTTATATATATATATCTTATCTTGGGAAGGATGGTGGCATAATGGATTGCAGCTCAGATTGAGGAATTGGAGATCTGAGTTTGAATTACAGTTGAATTCATTACATACACTTACATGCTAATACTCTTGAAAAATATATGAATCCATCTCTTTTTCCTCCCAGCTATGAGCAAATAGCAGAACAGACTGCATTCTATAGCCTTGGGTGGCAACTGGTCTAGGAAAAGGGTAACTGAATTTAAAACCTGCAGAGGGTTGTTTGAGGATGTTGGCATACTGTGCACCAGTTCTCTGTATTTGGCTCTTCCAAAAAGTGTGGTTGGTTCGTCATAAGCTTTTACCACTATAATCAAATAATATGTATGGGTGTAGTCTGGTTGCTGGTTCTAAGAACTGATCTGCTTCACCCCCATATGTCAAAAATGACAGAGAAGTTCAGTATACCGTATATATATATATATATATATATATATATATAAGTTTTTGTGTGTCAAAATTGCTGGTTCTTTTTCTGGAGTTTACTGTGGGAAAGCATTTTAGGCAGGCAGTTATTTTGTCATAAAGTGCTCAATATGAAAAGGTAAAGATAGAGTGTGAATAGAATTAATGTGGAGAAACTCATGGTGACTTCAAAGTTTCATGAGCAATTTGCAGTAATGCTTTCATTCTTCAGAGCTGTTGTCTTCTCTGCAGAGAAGACAACAGCCCTGAAGAGTGAAAACATTACTGCAAAAGTTAAATGGTAAGTTTCTCCACATTGACTTTCTCTCATATATATATATATATATATATATATATATAATTATTATTTATAAAAAAAAATTATAACATAAATATGTTATAAAATCATTACAAAAATAGCCATTTTGTTTCAACATCCTCGGTGTCTTATCAAGTGATGATGTTGAAGATAAAATAAATGGTTTTAAAAGTTTCAAATTAATTAACAATCCTTCGCTAGGGGAAAACACTCTTTTAAGAATAGTAATTGTTGGTTATTGGAATTCATTCCGTATACACCAATTATATATTTATATATATATATATATATATATATATATATATATATATATATATGTATGTATGTATGTACAATAACGGAATCCCAAATTTCCATTGATCAATTTTATAAAGGCAGGTAATCTTCATAAACCTAGTCTGCTTATTTTCTTTTCAATCTGAGAATAGAAGCAAATCACTTCATATAATATCAAAAAGAATTAAATCATTTTGGCAATTTAATAGAAAACATTTATTTATTAAGATATTTCCAGACTGAAATTATGTTCTCCTCATATTTTTGCTCAGAAGTATATAGATTTAAGACTCTAATTTCATCAGCTGTGTTATAGTTTCTTAGTCACATTTGAACTGAACTGCTGCAGTCTCAATGATCCAGTCGAAAACCTATCAAATTTATGACTAGAAGCAATGCGAAAGAAAACCAGAAATGGTTCTAGTCACGTGTGAATTTTATGACCCCACTTCTTGAAAGGAGATTATTGTTTCTCTTCTTACTTCCAAAACATTGAGTTCAGACATGTTTAGTAACTCTCCCAGCAAAAGGGAGATTCAGTCACCTTCACTCAACATCAGGCTGACTTGAGTTCGACTATTCTCTATATCTCCACATCTTGTACATTCGTGCATCAATAAACATTGGCCAGTCATTTCTAATCAAGTTTTTGTTTAGTTTATTGTGGTCCACAGACATTCAACGTCTGTTAGCAGCAAATACAATACCAACCCTTCACAATTGGTGATCATGACACAATATGAACACAGAACTAAAACTATGGACACTTCTTAAAACTGAGAACCAGTGAAAAAGTAAGTCAACCAAATTCTCTATCATACCATGCACATAGACACAAAAACAATTTTTTCAACAAAAATGATAATTTACTCATACAAATTTGTGAGTAAACCTGATGCAAAGGGCAAAGTCACAAATTTTAAAACTCTACATGACATACAAATATCTGGACAAGGTTGTCTCTAAGTCAGTAAAACGTTTTTCTTTAACATGTGTGTTTAATAAAAAAGTCAATATTTGCCTTGCCACATGTGTTTAATAAAAAATTATGAATATTTGCTTTACAACTTTTTTGTAAAAAATATCCGAAAAAATTTAAAATGGAAATTTTTTTAAACTGTCAACATTGCCACAAATGGATGAAATGGTCACGACAGCAATGGTTGGTATCAAAGTACCAGTGTTTATGACTACTGCTGGCTGGTTTACTATTATTGAAACCCAGTTCTGCCTATGTAAATAATGCCTACAGAAACAAAATTTTACAATTTGCTTTTGGCCCTGCACCTGAACTAGTAACAAAAAACCAGGCATCCAAAAAAAAAAAAAAAAAAAAAAGAGAACCTGAAAAATGATGTCATTAAAAGTTATGAAAAAACAAAACTGGAACTTTTTGAAAAATTGATAGATGACATGAGGATGACAGGCAGACCCTCTCACTACCTGTGAGAATTAATGGCTACAGCCATTGGTGTTGGAGTGAGAGAAGACTTAGTCAAGCACCATTTCACAGAAGCTCTGCCTTCCACAATAATACTAGTCATAGTTGCTGCTAGGAACTTGACATTAAATGAATTTGGTACCTTAGCTGATGAACTTTCACCATTTTTGAAGACAGAGATAGCTCAAAATACCACATCTGAATGCTACAAAAGGCAAACCTGAAGGACAACAAACCTCAACATTGGAATGCATACTGGGAGTACTTCTATTTCATGAAAATCAGAGACCCCAAGTATGCCATGGACATGCCTATTTTGGAAAATAATCCCAAACATGCAAACCATGGTGCCAGTGGCCAAATAAAGCAGCCTGTAAAATACAAATTCCAGATCAATGTCACCAGCCAGAGGACATAAGCTGAATGAAAAGTCTGTTTTGGAAAACTTTTAGGGTGGATTGCAATGCAGCCAGTGATTTGCCTCTTTTTTGAGGTCGCAACCTAGATTGGAAAAAACGATGCTATATATTTCTAATTGATACTGGTGCTTCAGTGACAATACTACTCAGCAAATGTGCCAATGGACTCTGCCTAAACCTAACACCAGTTTGCCTATTCACAGCCAACAGTCAAGATATGTTATGGACAAGTGTCTATTGATATAGACTTTCCTGAACTTCACTGCTTATATAGATGGACTGTAGTTGTGGGTGACACTGTTAACTCACTTTTGGTCACTGACTTTCAGCAACACTATGGGCTGCTAGTGAACTAACAATCTGGCAGACTGGTGGACCCAAATACCAAATACTACTTACAGGGTAAGCACATTGAGGGACCCATACACTAAATATCAATCAATGACAGTGATATTCTCTTAGAAATTGTATGTCCCTTATTCTGAAACCTGCCAACACTAAGAATAAAAGTACCTACTCAACACTGTTAAAAGTCAGATATAGTATAGATTCAAGTGTTAGTTCACCCAACTATGCTAAAGTGAGACAAATGTTTGAAGAAAAAACTGCTAAAAAGGAATTTACATCGCTACTCCAAACAGGAATCATAAGAGGGTCAAACTCTCCCTGGTTGTTACCAATTCATATGATTCCAAAATCCACACCTGGACAGTGGCATGCCTGTGTAGACTACAGAAATATAAATGTATTTACAAAACCCAACAGATACCCAGTGCCGAATATCAACATTTTTTCTTCTAAATTAGGTAAGAAAAATATATTTTCCAAAATAGATCTTCTACAACCATACCACCAAATACCTACAAGAGAAGAAGATATACAGAAAACAGCAGTGGTAACACCGTTTGGCCTCTTTGAGCATGTATATATTGCCTTTTGGTCTTTTTGAAATGCTGCAGCTACATTTTATAAATTTATGGACAAGATATTTCTCCAGATCAACTGTGTTTTCATCTATGTGGATGATGTTCTAGTTTTCTCCAAAACAGAACAACAACATTACAAATATCTAGAAAAATTTCTGGGAATTATACATGAAAATAATCTAAAAATCTCACTTGACAAGTGCCAGTTCTTCAAGAAGGAACTTGAATTTCTGTGTCATCTCATTATTCTAGAAGGTTTAACACCCACAAAAGAGAAAAAGCAGGAAATAAATTAATTCCCAGAACCAGTTGATTCGAAATCATTTCAGCATTTCCTGGGAATGGTTAACTTTTATAGGAAACTTGTCCTGCGGGCAGCAGACATTTTACTATCATTGACTGAGCTGATAAAGAAGCACCCTCAGAGCAAAACTATATGGCTTATGCTGAAAAAGAAGCATTCCTAAACATTAAAAATGTCCTAGGCAAACTCACTGTATTTCTTTACCCTGACTCAGATGTAACTCATTATCACCTGGTGTCTGATAGTTCCAACTATGCTGACAACAAACCTGTTTGTATAGGGTTTTTCTCTAAGAAACTCTCTGAAAACCAAAGAAAATGGTCCACATTTAACTGGCAGCTTACTTGGCAATGTTGCAATTCAAATCTAAAATTGAAGGTAAACATGTTACCTTCTTCACTGACCATAAGCCACCCACATTAGCTTTTCATAAAATAACACTGATGAAATCAGATAAACAGAAACACCTGTCATTAATATTCAAATATGTAACTGATATCTCATATATTCACAGAAAAGAAAACAATGTTGCAGACTGCATCTCCAGACTAGCAAATGCAGTGAGAGTCAAACTTTGTGACTTACCAGCTCTTGTTGAGTAGCAAGAGTGTGACGTAGATATAAAGGTCTACATAGACAGTCTGAAAGCTTAAACTGTTGGCAACAAAACTATTTTATGTGAGATTTCCACACCCTAAACAAAACCATTTATTCTACAATATGTCATATCCAGGATCCTAATAAAACTAATTAAATCCCACTACTTTTGGCCTGACATGGATAAAAACATCTGCTCATGGACCAAAGAGTGCTTCAATTGTCAACAAAGTAAGGTTACTCACCACACAAAATCAGTAATATTTCCTTTCTGACTACCCTCTAAACAATTTGAAATCATCATAATAGCATTCTAGGGTCATTATTACCAACCATCAATCACAACAGAACATACCCATCACCAGCAAGGTACATCTTAACATTCATAGAGAGAGTTACTTGATGGGTTGAAGCTACATCCATGCAAGGCCCTATCGTTACAACAGTGGTGATGTTGTTTCTAAAATATTATAATCCAAATGAAGGAATACACAGAAGCAATGATGTTTTACTTGTGTTTTTTGATTTATTAACTTCTGTTAAATGCATTGAATGATCAAAAGTCACTGAAGATAAAGGAAAACATTTTGACTGAAGCTATATTACATTTAGCACAAACTTTTTTTATCAATTAGTTACACATATTACTGACAGTATACAACTATTTTATTTTTAATTTTCAAATATTTTAAACGTTTATCAAATAATTTAAATTCCTCTATAATAATTCCCTATATACAGAACATTAATATATATTTGAACGTTAATTATGCTTCCTTTATCACATATAAGAGTTTCAATAAAATGGAAAAAAACAAAGGAAATAAAACTGGTCATCCATCCATAAAATATATCAAACAATTCTGCAGAGGTTACACACGAACAAAGGTGGCCCTGGGCCTTTGAAATACTTCACTAAGACTTGGTATAAACATGGTCAAAAAGAGCAGGCAGTGTGTTGTATCCTCTTGAACTGGCAAGTTGCTGACATGCCTTTTAAGACCTCATGGGGAACTAAAATGGCGGCTTCTCTATCTTGCAGCTACTTAACACAGAAAAAAATATGTATATACCAATACGCAGCAACCTTTCACTGATCTCTTACTGAGATCTTGCTGTATGTGTTAGACAAGCAAGACGAGAAACTGACTTTTCAAGAAATAACATTAAAATAACTTTTGAAATAAACATAAATGCATTATGTATCAAGTTTTCTTTGCCAATGTATAAAAGCTGCCATTATATATTTTCATTTTATATATAATATTTTCCAATATTATATATTACTAGAACGTTATACATTTATATAGTCTAATACAGACACACACACACATATATATATATATATATATACATATATATTATAATTATTTTCTTTTTCAAAAATATGATTCTGTTGCAACACAGACATTTCTGTGTTTCAAAACTGAAACTAAATTTATAAATTTAATTATAAAAATTAAACTTAAAATCCCTAGTTTAATTCCATTGTCAGGCAATGTTAGGAATAACTTTCTAAGAAATTTACTTAATTTATAAGCACAGACAATATTAATATTATGACTTGTTAAGGTTAAGGAAAATTCAATGCCTCTAATCAAAATAGATTCAATTTTCCTTAACATAAATTGTACCTAAAAATAATGTATAAACAGAAAACACATTAAATAATTGTTGGACATAATCAGTTCCATTATATATATGTATATATGTGTGAGTGTGTGTTTATATTATAACAGTATAGCACAATGTCACAAGTCATCATGACTGAGAGTTTGAGCATATTGGCCTTGTTCAAAAACTGATCTTCCTAAATTATATGCTCTCTCCAAAAAACTGTAATTAAGATCCAGTCATCATAGTTGCAGTTTAAAACACATTTGATTTTGTAGATTGAATAAGTGTCTGTTAGAGGGATTTGCTAGCTGCTCTGTCAGACATGTGTGCTCGGAAACAATTAGTCACCCATGACATATATATATATATATATATATATATATATATATATATATATATATATATCTTCCTGATGTTAAGTGTAAGTGTCCTTTTTGCTTCCATTTCCTCTAAAACCTTGTTGTATCTCACATTTTCAGTTGTTTCAAGTCACTTTTCATCTATGAGGAGATTTTCCAGCATTCACTGCTATATAGGGTCACTGATATTACTTAATAGTTCAGTACTCTTTTTTTTGTTTCATACAAAATTTTTCTGTTTCTTAATACTTTTAATACTTTGCTTAGCTTTTGGAAGGCATCTTTCACAATCCCAATACGCCTTTGAGTTTCAGTTCTGCACATTCCATCCTCTGTTAAAAACACTTCCCAGATATTTAAATTGTTGTACTTGTTTGATTTTGTAATTTGCATGTTGGGCACTCCTCCAGAAGGTAGTAAAGAAAAGTGAGAAGAAAGGACTAACCATCAGTTGTATTCTATCTTCTGACAGTTGATGGTTAATCCTTTCTTTTCACTTTACTATCTTCTGGAGGAGTGCATTGTGATATCTGCATATCTTACATGGTTAAGATTGTGACCAGCAATAATGAATCCTGGTAAGTCTTGCAAATCTCTTAGAATCACTTCACTGTATAGGTTGAATAAGTCCAGTGAGAAAACACATCCTCATCTTACACACCTTTCTATTTTTGTATATTTACTAAACTCATTTTCTATCTATGTGCACGTGATTTTCTGCCAGTATAGGTTCTGGGTTATTCTAATATCCTGAAAATATATATTTCTGGTGTATATATAAATATACAGAAAAATTTATATAAAAATAAAATGCATATTAGCCCACAAATTATCTTCACCCTAATTGTATCCTAAAATTCCAACCAATATTTTCTTTCCCACAATGTTTTTGAAAGAAATTTACAAATTTAATTTGACTCCCCAAATTAGAAACAAATCTGAACCAGGTATGAAAGTCATGCTCATTTCCTTTGTAATTTTCAAGTGTTGATGCAAATTGTAAAACAAATGAAAACTCAAGCAACAAAGAGCAAATTAGGAAGTCCAAATAACCTATCAAAACAATAATGACAACTGACCAAATAATTCATGGAATAATAAAAATGCCAAATCTCTGAATTTTTGACATTTTCTAAAATAATATGCAATATTACAAAATTCATTCATGAAATTTGTATGCCTCATATTAAATTTCACTCATGTAAATTTCTGATGGCTTGAAGACAGCTCAAGGTCTGTGAAAACAAGATATCATGAATGAGGACTATAAATATGCAATTTTAATTCCAATTATGTATAATCAAAACATGTGTCATCCTAAAATAAAATAGCTGTAATTTTAGTATCCTGTTAGTATAAAAGTCAAAATATTTAATTCTATTTGAAATTTTATAAACTGTTTCCTTGATGACTTTGCATCAACCATATCTGATGATATATGTGACTTCCACTTTCCCCAAAATGATAGAAAAAATTATATCATAGGATGTAAGTATGAAGGTGAATTATCTGTTGGGCCAATGTTTACTGTGATTCCACAGGCTACTAGTCTTCTTCATTTATGTGCCATGTCCCTTCAGGACGTGAACAGTCTTGGCTTTTCACAACTTTCTTTCCATTGTAGCTCTTAAGAATATTTGTCTTTTTACTGTACCACTCATTGTTCTGTCATCCATTTGGCACAAGATCATTACTGTTCCCTTCTGTCTTTCTTGCCTTCAATATGTCCTGTGAGTATCAAATTTTCTAGTCATTCTCTGAGTGCCAGGAATTTCAACTGCTTCTTTCTGATTTTAAGTATATGCATCTTTTTTTCTTTTCTTTTTCCTGAATACTTCCTCATTGTTCACATACTATGTTTATGGTATTCTCAGCATTCTTCTGTAGAACTGCATCTCTGTTGCCTCTTCTCATCACCTGTGATAAATCTGTCAAGCATTCACTGAATTAATATTACAGAGTAGTTCAGCACTCTGTTTTTAATGAAATTGTCCTTTTTCTTAACACTTTAAATGATTAAAAAGGTTGAGTTACAGAAGTAATTTAGATGCCTGACTGCTAGGAAATGGTTGACGATACACAAACCAAAACAAAATTAGATACTTGGTTAATTTAATTATCTATATATATAATTTATTATCAAATTTAGAATCTGCAATGTTATATGTCTTGATATGGCATGTTTGCTTCAGTTATTTCCCCACCACTGTACTATAGCTTCTCTATGTCTTTTCTGTAAATATTTTCATGGTAATTTTTTATGATGGGCTTTTCCTTTATTTAAGTGCAGTACTAGATTGGTAGTTAAGTCTCTTCATTTTACAGTTGGAATTGTTAGATGTAACTGTAAGCTGAATGCTGACAGTTTCTTCTCTCATACTCCAGTTAATTCTGGTCTTAAAAAATTTAAATGTGATGTCAATCATTAACTTCTGTTTTCTTAATTCCTGTTCTTTTATTGTTCTCTCTCCTCAATAATGTTTTTCTTTTTCTTATATTCCTTGATACCTAGTAATCTCTTGTGTCATGGTGGCTTTATTGCCTTACTTGAGGTGAAATGATTAAAAAAATCATAAAATCTTGCTTCTTCTAATCACCTGTGGGTAGTTTATCCAGCATTCCCTGGCATATAGAAGGATTCATATTATAGAGCAGTTTGGTACTCTTTTCTTTATTTCTAATGAAAATTTCCTCTTTCTTAATATTTTAAATCTATATCTATAATTCTCAAAATGTGTGTATGTGTGTGTGTGATCAAATGTTGTTTATGTGTTCCCACAGTTTTCATCCAATTTTGATGAAATTTATTTGTTTGATAGATAATTTTTCGATGCAGGTTTTGAGTCTAAATTGGCTGGAAAAAATTACAACCTTGAAGGTGAAAAATCGAAAAAAATGATTTTTTACATTGTGAAAAAATCAAAGGCAAAATTTAATGTCTGTAAAAAACAGGGTACAATCAATTTAGAGAGTTGAAATCCAATGCAAAAGATTATTAGAATTATAAAAAAAAATTATATTATAAATAAAAATTATTGTATAATATTATTATGACGGTCAATGAAAGAGGTTCCTTCCTTGCAAGATTGAGAACACAAAAATGACCCTTTTCAGGGCCACCAACCCATTAAAATTGTTAACACCCCATTTAGGGATGTGCCTCAGTTGTACCCAATTGTTGTTATCTAATATTGAATTTAAACTTAAACAGCTCCAATTGAATGGCAAAAATTCCCAGTAATGAAACACCCAGTCGAAGACTGGTTATACTGCTAGTAATTAAAAAGACCGAGTTATTAATTCAAATGTCTGACTGCTACGAAATGAACAACAATACACAAACCTAAACAAAATTACATTACTTGGTTCATTTAATTAACTTTATATATAATTTACTATAAAATACATAATCTGTAGTTCATTTCTAATATCAGCAGCAGAGTTACTTGAAAAGACATTTTCAGAGGTAAAACAAAATATTTTCATTCTTTATCTATTCATCTTCTTTAACCTTTGAAGTATGTTATCAATTTGCAACAAGCAAATGGACTGCAGAACCTCAGACTAAAATCTAAGTACATATTGCAACCAATTTTTCAGAAAACCGAAATTAATATCCATCCCTAAAAGCTAAAATATTTCAAAAAGTTATTATAATTTTATTTTGGCAAGTATATCTACCTGAACAGAAGATAAAGTTCAGTAAAGTTTAAAAATGAATAAATAAAACAAAAATAGCAAAGCATGTTGATCTGAGACAGTTAAAGAAAAAATACTAAGGGAAAGGATTCTTCTTTCATTATTGAAATAGATAATCTTATTATAATATAAGTGTAAGACGTGAAGGTGACAATTGGATTGAGCAGACACAATCTCCTGAAGAAATGTATGATGTAGAATTTATAGTATCAGATTACTTGGGATATCATATATTGCTATCAGCCAAAGAAAGACTGAAACAGATAACATCTTTCACATATATCTCTGGTATATATAGGCATGTGCACATAAGCACACTAATAATAACAGGGATATTCACCCAGTCAAATGCAGGTAAAGCTACAAAAAAATTCAATGAATTTGACCAACATATCCTAACTGAATAAAATATAAACTTTTATTAGTAATCGTTGTGAGCAGATATAAAAACTAAATATTTCTATTAACTTTTACTGAATATTTTTGTAAGTCAAGATGAAAATTTTTTTTTTTAACATTTACTGGTTATTATTTTGAGCCACTATGGAAACTGAGCATTATTTAAACATTTAAAAGGTCACCTTTTTTATTCAGTATGCAAACCATGGACTGAATATGTGAGCAATGATGAAGTTTTAGAGAAAATGGAAACAAAAAGGGATATTTATACTTAACATCAGAAAGAGATAGTTGAAATTTCTAGGGCACAGAGTGAGGAAAGAGGACTTGAAAAATCTGATATGCACAGGACAGAGAAAAACAATCCTTAACATACTTACTGAACTTGTGTAAATGGATGGTAGAACAGGGTTTAAGATAAATAACAAAAAGACACAATTTATTAAGAGCTACAAAGTACAGGACGCTGTGGAGAGCCATGATCCCCTACATCCTGGGGGGACAAGGCACATAAAGAAGAATGCAAACAATGTTATTTGAAACTAAACTGGTCATATTTTTACAGCCAGCATGGCATGCAAACAGTATTATTTGAAATTTTACACCCAAAATGCAATGTACTTAATTTCAAATATTAAATAGTATTACTATTAAGTAGTAAAGATAATGGAATATACTTCAACATTTGTGATCAGTAATTCTCAAACATTGTAAAAAAAGAATAATAAGTTAAGATAAGATAGGCTTGGCCTCTCTGTTTCCAAAAAGTCATGTATCAGAAATGAAATCCAAAGGAGGGCTCAGAATATGAGATTAGGTTAAGAAATCTAATGGAAATGTAGAGAAGCAATTCAATGTGAAAAAGGTTTAGATTGGTAAACTCAACAATATATCTTTATATATATATATATATATATATATATCAGTTCAGCAAGACTTTTAAAGAAAGCACACTTTCTGATTCAGTTATTTTTTCTTGAAAGTCCATATATAAAAAATGCCTGAATGTGTAAGTGTGCTTTCCTTTAAAGGGAAAATAGAGTCTTGCTGAAAAAATAATGGAAGCTCTAATAATACAAAGCAAGAAACCAAGTTTTAATAATATTTGAGTGAAAGTTAATGCAACAGACGAGCCTGGAATTTGAACACAGTTTGTTGATGTAGGGATATTATTATTGTTACAAATAAATAAAAATAATAATAAATGAAAATTATAAATAAAATAAAACAATAATATTTAAACCTTGTTTAAAATAAATTAAATAAAAAATAGAAATGATAAAATTACTCCCAGCATGCAACAAAAACTGTTCCTGCTGGAAATACGGACATCCTGCCAAAAGATGTGAGATTCGCTCTCTTCATCCAAGAACCATCAAGATGATAAAAATGTGTACTTTCTCCCTCATATGTGAAAAAATTATATGGTAACTTTTTCCCTTTTATAACATGAACATTGTCACTATTGTATCATAAAACACACATACAAATACACACAAACACATAAATTTAAATTGTATGAAATTGCCATACATTATTATTCATGACTCTGTAAAAAAACATTTATTTTTCCTGTTTTATCTTCATTTTTTTTTTTTATATTTATTACCTCTTTTATAGTGTGAGTGAATACCCCATTAAAATAATCATTTGACCAATTTGATTTGTGTATAAAAAAAAACATAAGTTTGTTAGTCCACACTGATTCTACATTCTGTGTTGATACCCGTTACGCTACCAGCACACTTAGAGGTTACATATAGATAAATAAAATCTTATATGTAAATAAAGAGAAATGTACAGTAAACATGAGAAATCAAGTTTTATTGATCAAATTTCAATCTTTGAAAAAGCTAAAATTCAAAGATTACAGGTAATTTTAAACATCAATTTGTGTATATATAACATTTAAAATTGATTTTTTTTTTCTTTACCTCATTGTTTGTTACATAGTTTTAAAATAAATTTATACAGAATTTTAATTCAGTTGGGATACAATAATTATATTGTTTGCACTGTCTTCCCATTGTGTTTCTTTCTGACTTGTTTTTTAGTCTTGTCTACAAGAACAAAAACATTAAATTTTTTTTTTGTCTTTTATTTACTTAAGATAATATATCTATTTAAGTTTTAGAGAATCAAAGATATCTAATTAGGTTTTGTATCTTCTGGCTTAGGGAACTGTAAAAAGTTAAGCCCTAAATAAACATTAAATATACATATATACATATGTGTGTGTGTGTGTGTGTGTGTATGTCTATGTAAACAGAACATAGAACAATGTGCATAAATATATTTGAATAAATGTTAAAATGTATGCATTTATATGAATAATATGTTTAAATATATTACTAGATTAAATATTTATTAGCAATGAAGGATTATATTTTGTAGATGACAAATTTAATTTACAAAATTTTGAGTTTTATCTTTCTTCAAAATGGTTTAATTGTATATATATATATATATATATATATATATATAATAAAAGTCTTTAATTGGTTATAAAGTTAAATTTAACTGAAAGGTCTTAATTTAACAAACGAACTTGGATGAAGTTCTGTTTTTCAAATAAGGATATATACATATATATATATATTTTAAGTTATATTATTAATAATATTATATATATATATATATATATATATACAATGTATATAGAATATATATATATATATATAATATGGCAACATCCTTCATTTTTAAACTTTTTGTTAAATTAAAAAACAAGTTAAATTTAACAAGATAACAACTTTGTTTATATATATATATATATATATATATATATATATATTTTGGAAAACTCTTTAAAAATGTGAATGATAAATGATCAAAGCATTTATGGAGCTTTTTGTTTTAATTTATGCAATGTTAAGAGGCTTTTGAGAAATTGTTTCAGACAAGGGAAAGACATATTTAATTTATGTTTTCTTATATGTGATACTAGTCCAGCCTTAATATTAAAACACAATGAAACAAAAGGACTGTCAGCTGTCTACAATCTCTTTCTTCAAATGATGGTTAAAAATGGACTTGTTCGAGTGAAACACATAGGTTTTTCAGTAAGGATCATCACTTTTTGAATTTTTTTTTAAACTGGTGACACAGAATCACAAAAAGCTGTACCAGATAGGAGAAACCACATCACTTAGAGGATTTTCAACAGCAGCAGTAGTTAAAATAGTTATCACATATTAATTAAAGAGAAAATAATGACGTAATCATGATGGTGACATTCGACACAAGTTCAAACAAAAGGTGAGGAAAGAAGACTTTATCAGTACTGGAAAGAGCTATAACAGTTACTGGACTTGAGAAACATTTTTTCCTGAAAAATTGTTTTAACAGAAAGATTTTATACATTTCAACTTAAAACACTACTGGCTGCTTATTCAAAGAATGACAAATGTTTCCTTATAAAGAAATGGCTAATATTGCCATGGCTTGACATTATGAAAAAGATGTGGGAAGGTTTTCTATGATTGTTACAGATATCAGGCTTGTCACTGGAAGGTTTTTAGTAGATATTAGTATGTACTACCAACAACATCACCCATTAAAATAACATGCCTTCTTGCTATATATATATATATATATATATATATATAAGTGTGTGCATATGTTAATATATATATCTGTTTGCTTTTTTTTTACAGTAAGGTTCACCCTGTACAAATGATGGAGGCCATTCAAGGTAGAGGGATATGTTAGGAGGCAATTTATGAAGATATGTGAGGAATAAAACAGATAACCCTAGATTTGTACAGGAATGTTATTTGTTGTGCCGTCTCAGGAAATTCTCAACTGATTGTATGTTTAAAAAAATATTGAATCCATTGCTAGGTTTGCTTTGAAAGAAAGTTGATTCACTTTGTTGTGCAAGATAATTTTTCTCTCCAGAATCTATCTTACATATCTATAAGTCTACAATGCATCCATGCTTAGGATATTGCCATTATCTGGTTGCCTCCTAATTTTTGAAACTGTTCCTAGTGGACGCTCTTAGGACTACAAATATTCTGCGATATTTTTCTCATTCTCTTCTTGCCATATCCGCTTATTTGTCAAAATGTAACCTCTCGAAGAGAACACAATCCCTTTGGGAAATGAATGAACAATACATACACACACATGTATGTATGCACATTCACTCACTACACATACTTTGCAAACTAAAACAGTTTTCACATTTACTTGTTACACACATTATTGCCTTTGTCCCTTGTATACTTTTGTTGTTAATACGTTATCATTTGTTTGTACATATATATTGGTTCTTGTTGTTTCTATCCATTTTTTTTATATAGACTAACATCTCATGTCCACTATTTTGTTGTGGTATTTTCAGGAGACAGTGTGTTATTCCCAATTTCAAACACCAATGTTACTATCACCCCAAACAATTTGGAGAGCGTTACAACACTTACAACACTGTCACATATGGTCTGGTGCCCCTGCTATTTACCTTGAGCTCCTTGATAAAATGAATCAGTAATATTATCAGTCCTGGCTCAGCTTCAGTCTCTTTCCTACTACTGTAAGGTTGCCTCTCTATGTCTTTTCTATAAATACTTTCATTGCAAGTGTTTGGATTAGCTCTTCGCTATGGTACTAACTAGTCCCTGAATTGTAAATATGGGGACTAGTTAGTATTTTCATAGAGACAAAGAGGTATTATGGTGGTTGTAGTAAGAAAGGTACAAATGAATGTGTTGTTTTGGTGAAAGGAATATTGTTTCGTACGATTGGGTCAGTGTTTGCGGCTAGCTAAGTTATAGTTAAGACAGAAGAAGACTGTCCTTTCCCCAATCCCCTTTTCGGCCTTGTGCCACATTTCTGTATTGTACAGAATAAATATCGCTCTTCACTATGGTACCTATACTTTTTCTGTTGAAGCACTGTACTAGATGGGTGTCAAGATCTCATCAATATACAGTTGAGCTGGCCAAATGTAACTGTAAATTCTATGTTAACAGTTGCACTTCTTGCTTGTGGAACTCCCTTCTAATTCCATGGTTTCCAGCCAATTTTAATCTGCAAAAATTTAAATGCAATGTCAATCACTATCTGCTGCCCTGATTATTTTTTTCCCTTCCTGCCCATTATTAATTTTTTCTGTTCCTAATTCTTCCATATTTTGTAACTACTTGTGTCTTAGTGGCTTTTCTGCCTTGCATGGGCTGAAACCGATTAAAAAAAGAAAATATGATGTCTATTTAGTTAAATTCACTCTGTCAACTTTTATTATGCAAGTCAATGTTTTTGTAATAAAATTGATATTAACCAAACAATGAGTATTACAAGAGACAAGTGAATAACCTTCAGGCCTCTACTAGAAGACTTTAAGTAGTGAGTAGTGTGTGTCTTGCCAATTCCACCTTTTAAAGTAAGGGTTTTCATGGTGTGGCTCAGCATGGTAAAATGTTGACAGGAAAGCCCTGAGGTCATAAGATTTATTTTGGAGCTTCTGTCTGTTAGGCAGATATCTGAACTGAGTGTAGGGTGTTTGCTGCTCCCTTGTGGAAATATTTCCATTAGCATGGTTGAACGGAATAGATTAAAAATCTGGTTCTAGTCACTGTGAAGGATTATGATTTATTGATTTATTTTTTTACTGTTAAGTTCCAACGTCATAAATGTTCAACAAGTTTTTTTTTTTAATCTTTTTGCATCTTCATCATTTCAACTTCTTACAATTGAGGAGATAATTGTAAATTTATATATATTTAAGAGAGTCATTTTGTGATCACAGAAAAATAATGAACAGTAATGATGTGTAGTAGTAGTGGTGGTGGTGGTAATCCTGAATTATTTTGGTAACATTTATATTTTTGCCTTTTTGATGGGAGAAAGGAATAAAAGATTTTAACAGGTTTCAGCTAAGAAGAGAAAAAAAATCCGTAGCCTCATTCCAGATAGTAGAACATGACTGTATAAAGATAACCTTATGGTAATGGTGGAGTAATGGATAGCAGCTCGGATTGAGAAATTGGAGAGCTGAGTTTGAATTCCATTTGAATCCATTACATTCACTTACATGCTAATATGGTTGGGAAAGGTATGAATCCTCTTCTCCCCTAAGCTATGGGTAAATAGCAGGACAGACTGGGTTCTATAGCTTTGGATGGTAACTGGTCTATCACAGAAAGAAATGGCAACCTACTGTGGGAAAAAATCTGCTTTGTCAGTCATGTATCAAAAGATACATCATGATTGCCTAAGCGTCTATCACACATGGCACATCACTGATGGTAAATAATAAATCTTTATAAAAGATAAATATTACATTGTACTTGGTTCACATATTTTTATAATCTTGTAAATAAACATTGCCAAGAGGGTTGAAAAATGTATAAATAATAGTAATTGTCAAAGGAATAACCTTCCTTATTTTTTTATAATCTTTTAAATAAACATTGCCAACTTTTTCAGGAATTATCTGGTAATAGTAGTGTCAAAGAATAACCTTCCTTTTTTTTATAATCTAAATAAATAAACATTGCCAAAGGGTCAGGTTGTAACGGTAATAGTAGTATCAAAGGATAACCTTCCTTTATTTTTATAATCTTGTAAATAAACATTGCCAAGAGGGTCAGGAATGTAGACGGTAATAGTAGTGTCAAAGGATTAACCTTCCTTTTTTTTATAATCTTTTAATAAATAAATGAAAAGAGGGTAAAGGAATGTAAACAGTAATAGTAGTGTCAAGGAATAACCTTCCTTCATTTTTATAATCTTGTAAATAAACATTGCCAAGAGGGTCAGGAATGTAACGGTAATAGTAGTGTCAAAGGAATAACCTTCCTTTATTTTTATAATCTTGTAAATAAACATTGCCAAGAGGGTCAGGAATGTGACGGTAATAAAGTGTCAAAGGAATAACCTTCCTTTATTTTTATAATCTTGTAAATAAACATTGCCAAGAGGGTCAAGGAATGTAAAAACAATCTGTAATAAAGTGTCAAAGAATAACCTTCCTTCATTTTTATAATCTTTAAATAAAAACATTGCCAAGAGGGTCAGGAATGTAAACTTTTAATAGTAGTGTCAAAGGAATAACCTTCCTTCATTTTATAATCTTGTAAATAAACATTTGCCAAGGGGGTCAGAAATGAAGACGGTAATAGTAGTGTCATTTTTAAATAACCTTCCTTCATTTTTATAATCTTGTAAATAAACATTGCCAAAAAGGGTTAAGGAAAATATCAATTTAATAGTAGTGTCAAAGGAATAACCTTCCTTCATTTTTATAATCTTGTAAATAAACATTGCCAAGAGGGTCAGGAATGTAGACGGTAATAGTAGTGTCAAAGGAATAACCTTCCTTTATTTTTATAATCTTGTAAATAAACATTGCCAAGAGGGTCAGGAATGTAAACGGTAATAGTAATTATTCAAAGGAATAACCTTCCTTCATTTTTATAATCTTGTAAAACAATAAACATTGCCAAGGGGTCAGGAATGTAGACGGTAATAGTAGTGTCAAAAGGAATAACCTTCCTTCATTTTATAATCTTGTAAATAAACATTTGCCAAGGGGGAAAGGAAATATACAAGTAATAAATTAAAGTTCAAAGGAATAACCTTCCTTCATTTTTATAATCTTGTAAATAAACAAAGAGGGTCAGGAATGTATACGGTAATAGTAGTGTCAAAGGAATAACCTTCCTTCATTTTTTATAATCTTGTAAATAAACATTGCCAAGAGGGTCTGAATATGTAATAGTAGTTTCAAAGAATAACCTATTTATTTTTATAATCTTGTAAATAAACATTGCCAAGAGGGTCAGGAATGTACCGGTAATAGTAATTCAAAAAAAACCTTCCTTCATTTTTATAATTTTTGTAAATAAACATTGCCAAGAGGGTCAGGAATGTAGACGGTAATAGTAGTGTCAAAAAAATAATTTTCATTCATTTTTATAATCTTGTAAATAAACATTGCCAAGAGGGTCAGGGAATTTTTTCTTCAAAATTTAATTTTTCAAAGGAATAACCTTCCTTTATTTTTATAATCTTGTAAATAAACACATTATAAAGGGTCAGGAATGTCAGACGGTAATAGTAGTGTCAAAGGAATAACCTTCCTTCATTTTTATAATCTTGTAAATAAACATTGCCAAGAGGGTCAGGAAAATAAAAAAATAATTCTCTTAGTGTCAAAGGAATAACCTTCCTTTATTTTTATAATCTTGTAAATAAACATTGCCAAAAAGGTCAGGAATGAAGGTTTTAATAGTTTGTCAAAGGAATTTTTTCCTTCATTTTATAAAAATAAATAAACATTGCCAAGAGGGTCAGGAATGTATTTTTTTTATCAGTAGTGAAAAGGAATAACCTTCCTTCATTTTTATAATCTTGTAAATTTTTATTGCCAAGAGGGTCAGGAATGGAAATCGGTAATAGTAGTGTCAAAGGAATAACCTTCCTTTTTTTTTATAATCTTGTAAATAAACATTGCCAAGAGGGTCAGGAATGAAAAACAGTAATAGTAGTGTCAAAGGAATAACCTTCCTTCAAAACATCTTAATCTTTAAATAAACATTGCCAAGAGGGTCAGGAATGTATTGTTTAATTTAGTAGTGTCAAAGGAATAACCTTCCTTCATTTTTATAATCTTGTAAATAAACATTGCCAAGAGAAGAAGGAATGTAATCATTAAAATGGTAGAAAATCAAAGGAATAACCTTTTTTATTTTTATAATCTTTGTAAATAAACATTGCCAAGAGGGTCTAGGAATTCCATATAAAGTAGTTTCAAAAAGGAATAACCTTCCTTCATTTTATAATCTTGTAAATAAACATTGCCAAGAGGGTCAGGAATTTTATCAAGTAATAGTAGTAATCAAAGGAATAACCTTCCTTCATTTTATAATCTTGTAAATAAACATTTGCCAATAAGGGTCAGGAATGTAGACGGTAATAGTAGTGTCAAAGGAATAACCTTCCTTCATTTTTATTAATCTTTAAATAAACATTGCCAATAGGGTAAGGAATATATACTGGTAATAGTAGTACCAATCAAAGGAATAACCTTCCTTCATTTTTTATAATCTTGTAAATAAACATAACAAAAGGGGTCAGGAATGTAAAATTGATTAATTTTAATTCAAAGGAATAACCTTCCTTCATTTTATAATCTTGTAAATAAAAACATTGCCAAGAGGGTTCAGGAATGTGTAGTAATATAGTGTCAAAGGAATAACCTTTTCATTTTATATTCCAAAAATAAACATTGCCAAGTCTCATTACCAGGAATTTTAGACAGTAATAGTAGTAGTAAAGGAATAATATAATTTATTTTTATAATCTATAAATAAACATTGCCAAGAAAAAAGGAATGTAGACGGTAATATTAGTGTCAAAAAATAACCTTCCTTCATTTTATAATCTTGTAAATAATAATTGTCCCAAGAGGGTCAGGAATGTAGATGGTTTAAGTAGTGTCAAAGGAATAACCTTCCTTCATTTTTATAATCTTGTAAATAAACATTGCCAAGAGGGTCAGGAATGTAGACGGTAATAGTAGTGTCAAAGGAATAACCTTCCTTCATTTTTATAATCTTGTAAATAAACATTGCCAAGAGGGTCAGGAATGTATACGGTAATAGTAGTGTCAAAGGAATAACCTTCCTTCATTTTTATAATCTTGTAAATAAACATTGCCAAGAGGGTCAGGAATGTAAAATAGTAATAGTTAATCAAAGGAATAACCTTCCTATTTTTTATAATCTTGTAAATAAACATTGCCAAAATTTAAGGAATGTATACGGTAAATAGTAATTGTCAAAGGAATAACCTTCCTTCATTTTTATAATCTTGTAAATAAACATTGCCAAGAGGGTCAGGAATGTAGACGGTAATAGTAGTGTCAAAGGAATAACCTTCCTTTTGACAATTTTTTTTTGTGAGAATGAGGTTTAAACATTGACCATAATATTTTCTTTCACAAGTAAAATAAAGATAATTGCAAAATTGCTACAATTCTGATGATATCTTAATTAGTGTATTAACACGATATTTTAATCTGCCAAGTTTATGTTTCAAGACAACTTTTAATTGAATACCAGCAGAATTTATAAATAAACGGCTGAGAAATTTGTTGGAGTTTTAAATCTTAAACAAGAGTGTTGTAGTAGTAGTAGTAGCAGTAACCTTTCATTCTTATTAAGTATCAATATTATGGCAGACAGGATTTTGTTACCTGTCAATAAAATCTCAAAGAAATTTATATTGCATATATACTAAGTGGCACTAGCAAATATTGCTTCGTCAAGTGTTTGATAAAAGTTGTCCATTTTTGCTTGAAAAAAAAAAAAATGCTATCAATAACCTTTCTTTTTTATTATGTTATATATGAATTGTGAATATCTTTTTCTCACCAACTGCTTTATATGTGGTGAAGGTTGTAATGAATTGTTCTTAGTATGGACTGAACACAACTTTTTCTCATAAATGTATTTGTATCTGATTTATATTTTAACATATCTTCCATGATGTTTCACTCACAATAGCTTAAATTTGATTAAACAAATCTAACTTTACTGACATTAGCAACTATCACCATTTATACACCTGATGCTAAGCCAAACAGAAGTGGCAGGAGGTGACAACACAAGCAGTGAGAATAAGTCTCATTCAACTCTCCAACTATTCTATAATTTAATGTTTCTTAAATGTTTTCATTTAAACTAATAAACCTTCCACTTGTAATAATCAAAAGAATAGCTAAACTAAACTAAACTGTATACCTGAAAAAAATTTCTATTTTTTGAATATAAACACATGATAAAATTTTAAATGTTGAGGAATTGTATATTTTTAAAGTATAAAATAAGTTTTGGAGAAATACTGTTTTTCTTTACAAAGACAATTAAAGTTTTAAACCTTCCAAGATTCATGTAACGGGGCATCAGATATCTTTATTAACAGTCTGTTGCTGTTAACACTAAGTGACCCTCCAGATTATTAATTATTCTGTACTAGCTAAATTACCCATCTACACTGGGTAAATATTCAAGAATGTTTATGGTGATAGTAAAATGATTCATTGTTGCTGATTGTCAGCTGGTCTGCTAAATGAAACAGAGCATCATTAAATTTATTTTAAATTTTGATATAAGGTAAAACAAAATGTCAAAAATATTTTTGTTGTTAATTCAATATTTATTATCATTATTATTATTCATCTGCATCAAGTTTTATTTTCATTGATGTTTGCAGTATTGTGAAAAAGAAAAACACAAGAAATTTCATTTGTTCCTGGCAAGTTTCCAATAAAAAATTCCTTGAGAAGTATAAAACATATTAAAGGAGAAAAATAAAAAAATCTGTGATATTGTTTTTTTTTAAAGCATGCCAATATTTTTCTTGTTTAGAAATTAATTATAAAAGAGAAACTATTGTTTTATACTGTATGCTTATAAACTCTAATTGTTACTATATTTTGTACTAACACAGGTCTTCCCCAGGGCTTCAACTTAGTCCTACTGTAGTTGTAATTTTCATTAAAGACCTTCCTGATGATATCAGCTTTCAACTAGGTATCTCTGTTGATGACACAACAATTTACTCCTTCCTCGATAGTAAGGCTTATCAGTTTGACAAGCTCAAAATGGTAGCTGATGTCAAAAACTACCTAAAGTCTATAGTTAACTAGGACAAAAGATGGTTTGTTAATTTTAACACCTTCAAAACTAAACTTCTCTCCATTGATCATCTGAGAGACTCCTTGCTGCCTTCTATTGGCATGGTTGATGCTATCCTCTAGGAAAGTGATTTTTTGCACCTTTTCGGGCTCACATTCTCTGCTGATATGAAGTGGAAAGACTTTATTGAATCCACTGCTAAGTCAGCTGCTAAGAAAGACGGTTCACTATGTTGGGCAAGACAATTTTTCTCTCCAGAATCTATCTTACATATCTATAAGTCTATCATTCGTCAATGCTTAGAATATTGCTGCCACATATAGTCTGGCATCCCTGCTATTTACCTTGAGCTCTTTGATATGATCCAAAGAAGAATCTGCAATATTATTGGTCCTTCACTTTCCCAACACTGTAAGGTTGCCTCTCTATGTCTTTTCTATGAATACTTTCATGGTAATTGTTCAAATGAGCTCTTTGCTATGGCACCTAGAGTTTTTGAATTTAAGTACAGCACTAGACTGGCATCGTGATCTCATCAATTTACAGTTGAGTTGGCTAGATGTAACCATAAATTCTATGCTAACAGTTTCTTCTCTTGCACTTCTCACTTGTGGAACTCCCTCCCAGCTTCATGTTTTCCAGTCAACTTTAATCTGCAAGAATTTAAATGCAAAGTCAATCGCTATCTACCGTCCACCTGATTACTATTTTCTCTTTCTGATCATCATTAATGTTTCTGTTCCTAATTCTTCCACACCCTGTAAACCCTTGTATTTTAGTAACTTGACTGATTTGCTTGGGGTGATTCTGATTAAAAACCAAAAAAATATTAGTTCATAAAACAGAAAAAACCCACTTTCCACATTAGAAAATTTTTTTTTTTATATCCAAACCCTCTCTTGGGTCCAGTAAGTAGGCATACTAAATTTAAGTGTTATACATTAAAAGGCAGATTCGGTTCTCTTGCCTTGGCAAGCAGCCAGTCTAGAAGTAAACTTTGAATGCAAATCAAAAGAAGGAGGTTTTGAGATTCCATGCACATTTCTCTTTTATCATTTCTTCTGAATTGCATGGCTGGTTTGATACAAGCCTTCACCACTATAATCAAATCTTCTGTGTGAATAGTCTAGCAAGACACTACTAAATTGAACAATTGACCTTCATACACTGAAATAGATGGGAGTGTCCACTCAGTGTCTCTCTCTCTCTCTCTATATATATATATATATATATATATATATATTCTGTTTATACATTAGTTTTATAGATACAGTTTATTTAAGAATACTGAATGTTCATTATATGTTGTCATTGTTTATGTTAAGATACGTTTCATGAGCAGATATGATTAGTCAAGAAAAATCATTGAAGATTGTGTGTTTAAAAACAGTAATTTAGACTTTGCTAACCAGATGCTTCTCTGTAGCTAAATTTTATAGCACATCTGATCAAATGACAGATTCTGTATAAGAATAGAGATTCGATTCCTGTCAGAGAATGCATATTTTCATTTAAATTTCTTGATAATTCAGGCCAGCAAATGTAATTAATTAATGTTTAATTAAAAACACAGCATTTACTTAAATAAATTGTATCTATAAAAATAACATATAAACAGAAAATATATTAAATAATTGTTGAACAATCCATTTCATTTTTATATATATATATATATATATATATATATATATATATATATATATGTGTGTGTGTGTGTGTGTGTGTGTGTATGAGTGTTTATTATATATATATATATATATATATATATATATAATCATTATAATTTCTTATTTTTGTAAAGTAGAATTGGTATTAAATGGTAAAACAAAGAAAAATTGATGAACAGAAAAAAATCTATGTAGCAAGTGAAAGATTTGAGTGATTTTCTTTTCTTTTATACAATAAAGAAGATAAACTATCCAGAAAACACTGCATATTTTAAAAATGGATCAAAAATCACCTTTGATCCATTTTTAAAAATATTTTTAAAGGATTTCACACAAATTCTCTAATTTGAATTATACTTGAACAAATATTATATTAAATGCTTAGATTCAGTATTTATAATATCTATCACTTGTATTTCAATTAAGTATAAAATTAATGGTTGCTACTCCAACTAAAGTTTGCAGTGTCTCATTTTTAGAGAATAACAGTGATTTTCCTCTACCAAGTAGATGTGAGGTGTGATCCAATAATCTGTTGTCATATATGTGTAATTTTTTGTCAGGGTTTATTCCCAAACAGTCTCTCATCTAAGTACTGACCAGGGTCAACATTGTTTAACTTTGTTGATCAAATGAGAATTGGTTTTTTTCAATGTGAATTAACAGTACACTTTATCTAAATGACAATATTTACTTGTTTAAATGAAATAAAAGCTAAATACAAAATAATTCATTGTTCTTTAATTAAATATATTCACAGACAATCAATTTGTCCTTTGAAGTGCTTTATGACATTATTAATTGTCCAAGATAACTTTTTTTCCTGATTTATCCAAAAAGTTAAGTTTATCAACTTGTTTGGTAATAGTATGTGTTTTTCATATTGTCTGGCTTTAACTTTTAAATTGAGAAAAACTTTACAGTTCTGATGTCAAAGCTGTGTTAGTAGATAACGTCAAACAGCAAGATCAGTATTTATATGATTAAGAGTCATCAGTGTCTGTCCTGTCAAACTAAAACTTGTTTTTTTTTTTATTATTTCTAAAACCCTTTATATGGGGCTTAGGTGACATTTTTTTCTTATATATGTTGTTTTCTTTTTTGGTATTTTCATTTTAAAGTCGCTCGTCTTTAGATAGCATTAGAGCAAAAAGTTATGGTTGTATCCGGATTTAAGAGAAACAAACAATGTGGCATTCATTCAAATTTGGTTTTGGTAATTTCTGTCAGAATTTCTCAGATGAGGACTTATTATTATCCACTGATTTATTTGAACTAGTATCATTATCATAATTTTGTATTTCATTTTTGAGATAAGCAATTTCCAATATCAGATTGAAGATAAGAGGGACGGAGGAAAATAACACACAACCTACTTAGTGAGTGTGAGTAAATGGTTAGCAGAACAAGGTCTTGGAGAAATAATAAAAAAGACGAAATGTATTAAGAGCTAGGAAGTACAACAAATAATGAAGAACCATAATTGCCTATGTCCAGAAGGAGACAAAGCACAAAAAAAATCAATATAATTTTATTATTTTAAAATTTTGTTCCCATCTTGGTTGTTATAGATGTTATTATAAATACATTTTGGCCAAGTACCTAACAATGGATACCTGATGAATGCCAGATAGTACTTGGTTGAAATGTTTGGTCTATTACAACATCCATAAAGGCCAAGATGTGAACGATAGTTTGAAATAATTGAAGTATATTGACAGTTTTTTCTTTTTATGTGTCATGTCCTTTCAGGACGTGGGTGATCATGGCTCTCGACCTCCCTCTATCCCTTGCAGCTCTCAGCAAGCTCCTACCCTCTGCTTCCTCCTCCAGACTATGTTCTGTCATCCACCTGCTGAAGCTCGTCAGGTATGTCACATGCTGCTTTCCCTTGTCTGTCTTTCCCTCTATTCGATCTGTGAGTATCAGATTCTCCAGGCCCTACTTCCTCATTATATGTCCCAGAAACTTCAGCTGCCTCTTTCTGATGTTAAGTATAAGCCTTCTCCTTGTTTGTAACCTCTCTAAGACCTCATTGTTGCTCACATGCTACAGAAGGATACTAAGGATGTCATGGACTGAGTTTATTGACAGTTACTCATCTCAAAAATGGCTTACAAAATTATCAAAAAGTGGTACATCCTTATGTAAATTAAAAATGTTGATACCATCTGACATTGAATATAAAGGCTCCAAAAAACACATAACTGATGTCCCTTGGGACATTGATATAGAAATTGGTTAAACAGGTGTTACTGTCATCTAGTGGCCATGAGTTCAAACCCTGGAAAAGGTAGTGAAACCTTGGTTCAACAGAGGTGAACAAAAACTGACACTGTGGGGACAAAATAACACACTAATCCCATACCAACCAAACAATGGACACCTGATGATGGTCATAGGGTACTTGGCTAAAAGGTTGTGTCTGTAATAACATCTATAACAACAAATTACATCCTTATTTTGTTTGTTATGATCACAGTCTTTTGTTTATACTCAGATAACCTCCTCAGTAGGCTAAATACAGAATCTAATACCATATGGGAGACTCTAATCAGGAAAGAACAGACATTAAGTTTAATGCTCTTAAATTTCACCACCTGATTATTCAACAGAACAGTGTTATATGGATAAAGTTTATCTGATGGTTAAAGAATGAAATTCATATACTCTGATTCAGTGGAACATTAAGAGTCAATATTATAACCAAGAATTAACAAGTTATCTCCCCTTGCATTGACAGCTAAATGAGAATAATCTATCCTAGCAGATCGAAGTTCAAAATTCCTAAAATATATTTTTTACAATGATGTTCACCCTGTACAAGGCCTAACTGCAACTCAAGGTAGAGGGTTATAAACACAGTTTATAAGGATATATGGGGAAGATCAGGGAAGCATCCTCTTGGGAGTCAGTTCCACAAAGCAACAATTCATGAAAAAAGGCTGCTCAAGAGGAACTTACATCTCACCAATGGATTTGGACCTCTGATAGAATAAGCTGATATGTATCAATTGCCTAGGATTCTTATTTCAAGTGATAGCAACCCAGTTTTGCAAACTAGTGTTAGCACAAAGAATTTATCTTTGATGAACAGCTAATCCACCTAACTATTGTGGCCTTGTAGCAGACCAAGCTAAACTTAAAGGAAATATAATTACTTACTTTGAATTTTTAACATGAATTAAAATCTTTGAAGCTAGCAAGATTATACCCATGTGATCTAATTGCTCTTAGATCACAAGGTGAACTCTTTTGAAAAACAACTGATGAATATGTAACACATACTTCCCAAGGGAATTTATTTAGATTATGTCTCATTCACATGATACCAAAAACTTCTAAAACTCAAAAAGAACATCATATTTACATGATATCAGAAATATTGAAATTGAAAATTCTAATTCATCACAAAGATGCAAACAATCATCTAACAGATTTTAAATTTCTTTTAATTTATTAGAAGACTGAATCTTATCTAATTAATGCTTGCCATAAAATCCAGTATTAATTATAAAAATTAGTAAGTAAGTAAACATATGGTATTAATCATAGGTTTCTCAAATATCTGATATTTGTCATAGGTTTATAAAAAGTCTAATGCAAATTTAACTTAGGACCAGTTAGAAAAAGACCACATGTTAATTTCTTTACATTATTTATCCATATTGTATTTATTTGTTTATAAGCTTATGGTCAAATCATTTTGAAAGTACCAGTTCTTGTTCAATCAAAAGAGTTAAGCAGTATCCAACCCGAGTAAGTACTTTGATGGGGAATGCTTGGGAACACTGGGTATAGTAAGCACCTACTAACAATGTCAAATATGTATCAGATTTAAATAATCCACAAAAGATTTATAAAGAATCACTTTTTTTTATAATGCAAAAGCCACAGTTAGAAGTTAGCATTCTAAACAATGTTAATGACAGTAAAATTTTGTTTAAAACATAGAAAAGAGTTCTGAACTGTGGATACTGAACAGTTTCCTCATAGATAAAGATTAGACATGCAATAAGTGAGATATGGTTCTACAGAAGGATGCTGAGAATACCATGGACAGAACATGTGGGGAATGAGGAAGTTTTAAGGAAAATGGGAATGAAAAGGCAACATACTTTAAATCAGATAGAGACATTTGAAATTTCTGAGATATATAATGAAGAAGAAAGGCTTGGAGAATTTAACACTCACAGAATATATTGAAGGTAAAATGGAAACAGTAATCTCACAAGTTTGTGTAAAGGGATAATAGGGCAGAGAATGGAAGGGGTTGGTAAGAGGATAGAAATTGCTTAGAGCTAAAAAGGACAGATATCTATTTAGAGTTGATACCCAGTTTTGAAGAAATGCAGCACATAAAAGAATAATTTTTTCCTAATTTTACTTCCTTCTATTAGTGACACAACAGTGATGTACAGGTGGACCTTCTGTGGTTTTTTTCATAAAGAACTAATCTATTTATATGATCACTTCCACTTGACTAGAATTATTTATGATGTCTATTTAATAGTGATGAGTGGCAACCTTAAATTACAGCTGTAGAAATCCTCTTTACCATTCTTAGCTTATTTATAAGCATCAAAATCTTTCCAATCAAAGAATATAAAAACATTAAATTCTCACAACAGGTAAAGTAATACCAAGAAATATGCTCTCATTTTTTTTCACAGATGACATGTTTTCAGTAGAGAACCTTCCAGACAAGTGGACCAAATGATTACAAAATTGTTTTGTCTATGAAACTCTGGAGTCGAGGTGCTAAATATAACATCAATCAACTAAGTGTCAAATTTTATTTGTATTAATCCTATTCATGCTCTATCTCTGATATTGAGTACTTTAGTGCAATGATTGCTTGCCTTAAATGTCAATCCTTTCAAACTTCCACTGACAACATTTTTGGCTCTACAATATCTTTATCATCACTATATACAGTGTGCGATGGATAAATTGTCGTATAAATTATCCAAAAATGGAAATAAAACTGACATTTCATTTTAAGATATATATTTACCAAAATTACACAAAAATATCTTAAAATATGAAAGAGTAAATACATTCAATAAAATCACCATAGGTGTCAACCACAGCCTCCAGTCAACTTCGGAATCTTCTGCATCTCTTCTGGGCAGTCTCCTTGTTTAAGTTGGTAAATGCTGCCATAATCCTTGCCTTTAGTTCATCTTTGGTGCTACAGGGAGTTTTGTAGGTCTCTCACTCAACTGCACCCCACACATAATAAGCAAGGGGGTTGCAGTTTGGAGAGTTAGGTGACCAGATGTGATGGGTGATGTGGTTGCAGAAATTGTCTGACAGTCATGATTGGGTTTTCCTGCTTGTGTGGCATTGTGCGGCCTCCTGTTGCTAGACATAGGGTCTTCCAGCAGCCTCCTATTGACCCAGGACATCACTACCTTCACAGGGATCTATATTGCATCTGAGGCCCTCACCAACAAATTCTTGAGTTCTTTTCTTATCAGAATGATCAAAGTGAGTTTCCTGAGCATCTGTACCTTTATAAAATCCATTAGATTCATCTAACTCTTTCTGAATCCACTGCACTATCCTCAGATTGACACTCAAACACTCTGAAATTTTTCTATTGGGGTTCCGGTGCAAATGCAAAGCAGTGCAGCATATTCATTTTCAAATTTCTGGCAGAGTGAATTGTCATGGTGTGCTTTTTCTCACAGATGATGCCCAACTGGCCCAATTATACTGTGCAGTTGACAAAATCAAAAACAATGTGCATGCATGAAATTAAAAATATAAAATG
>CAHIKZ030001343.1:567500-655000 GCA_903632075.3 Acanthosepion pharaonis
CAATTAAGAAAATGTTCAATACAAAGTAGAGGTTGAAACTTTATTTGCCTTGGTTCTATTTTTTTATTCTTCATTTAATATATATATATATATATATATATATATATATATATATATAAAAACTTTGGAAAATTGATCGTATGAACATTCATAGATAAAACACATATATATATATATATATATATATATATATATATATATTTGTGACAAGAAGAAACATTAATTAAAAAAATCAAAACTTACTGTATTATGACTTCTTTGTTCTTTTATCCATAAATGTTCTTTTTCCAATTATTCAAAATATTCCTATCATAAAAACATTATATTTTAAAATATAATATATATATATATATATATATATATATATATATATATATATTATTTTTCATAGTATATGATTCAGAAATATTTTAAAATTACCTCAAACATATGCCTATAAAGTTCAAATCATATGATGACTTACAAGTTGCTATTCATGGCTAAAGAATTCCATCTATCAAATATTTTGCTATTAGCAACAAGTAAAATTGTCCAAGTTTGATGTGGTCCATAATGGAAAGAAACGCATTTCTCTTCATTCATCTGGCTAATATTATTTTAATAAAATCACCAATAATGAAAGTTATAAAAAAAAATTCTGGGAGAAATTGATTTCTGATAACAGTCCATATTCTACAGGAGAGTTGTCTTTGAAAAAAAATTTTAATGTTCAAAAGAGTTATCAAATTCATTTAGGACAGACAACATTGATTTCTTTTAGTTTTCATTATTTTGCTTTTGTTTCTATTTGCAAATAAAATTACTTAGAGCTTTCATTATTTTTGCTTGCTTCTATCAGAATTGCAATCAAAGTTGTTATTGTTTTGTTTTTTTGTTTTTTCTTTTTTTTCATTTCTAAAAAAGACCAATAATACAAACTTAGATGTTATCCTTTTGATGGAAAAAATTCTTGCAGTCTGTCAGCTCCATTGGTGTTTTGCTGATTGAATCGCTTACTACAATATTTGAATTTACATCAGTAAAAAAAAAAGAATTGGGAGATTTTTTCTGCCATGTAAAGTTCAAAATTAAATTAAATTGGCTATATTTCCAAAAAAATGTTTATATTGGGTCAGATGGTGAAAATTGTTGAAAGATTATAAATCTTTCAGGTTTCAAGAATTTCAATTTTTAAAATTTTGTCATATTTTTTCTTTATAAAGTTCACCTCAAATCAAAGATAAGAAATGTAGACATACCAGAATATTTTAGTATATAGCAACAGGCTAGAATGAAATAAAATGTTCTCTAGTGCTGTGTTGGTGATGTTTTTCTATCAATAACAAAATTAGTTTAATCATTATGTTTTGTTTAGGGGTTATGAAAAAGGAAAAATGAAATCAGTTTTCTCAATGTTTTCAAATGATAAGCCAAGTTTGTATATTTTTTTTTTTTATAATTAATGCTTCTATCCCCGAGATTATGGTTTAAAATTAGGAAGATAAAAAAATTCTAGATTTGATCATTTAAGATAAACTTGGAAAAAAGAAAATTTCACCATATTTCTGTTGCTGTTTGGCTTATTTGCAAGTAATTAATTTTTTAAAAATAAAAGTTTTCAACCCATGCTCAACCAAGTTTAAATTCAAACCTATGATATATAAAGAATTAACAAGAAAATAACATCAAAAATCATTAAAAATTTTATTAATTTCACAGGAAAATTTAATGTTATAAAAGGAAGGAAAATACTATACCATTCAGTCTATATATATTTTTTATATATACAAAAATAGATAATACCTATAATTTCTTTTTTTTTAAACATTTCACCCCAAGCAAGGTGGGAAGCCACTAGGATGCAAGGGGTTACAGAAAATTTAGAGCAAGATCAGATAGGAGTGATAGAAGAAAGGATGAGGAGAAGGGGAGTGGATAGATAAAGGCAACTGGAGATGTCGATTGACATTACATTTGAATATCTGGAGATTATAACTCTCAGGGAAACTGGAATAGGGAAGGGAGTTCCACAGGTGAGAGGTGCGAGACATGAAGCTATTGGAGCAGAAGAGACGGCTACATTTAGGAGTTTTGACACTGAATGGGTGAGAGCGGGATGCCAGCCTCGTAAGGCACTTGAACTCATGAAGTCTGGGAACCAGCGAATGCAGCTCCTCGGAGCAATTGCCATAAAAGTACTTGTAAAACAGACAGAGGGAGGCGACGGCGCGTCTGTGAGAAAGTGACTGTAGACGAGATGCCAGAGCAGGGCCAATTATATTGCATATCTGCCTCTGGAGCCTATCAAGAACCCCGAGGCAAACAGAAGGGGCTCCAGACCATATATAGCAGCAATACTCCATGCAAGGGCGAATTGTTGATTTGTAGATCTGGAGGATCGATTCCGGGGAGAAAAATTTCCTGGCGCGGCACAGGGAGCCAACTTTCCTTCTGGTGGACGAAGCAATTGACTCAATGTATTTGTTCCATCTCAGGTCAGCAGTCAACGTGAGACCGAGCAGCCGCCAGAGAGTTGCTCTCGAGAAGTTGAGCATCAGACATTCTAATGGAGGGCAGGGAAGGATCTCTGTGGTGATTAATAGAGAGCAGTTTTTTTTTTTGAGGCATTAAAGTTGACCAGCCAATTCCTGCCCCAGTTCACAACCGATTGGAGGTCCTTTTTGAGAGAGACAAACGGCCAGGTTAGTTTTGTCAGTGACACTAGATTTGTTTTTGAGGCAGGAATAAATTGTGGTGTCATCCGCGTAGATGCCAACTTGGGAATTTATGGCGTCAGGAAGGTTTTTATGTAGATAAGGAATAGAGTGGGGCCTAGGATGGAGCCTTGAGGAACACCTGCGTTCGTGGGATAGGAACTGGAGGAGAATCCGTTGAGAACGACCTTCAATTCACGGTTTGACAGGAATGATTGTATTAGGTCAAACAATCGAGGGATTTGTAATGCCATAACCCTGGAGCTTATGAAGAAGGCCGGCATGTCAAACCCTATCAAATGCTTTGGAGATGTCTAGGGCCACGGCATTTGAGCTTCCCCGTTATTTTGAAGAGCTTTGGTAGACAGTTTCAGTGATGGCCGTAAGCACATCAGCTGTAGATCGGGCAAAGCAGAAACCATATTGCTTGTCTGAGAGCAGATCATGGGATGTAAAGGTGGTTAACCACTTCGGTATTGATTAGGGCTTCGAAGACTTTGCCGAAGAGGGGAAGGAGACTGATAGGACGGTAGTTAGAAGGGTCAGAGGGGTCGCCAGAGTTCTTGAAGACAGGAACAATCGAAGAGGACTTCCAGCAGTCAGGAAAACAAGATTCCTTGAGGCAGTAGTTTATATAGTTTAGAAAGGGCGGGGCGCCAGTTCAGGCGCGCATTTCTTCAAGACAATGGCTGGTATCCCATATCCACCACTAGCCTTGTTGGGGTCTAAAATTTGAGATAATGCCCAATACCAAAGATGGGGTTATGTTTAACCCACTCAATAGGGCCTCAGTTCTAAGAGGGAAGTCGGGTATGGGTACACCCGGAAGAGTCGAGCGTCGAGTTGAATGAAAATTTTTGAGCAAAGCATTCAGCCTTGTTGGCAGAGGAGGTCAGGACTTCAAACTGGTTGAATAAAGGAGGTATAGAGGGTTTAAATTGTTCAATACGCTCTTGCAGAGATTTAATAAAACTTTGGAGCCAAATTTGCGAGATGCAATATGCTCCTTCATCCGAGCCACAAATAGTGACTTAGCATCATTGAGGACATGCTTACACTTATTATGGGCGGAGGCAAAGAGATGTCTATTGCAGTCAGACATGTCGCTATGGAATAGGTTTTTTAGTGGTCCCTATGGGCGATGGCGGCTGAGCAAGCAGTGGAGAACCAAGGGGAGGAGCGCGATTTAATTTTATATTTCCTTGATGGGATGAAAGCGTCGATTCCAGCTTTAACCCAGGATGAGACCTCAGAAGCACATTCTTGGACAGGGGCATTAAAGACAACATCCCAGGGGACATTTGTCGGAAAATTATATAAACATCCCAGTCAGCTTGTTGATAGTAGAACGAAGTTTAAGTTTTAGGAGGTTCTTTATAGGGGGTGGATTGAAGGAGATGTTAACAGATAGAAGGCATGATCAGAGTTACCAAGAGGGCAGAGTTGCAAAATGCTGCAGGAATCGTGGATGGAGGTAAAAAATAAGGATGAGAATAGAGCATTAATTTCAATTAGGTTGAAAAAAGACAAATTGGGGAAGTTAACTAAAAAAAATCCTTTTATAAAATTTTATTTAAAAATTTAAGCGTTTGAATGCACAAAGTTTATTAGTAGTTTTCTTATCAAGATTATCAAAATGGGTGTTAAAATCACCAAACAAAAAATGTGAGCAAATTTTTTGGAGGTTAGAGAATTTGTCTATGATTTTCAGAAATGCTATTTTTATTTTTAAAATCACACAGTCTCAAAAAGAAATGTTGTTTAAATAAAAATGGATTTAAGAATTACTTCAAATATGAGTAGGTTTAAAATATTAATTTTAAAAATATATATATATATATATATATATATATATATATATATATATATATATATATATTTTATAAAAGTATTTAATTTGGAAATCATTTGAAAACTCTGTGTGTTTAAATATGATTTTTAATATTTGACTATCATTTCTATTTTTTTAAATTTTATTGGCTTTATTTGATTTTGTCAAAAAACTTATAAAAAAAAGAAATAAAATTTTTCTTTTAAATTTTCAAGGGATATGTATATATAAAGCTTAGTGGTTGAATTTTTGGATTTTGACACCAATTCATTTTGGGGTTTATTTCAATTTTAGAGGCAAACGGAAATGAAAGTCATCCTAAACTGATTTGTAAAAAGTTAAACAGTCTGTATTTGATGACATTTTATTAGCAAAAATGAATTTGTTTTTCAGTTGAAAAAAAAATGAATATTTGATGGGTGAAAAAATAAACAGTGACTAATTCCAATAATAAATAATGAATAAACAATTAATTAGTCAGAAAGGATTTCAGTCAATGGGCATTTTTTTTTCTAAAAGTATTTAACTAAAAATCTACCTCCAAAAAAAAATACCCACCAAAATGACTTAATTGGTTAAAATTTTAAATCACTGACACCATATAATGTTTCGGGTTTGATTATAGCTAAGGCAAACGGATGTTCAACCAAAAAAATGATGAGCTGTAAACAAAAAAACAGTCTGTGGTGTGAATGACATTTTATATATATATATATATATATATATATGAAATTTGTTTGAAAATTTATCCTCTCAAAATAATTTGAATGATTCTCTTTAAAAAGGTATTTTATATAAACAAGTGACTATCAAGAAATAATGCAATTGGTTGGATATACAAATCAAGCTATCCATAGTTACTGACATCTCACATAGTAAAAAATAAAAATTTCCTGTCTGCTCTGTTTTGAAATATTTTAAAATAGATATCTGACTTATGCCAAATCAGTGAGTTTTTAACCAATTGCTTGAAACAATCAAATGTCTAGCCACACTGATGAGTTGTGAGTATATATATATATATATATATACAGGGTTATATATATATATATATATATATACACACAGGTTATTCAAAGAAGAATGAACTTTTTTCATTATGCAATATTTTTGATAAGGAAAACAATGAAAACTTCAGCCAAGTTACCAATATTCTAATTAAAATTTTCTTTTTTTCCTGTCAAAAAGGATCTTGACTTAGGCCAAGTACAAAAAATTTTAAAAAAAATTGAACAAGGTATAATCTATAAGGTTGAAAAATTTGAACATCCTTTATATATCAAAACCCATAAAAGTAGATTGATAGATAAAAACTCAAATTTTAGCCCAAATTGTGGATTCCTAAAATGCAGCATTGATTTTTTCATTTATGCCTCTGAGTGTTCATGGTTAAAACTAACTTTTCCTTTTTTATACAGACACAAACTTTTCTTGAAAGAAATTTAAATCACCATTAAATCAAAAGTTTAGAAAGTGGATTTATTCGACAAATTTATCATGTGGCAACTGTATTTGTTTTTGCAAACTTGAGAATGCTTTTTTCTGAGGACTCACTTGAGAATGCTTTTTTCTGAGGACTCACTTGAGAATGCTTTTTTCTGAGGACTCACTTGAGAATGCTTTTTTCTGAGGACTCACTTGAGAATGCTTTTTTCTTGATTTTCATAGAAGAATGATTTTTCTGAAAACTCACTTGAGAAATTTTTTTTATGAGGACAATTTGAGAATTTTTTTCTGAGGACTAGTAAAGAATGCTTTTTCTGAGCGTTACTGAAAGAATGAATTTTTTCTGAGGATAAACTTGAGAAAAGTAAATTTCATCTGAAACATTTTTTGAGAATGCTTTTTTCTGAGGACTCCTTGAGAACAAATTTTTTTCTGAGGACTCACCATTTCAGAGGTAAACAAAACAACTGAACATTTCTGGAGATAAATTTTACCTAACTATTTTGCCCTTTGGCATCCCAAAATTAGAAAACTAGTTTTCTTTCAAATGGTCACTGACTCATTCTATGATAAATGCTTGAGAATTGAAAAATGCGTCATGAAATTGGTTTATTTTTGTTTTTCTTTAACCCTATATATATATATATATATATATATATATATATTATATAACACAAACATGGACATATTTTTAAATTTGAGCAGAATACCAAATGAACAAAAAAAAAAAAAAAAAATTAAAAATCTTGATAAAAAATTCAAAAGAAAAATTAATATGTTATTGAACCTGATATGCCATAAATTAAAAATCCATTTCCACCACTCTAACATAGCTTTCCTGTGCCTTTTCTATGAATACTTTCAGCGTCATTTTTCTGATGAACATTCTGTAATTTTTTTTAGTTTCTTGTAAATATATATTAAATACATTGTAAATACACATTGAGGTTAAATTTTTTTAAATTGTTGTTTTTTATTTCCTACTCCCGACAGACAGAGACTTTGAGGTATTATAGTGGATGTAGTAAGAATGGTAAGTAAGAATGTGTTGCCTTGGTGTAAGAAATACTGTGGTATGTTTGGGTCAGTAATTGTGGCTAGCTAGCTAGCCTTAATTATAGGCAGAAAAATACCAACCTACCCCATCCTCCCTTTTGGCCATGTGCCACATTTTCATATATTTAAAAAATAAATATTACTTTCTGCTGTGAGACCTAGACTTTATGAATTTAAGCACAGTACTAGATTGGTGGCAAGGTTTCATCATTTTATAGTTGAAATGGCAATTGTAAGTTCTATGCTAACAGTTTTTTTTTCTATCAAACTTGTAGAACTCTTTCGGCTTCTTGCTTCCCAGTCAACTTCTTCAAAAGTTTAAATGCACTATTATCATTATCTTCTGTCTTCTTAAACCTTGTTCTTTTATTGTCCTCTCATCCTGTCTTAGTGGGGAGGCAAGGTAAATCCCTCCATTATATGTTTACAGTACACGTTGAGCTGTTTTGTTCTAGTGATGGTAGGCAAAGACACAAAATTTAGTCTTATATGAATTTATAAGTGATTAGAACAAAAAATTACAGAAAATATAGAAATACATGTCATTTCTACATAGATTCATTAAAGAAATAAAACATTGTTAGACAATAAACAATATTACTAAAGTTGATTTCTATTATGTAATTTCCCATCAGCTTTTATAATCTACTTGGGACAACAGAGTATCAAAAGGATAATATTGTATAACAGTGTAATTCACAGATGCAATATGCATCAGTGATTTTAGAGCAGATGTTTCAGACTCGTTAATGTCCTCCTACTAATAGTGGCTTATAGAAATGGTTTTCAATGGAGAAGTTTTGCTGAGTAATTGTCTAATGACCATATCTTGGGAATTGGCCAGGCTTAGCATCTTGCTGGTGCTTTGTTCCTGAAAATATAGTATTATTTACATCATGTCCTATATAAAAGAATATAGAAGAACGCATACTGTTATTTGAAAAAGCCAATATGAATATATGTATCTGATATGTTAATGTTTTCATATTGAAAAAGATATTGAAATATTTCCTCTTTTTTGCTTCTTATGAATTGCTATACAAAGCTAAGGGATACATTTATATTCAGTAATGTGATAGAAAATTACAAAAGTATCTATTTCCCAAGCAAGGCAATAATGCAACTAAGATGCAAGGGGGGGGGGGTTCTGGGTGTGAAAGAGAATGAAAAACCTTTAACCAGGAAACAAGTGATAAACCTCTACTTCTGTTTAAAAGCCTGGGGAGGAGTGAAAATCAAACAATAAACCTATCTAAACCTACTGATGAAAAATAAATAGTAAAGAAAATTTCAGAGTTTAGGCAGGGATGTTAGAAATATAGAGTTGAAATAGACTTTAGAAGGATTAAGAAACCCAATCCTAAACAAGAAACAAGGGATAAACCTCAACTCCTGTTCAAAACACTAGGGAGATCCTTGATTTTATATTTTGTAAATGCATATATGAAATGAACATATCTTATATAAATTAACATTATGATTATCAGAAAACTAGCTCAAAATTTAATCTAGAATTATTTATATTCACTTTGTACAGATGCACATCAAAAATCCATTAAATCACCTTCTAAAGTCTCTACTGTTGCAAGATAGCCTAAAAATGTCTTATTGCTGGCATGCCATAATAGATGATGATGAAGAGAGTGGATTAGTGAATACTTGGGCAAACTACACTCATAACTATCTCATCATCACAAGCAGTAACAACAATAAGTTGTTGCAGTCATTGTTAGCCTTGATAGGAACCAGTCACAAGGAGTAAGAGTGGGGTGTACATTCAGCTAAGCTTGGTCTGATACAAATTCAAATGGGAGAAATTAAAGGGACAGAGAATTCACTGCACAAATCTTCCATATATGTTTTGAAAATCAGCATTTAAAATCAGAGCATTTATTTGGAATTGAACACTGATAACTTTTTCATCTAATATGCCCAAACAAGTTTACATTCAAACTAGTCGAGAAAGAGGGTAATACAAAATTCAAAACCAGTTGAGCAATGCTACTGTGTAAAAAACTAATTGCTATGGAAATCACAGCAACAACAACTTGTTTAGTAAAGCTGTAGCCCTATTCTATAGGGAAGTCTAATGTCACCAAACAGGAGGAGGGTGAGTTTACCTAAGGAGTCAGAACATTTTTATATATATATATATATATATATATATATATATATATATATAAACATTTCACAAAAAAAATGAAAATTGACAGAAAATGAGTTTTTTTTTCTTTGTGGAGGGATTTAAACAGTTGTATAAAATATGCGGAGAAACTCTAGAAAGGCTGACTAATTTGATGGATAAAAACAATGAGCTATTTGTTGATGCAGGGAAAATTTAGGTTTTATATATATATATGTACAATTATATATTGTACATAAATATATATATAAAGTTGAAACCTCTATCTGTCTGTCTGTTATTGAACTCCATCTAGGATTTTGGAGATAGACCCCTATAACCATATATGACCTGAAATTACATTACCCAGGGTACTTGGATAAGTATATTTCATTTTGCTCAAAAGTTGGGGGCAGGATGGCACAAAGCCTCCACTGAATTTTTTTCCTTTCATTTAAATTATACTTAAATTTGAACAAGGGTATAACTCCTGCCTAAAATATAGGAGGGGAAAGACAGATGATGCAGGTCACATTGGGAAGATCATGGAATAATATTGAAATGTATCATTTGTCTCCACAAATTATAACAATGATTTAAAATCAATGATCATTTTCTAACAAAAAAATGTGGGACACACAGCAAGGTGCAGGTAATTTGGCTAGTATATATATATATATATATATTTTTAAGACATTTTTATGTTTATACATTCTTTTTATAGATACAAATATTTAAGTAAATGCTCTGTTTATAATAAACAATATTAAACAACATTTAAATATTTGTATCTACAAAAAGAATGTATAAACATAAAAATGTCTTAAAAATAATTGTTTCTCTTCCATTTGTATTTATATATATATATATATATATATATATATATATATATATATATATATATATGATAAAAATAGAGTTTTAAGGCAATGTGTCTTTCAGACATCTTCAGACACATAGCCTGGTTATTTGCATTCAAGCATGAAACAGACTATCGCCACTGGTGCTGACTTTAATGTACATTTTATATTTTATATATATATATATATATATATATATATATATATATATATATATATATATATATACACAAAAAAAAAAATGTATGCACAATGTGGAGATACAGGCAAAATATGATAACCCAAGTTCAAAAATCAAATCCAAGTGAATTCAATATAAACCAACTTTATTATAATTTCACTTTGATGTCATTCTAAAATTCATTACTGTCTGAAATACAGCAAAGTTAACTGGTAAAATAAATATATTTGTTCAAGTCTCTTATCATGTTTTTTTTCCTTTCCTTCAAAATCCTTGATTCCTCCTTGACACAAAAAAAGAGTATATGATGCACATTTATTCTTTTCTCTGCATGTTTAAGCCTTTTGTATCTTTGTTTATTTTTCACACATTTGTTATTAATCTATCTGAACAATATATTCTTGCTGATATAAACATAAGTTGAGATAGTCTTCCTGTTATTTAGTTGAGAATTATGCTTTCCTCTATCCTTTTCCTGTCAGTGTCTTAACTTCTGATATTTTACAAGAAACATTAATCTTCTCTCGCAATTTCATTCACTCCTTTTATGTCATTCAGGTAAAAATGTGTTAATTCATTTTCCCAGCATTCTCTCTTTGTCTGTTTTACTGGTTACTGTATCTTTTCAAATTATTCAAATAACTCAATGTCCTCAAACCAAATATCTTGTCTCATTTTCAATTGTTGTTTCAGTGTGATTATCAAACTTTTTGAATCAGACTAATCTAAAAGAAAAACAAAACATATATTTAATCAATTCTATAAATAATGCTGAGTAAATCAACCAAACCACTTTTTCTTCCTACCTTATTTCATTCTGTTCTCTTATTAGACTTTTGTTACTTTGCTATACTTTAAATTAAAATATTTTTATATTAATATTCACCCAATACAAAGCCTAAAACCCAGCAGGTGAATGATGTAGCTGCATAGATATAAGAGGAAGAACTAAAAAGTGCAGATTATGGGGATATATAAAGTAAACTATATATAAAGCATATAATTAAACTGTTCCCACTAAACTTGAAGAGGTTAAGATTGTAGTGATTGAGGAAGCATAATCTTATGAAATCTGTTCCACAAGTAGTGATTCTTCCTTTTTATCAATGGAATACCCAAGGATAATTCGACTGTCTATATGGAATGGTGGATCCTCACTGTAAAGGTCTGAACTAGTGAAACTAAGGAATGTAGCTTGTCTGAAAATTTTCCATGTAGATAGCAACAAAACAATAGGCTTCTAACATTTCTTCTGTAGGAAAAGGGTTGTGGAGTGGCAAAAAAATTGATCATACATAAGACTGTGTAAATGCTTTTGAACTCTATCAAGGCTGGAAAGTGAGATTTGGACAGCCTCAGCCAATATATGGTAGCAATATTTCATTGTTGGTTTGATTTGAACTGAAAGAGCATTTCAGGAAGAATCTGGTACTTTCTGGAGTGGTTCAAGGAACTGATCTTTTTTCCAACATCTTTAGTGATGGATTGTATAGAGGGAGAAATAGGGGTCAAACATTGGTTCCATAATATACATCATATATACAAGGGTTGATTGATAAGTAAGGTCTTCTACCCTGTGCTCTTGTTCATGGTGTAGACATAAACATTGTTCAGTAGCATATATTATCGAAGACAAATATACTGAGGGTTTGACATTCATGTACACACATGTATACATAAGTCATATAAAAATATTCAATCATATACCCACATGGGCAAGTTAAACATCAGTCACAAAAGTGGGGATTTATTTCTCTTTAGACATACAGACACATAAAAACAGCACCAAATTAAAAAAAGACAAAACATAACCCTGCTCCAGATCTGCACTACAGCACACAAGATAGGAAATAAATTAGTGACTTGATTTATCTATACTTTCATCAAAGACAACACACATACACTCAACATACATTGAAACTATGATATCAATGGTAGTAAAACATCGTCTTTATAGTTATACATTGTTTTCTTTTGCCTTTCCTTCATATTTAAGTTTCTCCTGCTTTGTATGTTTGAACATGTATTCTGCAATTGAAGTATGTCATAATCTATAAGCATTTTCAAGGTAATTAAATGTGTGTCAAAAATATTTATAATAGGATTTGCTATTCATGAGTTGGGTATAAAATAGCACTGAGTGTCAGAATAATTGGCAGTTGGTTACACACCAACCAAAATTTACAGATACATGAAAGCAATGACATCATGTGTGAACTCAAAATCTGTACCCACAAAACAAGAACTGAAAGGAAAACATTTGTAACACAACAACACAAGGCCTTATTAGTCTCAATAAATGGTGCAAATGGTGAGAGGCCTGAAATTTGCACTATTTATACAGACTTTATGTGATACCATCAGATACCTTGTTCCAGAAATTAAAAGAATCATTAACATTTTTCATCTAATACCAAAGTTAAAGTGTACTGGGCACAATTAGATCAAAAGTAAACCAGAGACTTTCTTCATGGATGAATTTTTTTTAAATTCTGAAATCTAAGTATTTTGTATACAATTTATTTTTATTTTTGGAAATAATAATGGTTTTATTGATACAAGTCTTACTAATTAACCCATAGTTGAGGGGAGAAGAGGTGGATTCTTATAATTCACGAGGGTATTTGTGAGTATAATATAATTGCAAGTGAATATAATGAACTCAACTAGAATTGTAATTCAGCTCTCTGATAAACAGGTTCAAGCTATTTTCCATTACATCGCCAACAAATTCAAACTTACAGAACCTGGTATTTCTAACCAGTTACCCATTCTTTGTGAATTAAATAAAAATGGGGATAGAAGGCTCAGGAAAAGTGTAGCACTATATATATATATATATATATATATAGTGACTAACATGAAAAATAAACTCCTAATTTTGAAGAGAAATAAATTTGCTTCCTTTTCATACCAGTTACATCATCCCATTTGGTCTAAAACTTGTTTTATAAGATGAGGGACCTTACTTATCAATTAACTCTTTTAATTTTGAAGAGAAATAAATATATTTCATTTTTATACAAATTTTGTTATTCTATTTGATATAAAACTTGTTTCACAGGATGAGAGACCTTACTTATCAATCACATATATTAATATGAAGTGAGTTTACAACAGCCAGTTATAGTGGTAATCTGTGGGGCTCTATGATTACCCATAGTTTAAAGAATACTGGGCATAGATAATAAAAAACAGCTCACTCTTTGTTGATTGATAGCCATCAATTTATTTGAACATAGAATGGAGACACAAAGAGGTCTATCAAAAATCTAATTATTTCAATTTTCTTATGTTCTTGTAGGTGGCAGTGATCTTTATGCTGAAGTACTGTATGATTAAAAAGCCCTCTGCATGGATGTTTTGTCAGATGATTATTTGGCCTCCCTCCACTCTCTCTCTCTCTCTCTCTATATATATATATATATATATATATATATATATATATATATATATATATCTGCTGTAACAGAAAAATTGTCCAAATCGTATAACAGCATGAGATAATTGTCCATCCCACAAAATGTTTAATATCTAAAAAACAACTAAACTAATTGAGTTTCTTTTTTCCAGGTGTTCAGATAAGACCTTTAGCCATCTTGGCACTATTTGTTGTAAGAATCACTCAAAAACCCTTTCTTTTATTCAGCTAGAAAGAGAACAGGTTAAAATCATTTTTTGTAAGCCTCACTTTGTCTTCACAACTGAGCAATGATGAGATGAAAAAAAATAATTCAGACCTTCAGTAAAGATGCCAACATTCATACTCCTGCTTTCATTTTCAAAGTCCATTCAAGAACTATTAAGAGAACGGTGAATAAATTTAAAAAAAGAGGGAACTGTAGAAAGGAAAACTGGATTGGGAGGTCACAACAGGAAGAGGGATCATCATTTCAACTAAATACATTATTCTTGTTCAAATAGAATCCAGTACTGTTATAAAAACCTTGGGGAATTCCATTAGATATCTATAATCATTTCTAAGATACAACAGTTCAAAGCTTAATCTAACAATTGGACAATTTTACTGTTACACCCACTATATATATATATATATATATAAATATATTACTTTCTCTCTTACTGCATCATTACATGGTGATGTGTACATAGTAATGTGATCTTTGACCTGTGTCATCTTTTAATCCTGTCATATTACCAAATACAAAAACTGTGTCCTTCAGTTAAGCCATGTTACTGAATATTTAACATGCTTTTTCGTTATTTCTTCTTTCTTTTTTTGAATATTTTCCTTGATTATTTTCTCTCTTTTTTCTGTTTTTATTTTGATTATTTCCTATTTTTCTTTTATTCTCTTATAAATTGCTTTTTTTCTTACCCAAAAACTATTTTATTCTACTTCTTTCTTAGCATTCTAAAACTAACAACCAGTAATCTCCCCTTACTTTGACCTGCCTGATTATATTTTATTTCTTTTGTTCTTGGTGTTCTAGTGTGCTTGCCAAATAATTCTATTTGAATACTGGAATGATATGATTTGATAATACTAAGCACTTTAAGAGGGATCATTAAGAAAAAAACTGTCACATTAATAAGTGAAGAAAGAAAGAATAAATTAACTATGACAGATAAAGTCAGTAACTCCCCCCCCAAATCAAATTCTTTTCCTCGCTGCTAAATTTCTTTTGACCAAATTTAGATATTTTTGTTTTTATTTTTTTCATTTTCAGTTAAAAAGTAAGTACATTATATTTCCTTTTCATTGTTTTGATAATAATGCTTTCTATATCTGAATGTGTTGTGTTTTTAACTCAGGCGCAGACACAAAAGAGAATGAAGTAAAAGACTATAGATTTACTATCTGTCAGATGTGTCTAGGATCAGCAAAACACTGAATTCAAGCCTTGTGGGCAGACAGTTATCATATATATATATATATATATATATTAACTGAATTTTGATCTTAAAATTTCATGGAAAATTGTTTGATATATGTGATTAATATTCACTTTTCAATTTCCTATATAAAGAAATAGCTAATGTTATCATTACCATGCCTTCTTAAGAAATATAGTGAGTGGTTTCCTATTGATTTATCCTCAATTTTGAATTCAAAATTTACTGTCTCTTAGATTGTCACCTAAGGTAAGAGAATCCAGTCTACAATGTTATTTAACTTATAGCAAGGATGTGGGAAGAGATGGATACATGCTTTTTCTATGTGCATTTGTGCAAAAATGAATGCAATAGTTTAGGTCAGGGTTTGAACTTGGCTAACCAATTCCATTTTCTGGAAGGTATTTCTGCAAAAGTGAACATAATGAACTTGGTTGGAATTCAATTGTTACTATCTGTTATGTAAATATTAGGACTGTTTCAAGCACATATTAATATATTTTTGGGTCTGGATGCTTAAATAATATCCACTTAATGAATGAGAAAAGCAATGCAAGTTGATTCCAGATAGAATCCTTGAAGATATATTCTTCAGAATTACTTCTGTTCATTAATTCTCTTTCTTTTGAATTCATCTGTTTGAAGCAGCTTTTGGTATTTTCTCTTTAAGTTTAACATGAAAGATTGTATTTTCTTTTTAATGAATGTTTAAAGGTAGAGACTTTCTTTATCGAGCTGAAAGTTGGAAATGTGGTTATATAAAATACCTTAGGGAAACAGAATTTGTTGCTTGCTTGGCAACAGGTGTTACTTATTGTGAAAGGTGTAGAACCTGTTGACCTACATCTAACTTTAGAGAAATTGGCATATGTAAGTTAAATATATATATATATATATATATATATATATATATATAACACTTGTGTATTTAGGCAGCAGTCCTTCTTTCATGCACATTTCTTTTAATACGACAGACAAGGTTCTTTGACTTTTCATGATGATAAATTATATAAAAACTGCCCAAATGTTCTTTTTTTTCCAAGCACTTTCGGCTATACATTTAACCATTTTCAAGGATGAAATATTTTAACTGTTAAATAAGAAGTAGTTTGTTGTATGTATGTATTTATATAATGTTTTCATTTTTCAAAACATGGTCAAGATATTATGCTAATGTTCATAGTTGATATTATTGAGTGTTGGCTTTTTTGTTTTTATTAATAAGGCTTCCATTATTTTTAGCCTTTTTTTGCATGTAGATGATGCTATTATATTTGTGTTATCAACAAGTATGTTATGTAACATAGTTTTTATGTACTTTTATTGCCAATTTTCAAATTTGACTGTGTACAAAAGTATTTAACATGATTTATTAATATTTAGTAGCATATCCTCTGTTCTGCCTTACAGCCTCTAATCGTTTTCTGTACTTATAACATAGTGGTTATGCATGTGTTAGTGTCACCTAGTGATCATGAGTTCAATCCTTGGATCTGGTACGGAAGCAGCAATTCAACAGGAATGAACAACAACTGACAATATAAAAATATAAACAATAATCAACAGATATCCCAAATCAGCCAATCAATGGACGCCTGATGATGACTAGAGGGTACCTGGTCGAAATGTTGTCTATAATAACATCCATATCAGCCAATCAATGTGGTGTAATAAACAATTCAACAGATGATAGCAGGTAGGCACAAAAAAAACCTAGTTATCCGACGTCCAACCTTCTCACGAGCCAAATTTTCTGTGTTCTGAAACAGCAAAACGAAGCTTTTTACTGACCACGATTTGCATGCGAATGACGAGACAACGAGATTTCGCGTTATTAACCGAGACTGCCCGGCATAAAAACGTGGGCGCCGCCATTTTGGTTTCTTTTGTTGTTGGAAGGACCAGAGTTTGCATACTGCGCAGATTCGAACACGTTTCTGAGGTAAGCCATTTTCACAATTTTCCCCACACAATGGACATCTGATAATGAAGGTAATGGTTGAAAACACCATGTATATCAACCAAGATGAGAACAACAGTTTGAAATAATACAGGAATATGTGATCTCAAATATTTATTTTTAAATTGGGTAGACTAACTTTAGTAGATTAGGGTTGCATAGGCTCCACAGCTATCAATATACAAGTGGTACAAATCAAAAAATTAACCTACAGACTTCAAGCACGTTGCAATAGTCTCGTTAGGTTAACCTACAAACTTGACTTATGGTTAAACTGTAATACATTTTTATTTTTGCTGTTGAATTTCCTCAAGATTTTGAGTAATGTTAATCTGTAGGAGAGTTATCCCACTTGACTTTGCTAAAAACCATTAAAAGGGATCCATGCTTAAGCCCATAAAAAGGTATGCATTTCTCTTCCTAAACCACTTTTACAGATTTTTAGCTCTGGCTTACAGATGTAGTTGCACATAGGTAAAACACTGAGGAATGCTACTTTCATGATTTTCTCTCTTGACCTTTGAACTCTCTCCCACATACTTGTTACACACACACAAGCACATTCTTATTTTAGCTAGTGCATGCTTTTTCTTTAAATCGCACATAATTACTTTTGTAAACATATGCATTGTCATTTGTTTTATATTTATTGTTTTGTGTTACTCACTTTTAACTGGGACTCACATGAGTCCACCAATATCGTTTGTGGGATAAATTTTCCAGGAGCCTGTAAATATTTACTATCCAAAATGTTGAATCCCACAGCCTAATGGTGACTAAATATTTACTCAAATATACAAGCACCCCACAACAGTCTCGTTAGGTTAACCTACAAACTTGACTTATGGTTAAACTGTAATACATTTTTATTTTTGTTGTTGAATTTCCTCAAGATTTTGAGGAATGTTAATCTGTAGGAGAGTTATCCCACTTGACTTTGCTAAAAACCATTAAAAGGGATCCATGCTTAAGCCCATAAAAAGGTATGCATTTCTCTCCCTAACCACTTTTACAGATTTTTAGCTCTGGCTTACAGATGTAGTTGCACATAGGCAAAACACTGAGGAATGTTACTTTCATGATTTTCTCTCTTGAACTTTGAGCTCTCTCCCACATACTTGTTACACACACACACACACACACACACACACACATGCACATTCTTATTTTAGCTAGTTCATATTTTTTTCTTTAAATCACATATAATTACTTTTGTAAATATATGCATTGTCATTTGTTTTATATTTATTGTTTTGTTTTACTCAGTTTTTATTCGGACTCGCATCAGTCCACCAATATTGTTCGTGGGATAAATTTTCCAGGAGCCTGTAAATATTTACTATGCTAAAATGTTGAATTCCACAACATAATGGTGACGAAATATTTACTCAAATATACAAGCACCCCACAACAGCCTCATCAGATTGAGACTTTCATAGAAATGTAATGTATGGTGCCAAACTGATTAAGCAATATCTAAACTGTCAGCTGTATATAACTGGTTCCTCAGTTCAATGGTTCAAAATAGCTTTGAGCAATGTATGACTTAGTGAGGACCATCCTTCTTTGAATCTCATAGACTGATGAGAATCACAAATAAAGAACTGTATTAAATAATACAAACAATATCACCTCTGATAGATAACAACAGCAACAACTAAAATGGATAGCATATGTAATTTGAACAGAAAATAATGGCATAATCAAGATGTCAACATTCCATATGACTTCATACAAAAGGTTAGGAAGGAAGACTGCATCAATCCTGGAAAATATCAATAACACTGGATTTGAGAAACTTATTTTCCCAAATTTAATAAGATTTAAACTGAATGTAGCACTGGCTGTCAATAAATATTAAATATTTCCTTGTAAGAAAACACCTGATATTATTATTACCAGAATAAGCTGCAACAGAGGTAGTTTCACCCAACATCACAAATAGCTAAAAAGCCAAAACTCCAGGCTGGGAATTTGAGTCATGTGCTTAAATAGCCTCATCAGATTGAGACTTTCAGATGGATGTTATTCATGGCTCCAAACCATTTCAGAAATATCTAAACTGTCAGCTGTATACAACTGCTTCATAAGATCAATGGTTAAAAAAGGCATTGATAAGCCTTCTATGAACATTGTAAGCTGTCACTATAGAATTCCAAAGAACTGTATCAAATAACAGATACTACATCATTTGAGGAAAACCAGCAGTGGCAACAGCTAAAATGGATAGCACATGTGACTGTTAACCATGTTCACCATAGTCTATGAATATAGAATACAGCGCAGTACATAATCTGTTCAATAACGTTAAAGATTAATACTCACGAGTCAGACACTCTACTGAATCCACCTATATCGCCAATACCACCAGTAGCTCTTCTATAATTCTTCAGTCTTTGATATCAAAGGCTGCCAGTGAATATTCAGAAAAACCATGGCCGCTTTTATACACGTCGCATTGAATATTTTGAGCCTTCTGATTGGTTAACCCTTCTATTGGTGAACTATAAATTGAGTCAGCTCATTTTGGCTAGCTCTCTAGTACACCAGGGTACCCAAAAATTCCAACAGTGACATGAAAAGAAAATAATGACATAATCGAGATGTTGACATTCCACACTATTTCAAATAAAATATTAGGAAGGAAAACTCCCTCAATATTGGGAAGATCAATAAAAGCTACTGGACTTGAAAAATATTTTCCTGAAAAATGGTTTTAAGAGAAAGATTTTATACATTTCAGCCAAAAACAGTACTGGTTGCTCTATCAATGAATGCCAATGTTTACTTGTAGGGAAATAATGATTATTACCATTACCCAAATGCCTCAGGAAATTCAAAAGCAAGAAAAATATGTATTACAGTTTAACCACTATCCTTTGTGAGATCCCTTACATATGCCCAAAAGAATTACTTCAAAGAATACAGTAGAAACTCAGCTTTAGGGCAATTTCTTATATAATCAATTTCCTTGAACTTCTATGTCATATCATATAGAATCAGTTATATACAAACATCTAGTTCCTATCTACAGATACAGACACACAGAGACAAGATGGAATATGAAAAATATCAACTCCCTATGGCAGAGAAATTATTTTAAAAAAATATGCCAAATTATCATTATGACATGAAAACAGTTTGAACCCCCAAAGCAAATGTATAAACTCTGACCTTCAAATTATGTTACAGAAAATGGAAACTCTTATCAACCAAAATTTTGAGAACTGTAAGAATATTTTGTGAAAACAAAACCCCAAATTTCAGTCAGTCTCAATTGACTACAAAGAAAAAGCAGTTCAAAGTCAAATGACTTAAGAGATTTTTGGTCTGCAATGATCAATACATTGTGTCAAACCAATATGCTCACTGAGTGTTCCAAACAACAATGAAAATGACACCCTGCAAGCCGTGATGCAGATATTCTAATTTAAAAAAGAGACAATTAAAAAAAATTAATAATATAAAATGGAAGAAAGAAAATAAATAATTAGATAAATTAATAATGAGGAGATTAATTAATAAATTAATAAATAAATTACAGCTTGTAACATTCTTGTTAATCTAATTTAGAATTGAGATAAACATGACCTTGTTTTTATTATTTTATCTAATTAAACTGGCATCAGTGGAATTACTGCATTGGAAATTTTGCCGCTAATCAAAGAATAAAAGGAAGGAAATAATATAAGTGAAATCCTGTGATTTTTATTCATTGTTTTCATCATTTATTAGCTATAAAGATAAATATAGTTTTGTGTTATTGTTCTTCTTAAAAAAAAATAACTACAAGTATCTCTTGTAGATCTGCTCAGTGTTTGACTCAAACAGAGATGATAATGAAAGCAAAAAAAGGGATGGTGAGTATGAAGAAAGATCCAAAGATGTGTTCCTTGTTTTTCCCATAAGACATAGTTCACTTTCTGCCAGTTCCTCTTTCATTCATCATTAGCATTTTATCATTAGCCCTTTATTATTAGTTGCTCTCAAGTCTTGTACTGTGAGAATTTTAGTATTAAAATAACAAAAAAAAACTATTCAATCAAAAATTATACATATTACAATCTGTTTAGTAATACTTGTAAATTTATAACTAGCACCAATCCTTTTTTCCTGATTTTCAGTCAAAAGCATAAACAATGAAATTATCTCAAAACAAATTTTGGATAATAAATTCCAAAAGTCAGTATTAAATTATTTTTTTTTTCCACTCAAAAGAAATGTTTAGTCTGTGTATGCTCATTAAACAAGTGATGGAGTAGCAGTAAAGTCAGTGGGTCTTTTACTTTTATGCAATCATCATAGCTCCACAACTTTCTATCTTTTGTGGTTCTCAGTATTTTTTAACTATTTACCATTCTTAGCAGTAAGAAAATTTAAAAATTTTAGATGTGTTCAAATGAAATTGACAGCAGAATGCAACTTTGATATTTGATTCATTATTTTCTTTCTTTTTCTATCATAAAAATTTTCTGCATTGGTAAAAATAGGCATCTATTAGAATGAATAAAGTAATTAAGGAAAGAGTACTGAACTGTTTTGTTATACTGGTCCACCTATATGGCAGTAATAGACAACCTACTCACAGATAAAGAAGAGACTTGAAGCAACAGAGGAAAACAATGCATAAATATCATTCTACAAGAGAATGCTGAGAATACAATGGACTGAACATATGAGCAATGAGAAAGTTTTAGAGAAGCAAAAGGGACCCTTATACTTAAAGTCAGAAAGAGAAACTTGAAATTTCTAGAACACATGAGGAAAGAAGGCTTGTAAAAATTAATACTCATTGGAAAGAATGAGGGAAAGAGGGACAGAAGAAAACAATGCATAGAATAGCTAGCAAGCTTGAATAAATAAATGACAGAATAGAGTTCAGGAGATATAAAAAAATAAAATAAAATTATTAACAGTTATAAATTAAAGGAAATTGTATAGAGTTCTAATTGCTAATGTATTTAACAGAAAAAAATATAACCAAAATATATCTTTTAAAATGCCTTGCCCTTCCCGGATGTAGACAATCATAGCTCTCTACAGATCCCTTTTCTTTTTTTATCTGTAAATTGCTATGAATTCTTGGGAAAGGCAGTAGAATAGATTACTGTAGCCTTTTGTATAGTTTGGAATGCAAAGTTTTCCTTTGGTAGCAACCAGTCTTAGACTGGTTGTTACCAAAGGTGAAAGAGTCAAGTCTGCTGGCTGAGGAGAAGACAAGTTCCTAAAATATCAGATGTGAACATAAGGTCATAAAATATAATTGAACATAAAACATAATACTATCCATCCCAAGGAAAGATGATGTTTCCATTCAAGGTGGAATAGCATGAGCATGACTGGATTTTTAAGTGAGTAAGGAGATGACAAATGGAAGTCTTGAGTGCATTTCCTTTCTCTTAAAAAAAACAGCTCTGATATTTAAGGGTACTGAGTGACTGGGGTAGAATCACTTGTGGAATGGGTAGAAATAAAAGACAAAGTTAATTAAAAGAATATTTTTGTTTATTAAATATGTTCATTGTATGGCTATATATATATATATATATATATGTGTGTGTGGGTGTGCGTATATATATATATATATATATATATATATATATATATATATATATATTACATTTGGGAAGCCACTTTTTATCTAGACCCAGATTAACATTTGTAACATCCTCTTCCGGATCCAGTAGCAAAGAGACATCCACTATAGCTGGTAGAAGATCAGTTTCAATGAATGCACAGACCAAACTTCAATACAAAGAATGCTCTCCAATGCACTACACAGCACTGGTTTGAATTCAGAGGTTTTTTTTCTCCTAGACTGACTGTCAATCAAGACAAGAGAGTTCAGTATGTATTCTTATCTAACTGAAGGAACATGGATTCGTGCCCTTTCCAAAGTCATTAGTGCAAAGGGAACATAACAGACCCTATCAGAATTTGAACTGGCATGCCAATTCCACTTTCCACATGGTATAACATTATCCACTATATCCAGAAATCATAAAAAGCAACGAACTAACCACACCGAGGAGCAATTAATAGATAAGTAAACACTTACATAGAGGGCTTATTAAAAAAAAAAAAAGTCGTTTTTCTGTGCACTTAGTTATAGTCATATGCAATCAGTTTTTTGGCTGAAAAATAAACTTCATTTCTTGTTTGAACTCAGTTTCTCTATTCTACATCTCCTAACCATTATTACAGAAATCTGTGTCATAATTCTGACATCACTAAATCACTTTCTTTATACTGAATCAAAGCTTGCTTTCAGTAATGAACACTTTCATCTCAAAGGTAGCAATGAGGAAATATTAAATTCTTTTATCATTACTAGATGAAACTTGATCACTGGCTATCCTGAAATTTTCAGATGATTACAACAGATAGGCCTGAGTATTCGCACAAGATTTACTGGTAGAACTTTAAAGCACAAAGTATTTTTATAATTTGGAAAGATGCTTTTAATATTTTTTTATATATATTAAAATTCATCCTATACAGGCTTGAAAGCCACTCAGGGTAATGTTAAAATGGTAATGCTGAATGAAGTTTGTAATATAAATGAAAGAGTAAGTGGTAAGAAATGAAGATTAGGAGGATTAAGAGGAAAGATTAACCTTTGAGTTACAGAAGTCAAGACAGAGTTCAAGAAAGCAACCACGAGAAAGTCTATTCCACAGAGTGACATTTCTTGGAGGAAAAAGCTGAGTGGAATTTTCATCTTAGATATGGAGCATAGAGGAAATGAGGATGATTTAACTCCATGCAAATGGCAAGGTGAGTCCTAGCTATAAAGTCAAAATTGTTGGGACTAGAGAATGCAGGTTATCTGAACATTTGCCATAGAAGTAATGAGTTGTGACAAGTCCACAATGTTGTATCAGCAGGAAAGAGTAGAAAAGAAGTCATCACCTAGAAGACAATGTAAATCATTGCAAGCTCTATCAAGGATGGAAAGTGAGGACTGAACATCTCCAGGTCAGTCATGGCTGCAGTACTTCATTTTTGGCTTGATCTGACTCTTGTAAAGACAATTAAGAAATAAACTTAATAAATATCAATCTTTATTGTAACATAGTAAAAAGCCAAATGAGGGTTCTGTGAATCAATTTACCAAGTGCAGAGGGCTGCTTATCTTGAAAATCAGCATTCAGAATCCTTCTTCAAATACTATCCTGTAAAACTGGTGGTGAATACATAATTATGTCAGATGATTGTCATTTTTCCCTTTCACCCAGGAAAAAAGTAACTTTGGAAAGGCTAAAATTACAGTTCAGTTTTTGGCTACTGATACCAAGCTTACATTTATGCCTTTGGGAAGACATGAATTCATTTCTCACTATGCTTCATCCCACTGAGTTTTGTTTCTGGCACATGCAACAATAAGTGATTAAAGATAATGGAAAAATGAGTCAAATATTCTCTTTATAATTAGTTGTGTAGACAACAGAAACAAAATGGCCTCTGTTCCAGTTGGCAATAATGACAAATGGAAGTCTTGAGTATGTTTCCTTTCTCTTAAAACAAACAGCTCTGATATTTAAGGGTTTTGAGTGACTAAGAATGTATTTTTTTATTACTTATATAAATGTGTTCATTTGTATGGCTGCAAGTTTTTAAATATGGTTATATTTGGGAAGCCACTTTTTTTTTATTTATACAACTTTGGTTAAAGACCAATAAAAGACATATTTTTGCCCATTTTCATTGTTTCCGTTGAGATTTTTAAATATATTTGTGCATGTATGTGTCTGCATTTATATTATATATATATATATATGTATATATATATATATATATATATATATATATATATATAAGTATTTATTGTTCTTTAGTATAAGTATTTATACAAAGATGTGCATTGTTATCCATTACTGTAATTTTTCATTATGCTTTTTAAATGCAAAATGGTTGACAATGTGCTGAACACTCATTAAGAAAGTGAAAAAATTATCCATTATGGAATTTTTCTTTATGTTATGTCATGTTCATGCATGTATTAAAGCATGCAAAAACTGTTCCTTTACAGGCATTTCAGAACATTACTGCAGTATTCATAGTTGATTCTGTCCAGTACCAGCTTTAATTTTTTAATATGAATTGCTTCCAGTATCTGTAATCTAAATCTGTTGTTTTCATGGTGTAAGATAGTTGTGTGAACAACATATAGTTTTGTACCACTTGCACCCCTGAAGATGATCTTGGAAGAAGATCGAAAGTACTTGGGAAATGAAAAATAAAAGAAAAAGTTAAACAGCTATAGCACATTTCTCTCATACTTTAACATCAATACCCAGAAGGTTATTCATGAGTATGAATAGATTTTATTAAAAATAACAGCCATATGTCTGTAACTTATTCAATCAGACATGCCTAAAATATATACATATATATATACAAGATTTCAAAAGTTTGTGGTTACTGCTGGTAATTTTCTGAATTGGGCCAAAAAGTAGTTGTTTTGTACTTTAAATAAGAGAAAATTATTATACTTGGTTAAAAAAAAAAGGAGAGACATGTTTGTTATTAGAAATTTTATAATGATAAAAAGATAAAAAAGCATTTTATGATTAAATTTTGCTCTCATAAAAATATCTTCCTTTCGGCTTGATTACTGCAGTATAAATTTTTGACACTTGTTGCAAAAGTTTCCCAAAGTATAAGTTTGGTAATTGATTCCATTCTTTTCTTCAATGACTCTAAGAGCACTTTTTCATTTTCACTCTTCTGTCAAGTTCATCCCATGGTAATTCTGGGAGCAGGGGCTTCAAACTTTTGAACTGTTGTGTGTGTATATATATATATATATATATATATATATATATATATACTTTGGAGCATACTTTCTTTTGGCTCCTGCTCATAAATATTTGTGAACAAACACAAAATCTGTTTTTATTGCTTATGCTGGAAGATTTTATTTCATTTAATTTGATTCATTTATTATGGCTTATCAACCATCTGCAGGTTATTTAAAGTCAGAAAATAATTTTAGATTGTAAGAATTTTTTCAGAGATAACAATCTTCTTTGAGTGACTCTTGGTCCTTATATTAAGTAATTAATTAGTAAAAAAAAAAAATGTCTGCTTGTATGTAGATAAATAAGAAATTATGAACTTCCAGTCTGAGTCCTTCATTGGAAATATGACACAAAAAATATGGCACAAGAATGTATTCTGTTTGGTGATGATTCAAGAAAAGTTGTTCTAAGCCTTTGCAATTTACTTATAAATTTACTTTTTTGAGGTATATGAATCATTCTTCCTTGTAATAATAAAAATATTTCTTTGATTATCCATTTTGTTTAAAGTTGTCACTCCCACAATCGCATCACTTTCCAAACTTTGGCTACCGTATCTTTTGATCATTAGTTATTACTTTCAAAGAAAGAGAGAAACAAAAAGGAATCACTATATTGACACTGTGCATAATTTTGTTTAAATAACTAACAATTCCATCATAATATTTCAGTTTTGTTTTTCTCGATGACTTCAACAAATCAAAGCTGAATGAATATCATGTTTCTTTTGAAGACGTTTCTCTAATCAATTCCTTTGTCTTCACCAAATATAATGCTATGAAACAGACATATTGAACTTCTTCAAGTCTCTTTTTTTTATATTTTGATTGATTTTGATCTTCATGAAATATTCTGATGCAAAAAACACCAAAATCTACCCTTTCCTCATGTACAAATAAAGATAAATATCTATTGATTATATATACATAAAAATGTGACTTTGGCCCAAGTCAACATGAAAAACATCAATCATTAAAATCTCTTAATAGTATTGTTCGCAGGTTTTTCACATAAATTTTTACACAAAAGCCAAGCAAAGTATTAAGGAACAGGAAAATTTAATTCAAAGCAAACAAAAAGATTGCTAAACTGTGATGTAATCAGTCCTCCTATACAGTAGTGAATGTAGAACAATCTCCTCACAGATGACGAAAAGACTTGAGGCAAGAGAAATGTGGTTCTACAGAAGGATACTATACTGAGAATATCATGGACTGAACAAGAGAAAAATAAGAAAGTGTTAACAAAAATGGGGACAGAAAGGATGCTTATACTTAAAATTGGAAAGAGAAAGTTGAAATTTCTAGGACACATAATCAGGAAAGAGGACTTGTAAAATTTGATACTCACAGGACATACTGGATGCAAGAGGGACATGAGAAATCAAAAAGTAATCTACCTAATGAACTTAGAAATGATGGGGAAAAACAAAAGAGTTACAAAAGATACGAAGTTGTGGAGAGCCATGATTGCTCACATCCTGAAGGAACATAGCACACAAAAGGAAAACTGTCAGAAGACCTGAGTAGATATTAATTTTGGTTTAGTCTTGCCTGAAATCTAAATAGGAAATATAAAGAATGGAAGACTGTGTAGCCCCAATCCAGCCTGCTTGCATCAAAAATCAGCATGAAAGTTTGGAATTGAAATCTGGGTAAGTGGGACATACACAGTCTTCAGGCAGTCTCACTGCAACAGTCACTAAATACCCACTAAAAATAGTGTAACATAGATTTCCACTGCCTGGTGCAATGAGCATCAGGTGCCTAAGCCATGAGCACTCCCTTCCACCAATCAAATATTGAACCTCCAATACCATGCATATGTATATTTAAAGAAAATACTAATATATTTTAAGTAACATGCATTTGATGCCAGTATATTCAGATTAATTAAAAATCAGTTTAAATTAATTTGTACAATTTTTTAACTAGTGGAGAACCATGATCACCCATATGGAATATAGAAGAAGAAGAAGACTGAAATATACATTGAAATCTTTCTCAAGTAACAGTATTTTCAAGTTACTCCATATTTTTCTATTCATTGTAGATCTCTGATATGCATTGATTAATTTATGAGAAACTGTACAAAATAAAACCTATTTCCAAAATAATTACATACCCATATACATACCATACTAAAACATGCCAAAACTTTATTTTCTACTTAATAACAAATAAAATTACAAACATGCCAATAGAACATTTCACAATGCAATACAAAATGTTTAAATAAAAGTTTATGTTACGCTTTGTTTGCATAATACAACCTTACACTTGAAAAACATGTTCTTAATAATTTTAATTATATATATATATTTCTATATACTGAATTCATTTCCTGTCCTGTTGGTTTGTTGCCAGTATAGGTCCTGTATTACAAGCTAATATCCTTCCAAAATATGCCAAGTAATCCTACCAATTTATACCTTTACAGCTAAGACCCACCGTGCTATATCTACAAGATCAAATCCTGATTACCTCTATATTCCATTTGTAAGAAGGAAGTTCAACTCAGATGGCTTTTTCCAAAATTTGCTACTTTGTTGAACAAACTCCAATATAAATGCTTCCCCAAACACTACACTCATAACACCTTTAAATTTTTTAATGGATTTCACCCCAAGCAAAGCAGTAAAGGTTGCTGGTAAAAAAAAAGAATTAGAAATTAGATTGATATGGCATTTAAATTTTTGGTGATTAAAGTTAGCTGGAAAGCATGGAGTTTGATGTGAGAAAAGAAACTGTTAACATAGAATTTATGGCTACATCTAGCCAGCTCAAATGTAAATTGATGAGATCTCAATGCCAGTCTAGTACAGTGCATAAATTCAAAAAGTCTAGGTACCATAGCAAAGAACTCATCTGAACAATTACTATAAAAGTATTTGTAGAAAAGGCAAAGAGAGGCAACTTTATGGTGATGGGAAAGGGAATGAAGCCGAGCTGTCAGATCAAGTCCAATAATATTGCTGATTCTTCTTTAGATTTATTTAGGAGCTCAAGGTAAATAGTAGGGGCACCATACCATATTTGGCAGCAATATTCTAAGCATGGGTGAATTATAGACTTATAGATATGTAAGAGATTCTGGAGAGAAAAACTGTCTCACACGACACAGTGAACCACCTTTTTTAGGAGCTAACCCAGCAATGGATTCAATATAGTCTTTCTATTTCATGTGAGCTGAGAATGTTAGCCTGAGATGGCACAACAAGTCACTTTCAAGGAGGTTAGCATCAGCCATGCTGATGGCAGGCTGGTAGAGGTCTCTCAGATGATTAATGGAGAGAAGTCTATGGTCAGTCATTATCTATCCCCAATATTCTCATAATCTTCTCTTCCTACTGTCTCATCTTATGCTCATAGTGCATCTCATTCAGTAACCTTGTGGCTCTTGGGGCTTTTATGGTGTAAACATTAATAGAAAAAACAGGCTGAAACTCACATGCTATATTGTTCATATAAATCTAAGTAACTGGATAATAACAATTTTGCTGTGAAAACATTGAGATGCATCTTAAAATTTGAAATAGTGTATGCATTTCTTTTGCATTTAAAACAGTGAATAATATTAAATAGTAATAAATATATACATTTTATTTACATATGTTACTGTTCTTTCTTTTCTAAAATCATATTTTGCTCTTGAGTTGGAATATGCTATTATAGTGAAAGGTTCTTATAGTCTAGCTTAGTGCACTAAACAGAGTGACCCCATTCAACTTGTAGCAAGTCACTTGCTTCATATTGGATCAAGACTTGCTCTCAGTAATGAACACTTCCATCTCAAAGGTAGCAGTAAGGAAATATTGGATTTTTTTATCACTACTAGATGAAACTTAGTTTTCATATGTTGCAATTCAATATAGCTTTCTGGTTGGTATAATGTTCTTTAATCCTATTTCCTCTTGTATGTACCAAAGACAAAAAAAAGAAGATATTTATATAAAATGTTAGATTTCTGTCTGTCTGTCTATATATTTATGTGTACTTGTGTATGTTCATTTATAGATAAGAAAGAGATTGGCAGAGCACATGCTGAAAGACAGACAGAAAGAAAGAAAAGAAGGAAAAAAGATTGACAGAACCTATCCTGGTATAAAGAAAGAATGATTGACATTGAAAGAAAAAGATTGACAGAGCATGGACTTGATGATAGAAAGGAAGGAAGGAAGAAAGAAAGAAAAAAGATTGACAGAGTCCATACTGGTAGAAAGAAAGAGAGAAAAAGAAAGAATGATTGACATTGAAAGAAAAAGATTAACAGAGCACATGCCGGCAAATAGAAAGAAAGAAAGAAAGATTGACATGCAGAAAGAAAGAAAGATTAACAGAGCACATATGGAAAGAAAGAAAGGAATAAATTGACAGAACACATACTTGTAAATAGAATGAAAGGAAGAAAGAAGATTAGCAGAGCAAATACTGAAAGAAAGAAAGAAAGAAAGAAAGAAACAAACAAACAAACAAATGCATAGATAGAAATTGATTGGTAGAGCACATACTGGTAGATAGAATGAAAGGAAAAAAGGTTGGCAGATCACAGACAGGAAGAAAAAAAGAAAAATACATTTAAATGAAAGAGCACATATGATAGAAAGAGATTGGCAAAGTACATAGTGTTTTCAGGATGGAAGCAATCATACTATGACAAAGATTCTATTTCTTCATTATCTGCAAATTTCTTTTATTTCTCTGTAAAGATAGCGAAGTGATTCCACAGTGCTTTCTCTATGGTTTTGAATTTGAGTTGCATTTTTCTGAGATTGGCTGGCAACCAAAGCTGTATAACCTAGTCTACCCTACTAGTTAACCCTTACTTATGGGGAGATGAGATGGATTCATATCTTTTCTCAAAGGCATCAGTGCAAAGTGCATGCAACAGACTCAGGTGAAATTTGAAACCAGTCTGCCAATTCTATTTTCTACACTGATAGTTATTACACTATCCATACATTCTTGAAAGGGAGAGAGAAATGGAAAATGGGACAACAAACAGATACATATAGACATAGAGATAAAAATGGAAAGAAAAACACTAAAAATTGATGAAGATGATATGTATACAAAGATATTAAGCAGTATAAAGTAATGGTTAACAAGCTAGTCTCACAGACTCTTCCTAGTGTTAGTCAGTTATGTGCCATGAGTGATACACACTTAGGCAATCATGTATCTTTTGATAGATGACTGACGAGGCAGATTTTTTACCGCAGTAGGTTGCCATTTCTTTCTGTGGTAGACCAGTTGTCATCCAAGGTTATAGAAACCAGTCTGTCCTGTTATTTACCCATAGCTGGTGGGAGAAGAAGAGTCACACTTTTCCTAAGAGTATTAGCACATAAATGAATGTAATGGATTCGAATGGAATTTGAACTTGGCTCTCTGATTCCTCAATCCGAGCTGCTATCCATAACTCCACCGTGCATCCAATGCAGTAAATTTAACCTTTTACTTCTATGTTTATGTACTGCATTTCTTCAGGACAGGTGTGATCATGGCTACAATTTCCTGTACCTCATAGCTCTCAGGATCATTTGACTTTTTACCATCTTCCTTTGTCCCTTCTCTGCGATCCATTCATACAAACACTTTAAGCAGATTAGTCAATTTCCCTCTGTTCCTCTTGTCTTCATTATACCTGTAGGTGTTGCATTCTCCAAGCACTCTTTCCTCATTACGTGACCCAGAAATCTTAACTTTTCCTTTCTCATTACAAGTGTCTTTTAAGTTCCCATTTTTCATAAAACTTTCTCATTGCTTACATGTTCAGTCCATGGTATTCTCAGCATCTCTCTGTAGAACGACATCTGTCACTTTGTGTCTAAGGAAATGGTCAAGAATTCACTGCTATATCAGAGGATAGATATCACATAGCAGTTTCAGCCATTCTGGGACAAATAAGCTTAGCAAATACCTATGTATGTAGATGTCAACAGTAGTTAACTGGCACAAGGAATGATTTGTAAATTGTAACACCTCCAAACCAAAACTGCTTTCATTTAAACACCATAAAGAATGTTATTTACCTTCTAACCTTCAAGAGAGCACTTTCTTGGGCTTACAATTTTTACTGACATGAAGTGGAGTGATTATATTGAATCAATTGCTAGATCAACTGCTGGTTCTGTTATATTCTGGAATATATACTTGGGAAACACGGTGGATAAAACAAGTAAAGGTTTATTGTAAAAACCAGTACAATGACAATAAAGGTAACAGTTATGCACAAGGTCATCACAAGTCAATCCAGTAGTGAGTGCTACAATTAGAAGGTTGGTAGTTCTTGCCTAAGTCCGAGTCATACTAAACAGATATCAGCTAGACTCTGTAGTCCATTAACTTACAGATACTTATAGGTCATTACTACCTATAGTGTATTCACTCATGGGGGTAACAGGTTATTACATTACATCAGGTTCACTGTGTCAGGCCAGGGAGTTTTCTCATCAGAGTCCATCTTGCATATTTATAAATCTACCCTTCATCTATGCACTGAATATATTTGCCATATCTATTCTGATACTCCTACTATATATCTTGAGATTCTTGACAAAATTCAAAGAAGGATTTGTAATATAATCAATCTTGACCTGGCATCTCGACTTCAATCACTTTCTCACTGATGTAATATGGCCTCCCCTCTGTCTTTACTATAAATATGTTCATGTCTACTGTTCTGATGAGCTTTCCTCCTTGGTGTCTTGACTGCATGAATTTAAGTGTGCTACTAGATTGAAAACTAGATCTCACCATTTTACTGTTGAACTAATGAGATCCAACTGTATGTTGTATTTTAATAGTTTATTTTCTTGCCTGTTAAACTCCCTTTCAAATTCTTGCTTCCCTGTCACCTACAATCTTTAAAAATTTAAATACAATGACATCTTTTGTCTTTTCAGATCCTATTCTTTTATTGTTCTTTCTTCTCACTAAAGTCTTCTCATTCTTTTTCACTCACAGTAACCTCTTGCATCCTAGTGGCACTATTGCCTTGCTTGGAGGAAAATGATTAAAAGAAAAAAAACAGTGATGATGAAAGAATAAACTTAGAAATAGGTGTAAGTAACACACACATGTTCACTTAGGAAGACTGATAGCAAGAGGTTGAAGATGTGAGAAATGGATAAATAAGACAAAAATCTACAGAAATCCAAAAAGAGAGAGAGAGAGAAAGAGAAAAAAGAAGAAAAACGTAATAAATAATGTGGTTGACAGACATATTAGTCTTTTTCTCCCAAGATTAACAATCAATACAATTGTGATTTGGTGAAATTACCTTTGTCCTTTTGCCAAGTGCAGCTACTTGGCAATCAATGAAATATTTGAAATGATTAGGTTAGAGAGAGTTGCAGCTTAAGATATGTCATAATTCTGACCTGAGTTTTGCAGAAGCAATTTACTGCTTATCTATAACAATGCAATAAAGTCCTTTCATATGTTCGCTAAGTGATAGAATAAATACTGTGATGTTGAGAGTGACAAAGAACAAAAAAAATGAGTGAAATAAGGAGAAGAACGGTAAATAATTCTTTTACATTTTTGAAGATATTGGGAATAGGAATAAAAGGAAATATTGAAGAAAGAGAACAATAAATAATTCTAAGAGTAAAATCTGAACGCAAAAGATGCCTTCCAAAAGCTAAGCAAAGTATTAAGCAACAAGAAAATTCTGCTAGATACAAAGAAAGGAGTTCTCAACTGCTTTGTAATATCTCCCCTCCTATATGGTGGTGAATGCTGGACAATCTCTTCATAGATGAAGAAGAGACTTGAGGCAACAGAAATGTGGCTCTACCAAAAGATGTTAAGAAAACCATGAGCTAAACATGTGAGTAACAACAAAGTTCTGGGGAAAATGGAAACAAAAAGAACACTTATATTTAGAATAATAAAGAAACAGTTAAAATTTCAATGGCACATATTGTGGAAGGAGGTTTGGAGAATTTGATTCTCACAGGGCATATTGTAGGCAAGAAGGACGGAGGAAAACAGTGAATAATCTACTTGACAAGCTTGTGTAAAAAGACATGACACAAAGAAGACAAAGGGAATGAAAAGAAAATATTCAAGAAAGAGAATAGCAAAAATTCTAAAGATTAGGCTTTTACATTTTTAAGAGAAATTCTTCTTTTATGTGAAGATCATGGCTCTCCACAACTTCCTATATCCCTAAATAATATTTGTCCCTTTAGTATCCTTCTTAATCCTTGGCCTGCCATTCATTTATATAGACATTATGTAGGTTATTCAATGTTTCTTTCCCCATCTATTACCTTCAGTATGTCCTGTGAGTGTTAAATTCTCCAAGTCCAGTTTCCTCATTCTGTGTCCTAGAAATGTCAACTGATAGTTTATGATTTTAAGTGCAGGTGTCCTTTTTGTATCCATTTTCCTTAACACTTCTTCATTGCTTACATGCGCCATTTGTGGTATTCCCAGCAACCATCTGTAGAATCACATCTCTGTAGTTTCAACTCTCCTCTTCATCTGTGAAGAAATAACCCAACATTCAATGCCATATAGGAGGACCAAATTTTTACTGAAATTTTACTAAGCTTTGCAGAAGGCAATATAAGAACTAAAGGTGATTGGTGATATGAATAAATAAATTCAGGGAATCTCCTGTCTTCCTTAAAAACCAGCTGCCAATTTCCTGGATTTTACTTGATCTTGAACACCAAGTGCCACTGAGATGAAACTTGCAACTACATTTGTTATCATAGTTAGTCTTTCGGTGATATTTTACAAAGTGCAAGATCTAATAAACAGTGGGAGAAAATGGAAGTAAAGAAAAAGTAGAAAGTTTATATTGGCATTAAAAATCAGCTTTCAATATACTGGCATTTAAATGAGCTGGAACACCAAACCCTAATAGATGTAGGAAATATACAGTTAGCTTTATGACCACATGAAATGTTATTTAGTTTTTTTTATTGTAATCTTTGTTAGCTGTCAAATGATATCAGAATTCTAGCATCGAGGTTTTGGAATTTCATGCCTTTCAAATAAAAAAATAATAAAATAATTTTTTAAAAAGAAAATGAGAGGAATAGATTACATGAAGTATTAAGTTTTAAAATATTCCCTAATGGGCAGATAACTGAAGAAGGTCAGAGGGCACAGTGGTCAAAACAGAATAACAACAAAGATGAGGATATTAATCCAAATGTAAATGAGGCTAACTGTTCATCCCAGAAATTCATTGAAAAAACTGTATTACTTGCTGATAATGCTAAGGAATTAAACCATTTTACTAACCCCACATGTTTATTCTTTACTTATTAGGATATATTTTACTTAGTTCATATATATATATATATATACACACACACTACCAATAGAAAAAATGTTTTTTCTAAGTCAAAGTTGTTACTTGCTCCTCTTTGTTGTGTGTAAGCATATATTGATTCTGTGAATTAATCAACTGTCTCACCTGTAAACAGACCAACAACAGGTAAATAAGAAGCTTACAATGATAAGCTTGTAAAAATAATGTAATTGAGAACGTACATTTCTTGTCAACCTGTCAATGGACCTTACATGTTCACTTTTGTATTGTGTTTATTTCTTGAAAGCTGCTTTAACTGACATGGAACTGTTTTGATGTCTTGCCAGATTATTTCAAATTAGTTTTCTTTCATTTTCCATTTTAGGATTTCTCTGTTCGTTTTCTCTATTCTTTACTTACATCATCGTTTGAACAATGAATGCATAAACATACTGTAAATATTGCCCAAGATCTGACACTGTCAATTTTTAAGTTACTTGTATTTCAGCTGTTTCTTTTCTTTTTTTGGTGTGGTTGGTGGGGGGCAGTAGGAGGGTGTTTTTAGACTTAGCATTTTTAACAAAAGTGAAAAATAGTCGTTTTTGTTAACTTAACATTTTAACCATTTAACACAATCTATTAAAAGAAAAGACTGTATAGCATATCAGAATTTTCCCAGCTGTAATACAATAAAAAGGAACAGAGTTTATCAATTTGTCACTTTTTATTTCAAAGTGAGACTGATAAACTATGTTTTGATTTCAGCGACTGTTTTGTTCTGGGTAGCAACATTCATGCATTTTAGCAATAAGCAATCATTAATGTTATAATTCAAAAATTACAGAACAGATGTATTCATTTCATTTTCAATTTATCCAGATATGATCATTTAAGTGCCTTTTTAAAGAAAGATAACATTTTAAATATGAAGGACTGGTGACTGCTACATAGCCTCGTTTTAATTTTCAATAGAAAAAATAATAAAGCACTAATTGAACCATATAAAGACTCATAGTAAAATACATAATTATTTCATTAGAAATAGATGCCAAATGGTTCCCTCCTTTTGCTAAGACTAAACTACATCTATTTTTGTCTTGACATACAAGAAATTCAATGAAATTTCAAAAGCTATGAATATTAAAATTATTTCTTTGTATTCATTTAAAAAATATAATAGGAAATATTTATTAGATTCACAGTAAATTTGTATTTTGCTCTTATAAACTCTTATTAAAATATTTTCTTGTCTGGTCGGTGTCAGTTTTTTATTGGCTTTTACCACCACCCTGTATATGCATATGTGTTTCAATTTTTGTTTTTTAGTGGGATGGGCCTAAGTACAACTGGTACAAGTGTTCTTTTATTGATTTGTTGTTGATGTTCTTTACTACTTCTGTCTTATGTCTTTTGTATTTTTTTTTCTTCATTTTTTATTTTCACTTAATTTCATGAAAAAAAGTAAATTGGGGAGTTGGGGGAAGAGTAAGTCTCTGTTGCTGTTTAAAGTTTGTCTATATTTTTAAAAAATCTGATATTTTATTATTATTATTATTATTATTATAAATCAAATTTGATCTGGATGATTTTTGGTTTAGAAAATGAAATTGGTGGATTGAGTTCAAATTTTGGATGATCTGCTTTATTTTGTACTGAAGGTGCATTTAAATTTTTGCAGATTAAAGTTAGCTTGTCATGGAGCTGTTGCAGTGCTGGTTTATTACTAATGGCCTTGTGCCAGACACCACATTAAACTACCGAGTCTACAAGCAAAGTAAAAAAATAAAAAATATGCGTGAATGAACAGTGAGAGAAAGGGGTCAATCAACAAGTGCATAAAATAAAATATATTATGATAGCCGGAATAAAATGCCAAAGACATCTGTTTATAAAAAACATGAGTAAACTTTAATCAAATTTCATTAGGGATCAATGAAAAATGTTCGCGCCAAAAATAGAAATACAAGATGGAGGCGGGAAAAGAAAGTTTTATACAGTTTTAGATGTACTCACTGTGGATATTTTAAGTTGTAAGTGATTATGCATATTTTAATGTACAGGTTCAAAGTTATAAAGAATGTTGGTGGATTGAGTTGACCGCTGGTAAATGTTCTGGATTGGGCATCTAATGAGGGAGAGACGAAGCATGTCTTTTATTCACTTTAAATACTATCCCTGCCTGTATTATTTGGTTGAAGCCAGGGGTAAGTTTAAGTCACCTGTTGAACACGAAGTTTCTGCCGACGACAGTGTCGTGTGTTCTAAAACGTCTTCTGGTAGAAAACGGAGAAAAGGTCCTGACCTGTGATTAGCAATTTGTTCGTTCAGTAGGACAAACTTATTAGGTGACGAGGGATAAAAATACGCCATTAGTTGAAAAACGACTTTTTGCTCACGACAGCATGTTTTCTAAAACGTCTTCTGGAGAAAAACGGAGAAAAGGTCCGACCTGTTGGCAGCTTCAAAAGGAGAAAAAGTCTTGGTAGAGGGTGCAGTCGACATTGTAAAAAAAAATAAGATAGCATGGATTAAGGGCACGGAATAAATGAGTTGCCCATCCAGTCCGGGTCGACAGCTAAGAGGCAACTGGAAAAAAACGTTAGCAATTTTGAAAGTCCAAGGAAAAAATTCAAAATCTAATTTGCATAAGTAGAAGTAGCAGCTCGTCTTGACTGCTGACCAAAAACAGTTACTACTGTATTAGACTAAAAGAGACAGAAAAGGTGTCAAAGACAATTGCACGAGTGTAAAACAAAGGGGAGGAAACCGTAGAAATTATAAATGGAATTAATGTTAATTCCATAGGAGTTCCCTAAAGCAAGAAGTTTGAGAAAAAAAACTGTTAGCATAGAATTTACGGCTACATTTTTTCAGCTCAACTGTAAATTGATGAGAACTTGTTGGCAGTCTAGTACTACATTTAAATTCTTAGTCCAACAGCAAAGAGCTCATCTGAAAAATTACCATAAAATTATAGAAAAGGCAAAGAGAGGCAACCTTATAGTGATGGGAAAGTGAATGAAGCCAAGCTGCCAGACCAGAACCAATGATATTGATGATTTTTCTTTAGCAAGGGCATTGGACAATATTTGGCAGCAATATTCTAAACATGGGTGCATGGTAGTTTTATAGATATATAAGATAAATTCTGTAGAAGATTATAATGATTGGGAAAGCATCCTTTTGTTAGTTTGTTCCACAAAGTAACTGTCTGGATGGAACTTCTTTCTTACCAATAGAATATGAATGGAATGAGGATGATTTAACCCTGTGTATGCAGACTGTTGGGGCCTCACTGTAAAGGTCTGAACTGGTAGAACTATGGAAAGTGACTTGTCTAAAAATTTTCCATCAAAATAAGAATAGAATAGTAATAGGCTTCTAACATGAAAATGTTTGTACAGTGGAAAAATGATTAGTCATACATGGCTGCATAAAATCTTTTGAACTCTATCAAGGCTGGAAAGTGCAACTTGCACAACCTCGGCCAATATATAGTGTCAATACTCCATCTTTGGTTTGATCTGGTTTGAAAGAACATTGTGGGAGGAGGCTGGTACTTTCTGGAATGGTTCAAGGAACTGACCATTTTTCCAGCATCTTTAGTGATGGATTGTATATATGAGTTCTGCTTGGGGTCTGAGGGAAGATGACTAGAATGTTTTTATATTTCCCATTGAGCTGTTAGAGCCAGATGAGATGAGAAATCAGCTGTTAGGTTCTGATTTTTAAAGGTGCACCTATGGCTCTAAGTCAAATAATGATACAGAGTGATCATTACATTGTCTTGCTTGGCATTTAGTCAGACAGAAGAACTGTTCCAAATTAGAATCCCTTGGATATAGGCCTCCAACTCTACTCCATAAAACCTAGTTGTTTATTGAAACTGCAGCAACAACTTTGCATTTGTTGTTGTCATATACTCCAAAAGAAATCAACAGGTTTCAAATTGATTAATCTGAAGATATTTTCTAGATTTTCTCCTTTTCAATAATAAAAGATCTTTGAAAATAAGAATGTCTCAGTTTTATTATTCTCATTGAAGTGGAATTAAAAAACAGAACCTTCTGAAGAATTAGCATTCTTGTATGCTACCACATCATTGATGTCACTGAATATTTCTCATGATTATGGATACTGTGCAAGCCCCAGTATAAGGACAAAATTTAAAATGCTGAATTTTAAGGCTTGCAAATAAAGTCTTCTTGCTTGAAGAAAGCAATCTTCTTTTGTCCACATACTATGCTAAGCTTTGTAAATATCAAGAAGTAATCTTGCGGTACAAAGAAAGCAGATCATCATTTGTTTGTTTTCATTGTTATAAAAAATCTGTATTGTCTATAAGATGAGTATTAAGGATCAGATATTTTGAAAGAAAATTGAATAGAGTCTAAAACATTGGTAATATTTTCATTCATTTTAAGTGTATGTATAACTTAAAAGTGGGTCCAAAGCCAAGTGGTTAGAATATTGGTGTTGAATCATGAGACCCGAGTTCAATTCTCAATATGGTTGATGACTTTTTGATAATATCAGCATGTGGAGAGGATCCAAATTTGTACAACTATTGGAAAGTGCCTGAAAACTTCAGCATTAGTTTAAAAAAAATAAATAGTAAATAAAATTTCAGAGTTTAGGCAGAAATAACAGAAGTAGAGAGTTGAAGCAGACTTCAGAAGGAACCATAAACCCAATTTTAAACAGGAAACAAAGAATAAACCTCTACTCCTGGTCAAAAACTGGTGAGGCATGTGAAATAGATGATAGCTGAACCTATCTAGTCCTATTGAAAAAATGTTGAAAGTAAATTCAAAGTGAACTAACAAAAAAATCAAATTATGACTAAGCTTGGCTAAAATTGGCAAAGCTCTATACTTAATTAATATAATAAATTTTCATAATAATTATTTGTTACAAGTTAAATAATAGTATTGAATTGAATTTATGTTACTTTTAGCAGTATAGAGCAATGTATAGTTTTAGAAGGTAACTTCTAGGTTTGCAGTTACAGCTGAGAAGGAAGGAATATGGGAAAAAAACATACTTGTTATACCTTCACTGGAAGAAGGCAAACATGTATTGAAAGGTTTGAGTTTACTGGCATTGTTCAGATATTGATCATGCTAAATCATGCCCTTTCTCCAAAGAACTCTAAGATCCACTAAGTATAGTTGCTGTATAAACCAAAGATTGGTTTTGTGTGTGTGAAAGAAATAGAAATTACTATTATGATCTGAAGGGATCTTAATAACTATAAAAAATACTGAAAAAATACTCAATTGTGTAGTGAAAGAAAGAATCAGCTACCTCAAAAAAGAGTTCCTGATTTGTGTGCGATCTGCTGAAGAAAGATTAATGAAAGTAGTTAGCAAAAATCTGCTGCTTTAAGTATCAGAATCTATGCTAATTTTCTTTCCACCCTTGAATGGTGTGGCCAATTAGAAAAATGGTGAATAAAATCTGTTGTTTTTCACTTACGAGGGCAGGACTTTTCTGAGCTTGGTGGATAAACATGTCCTTTTGCTGGTGAGAAGTGAAGGCTGGATTTGTGACCCCATTTTGTCATTTCTATGTTGCCTGTTGGACCGTTACAATGGACTATTGTTTGAATTGTGATTTGGCTACAAGTGTTGTGGATGAGAGACAGAAGAAACCTATTGGAGGCATTTATTGCTGCTATAATTTTACAGTTTTTTTCTTTTCTTTACTTTCTGTTAATATTCAAAATATTGAAAAATGGAGATGTAAACTATGTATGAATAAGGAATGAAATGCTAAGCAGTGTCTTTAACAGCCAAAGTTTATCAGTATAAAATACACTGTAGAAGTTTTGTGTACAGGTTATTTTATCATGTTTTAAGTGTTGTCCTCAATTTAGGGAATGTTGATTTTCAATGGGGGAATGATTGCAAAAGTTTTCTCCCTCTTATAGTCAGAAGAACACAGAATGTATGCTGGGATATTTTCTTAGCCAATAAAATGGCTTAAATGACTCAGTCCAGATCTGCCTTAACAACAAGACAGACATACTGTGTTCGCTTGTTCGACCTTGCTTTTGTGTAAAAACACCAACTCCCAGTTTGTGAATTCTTTTGCCTTCTTACCAATTTTGATTTGCTTTAATTATATTGTTTGCTTGCTTGTATGATTGTTGCTGTTTCATCTTTTTCTTTTTTCTTTTCATTGAAAACTTTATTAATTCTGATCATGTTATTTAAGTTGCACTTTAACAATGGCTTCTAACTCATCAGGGCAAAAGATTGAAATCATTCAATATTTTTAAATTAATATTATAATCCATATAAAACCTATTTTAATGTCAACTCTGATATTTAATATGTGACATATTAAATATCAGAGCTGACATTAAAGCAAGTTTTATATGGATATATCTGCCAAACTCATGTATAGATCAACCTTTGATTATTGGCCAAGAAAAAAATCCTTTAAACATAGAGACTGGGTCTGAAACTATTCAATGTTTCAGACCCAGTATCTAAGTTTAAAGGATGTTGGTCAAATTTTTGTGAGAGTTTCTAAAACCATGTTTTTGTATGTGATAAACATTTCTTGCTTTCCTAGTTTATCGTTCTATTATCCTCAAAAACTGTTCAGCTTTTCCTTAATGATTTCTTATATTTTGTTATATCCTTATGCAGCCAAAACCTCTAACCACACACATTTAACAAACCATCTCTCTCTCTATATCTCTATAATATAGTACATTTACTCACCCACATTTTTTCAATCTGTTATAGTAGTCACTGACTAGAAGAACAAATAGGCCAGACAAGCTGATGACCTAGAAACAGGCCCAAGCGAGATCTAAAAATAGCTTCTCACATACATGCAAAATCATTTGATCAAGTATAAAATGTTGAGTGGGAAAATAATGGAAGGAATCAGTTGGAACACAAGTCTTAAGTGAATAACATCTCTTTTTACTTGTTACCATCAAGCAATTGCACAGTGAAGGTGAGTTTCAATTCAACTCAACACACTATGCTGCATATGTCAAATGCACAGGTGGATTACTAAATGTGATAATCACCTAAGACAGGCATGTGTGACCCACTCAGTTGGGCTCAGGCTATGACTTATACAGTGCCAAATCTTCCTACCCAAACGATGAATTCTACATTGCTGAATATGTGAAGGAGAGAGTAAATGACCAACTCTTGCTGTCAAAACTCATAGCACTGAAGAAAAAATGATATATCATAGATATCGCTGTACCAGCGAAATGAACTGAAATGAAATTAAAAAGAACAAAATATAAAACCAAAGAAAGAGAGAGAAAAGGAGAAAAAGAAAACCCTATTTTATTTAAGGCAAATGACTGAAGCTTAGTGTGCTTTGACTATTCATATCAGGCATATAATATATATATCTATCCAAAAAGAAATGTATAGTAAACATCTTTCCATATACTACCTTGCGTTAATGTTTTCATTTATCATCTTATTATAATTAAATCTTATTAAAATTATATATTGCTGTTTGCTGTTCATTACTGTACTGATTTTTCTCCTCATTCGGGTATTTGACCCTGTAAGAGAATCCTTTCACTACAGAATGGTAAAACTTAGTGATATCCTTTGACAAATTTTTTTTTTATATCTTTTCTTTTTAAATTTTGTGTTGCAGCAACTGCTCTGTAACAATATATATATATGTCAGCAGTCAATATACCACATAACACCCTTGAGCGCTTAGCTTTGGAGCAGGTAGAATGGAGATCAAGGTGTTTTAATGGACTCAGGAATTTTCAATCTGCTTGACTGAATCAAGTTCAAGAAGCAAGAGCAAGATCTAAAAGGTTAGCCAATCTAACAGTGATCTCATTTCACAATCCGCACACTTGCTCCATATGTGGCCTCCTTTGTAAATCACTAGCGGGCCTTAAATGCCACTTAAGATTATCACACAAACTTTCATAACTGAATCAATAAGCTGTCAGATCCTCATACATCGAAACTGACAGGAGAGTCCATTATATATATATATATATATATATATATATATATATATAGTTTTGTCACTCAAAGTAACCTTAAATCATTATTCATCATCAGCAATGAGCAGAAATATTTCAAACTTAAGTTGACCTATCCAAAATGACTACCTACATTTCATCACCTGCTTTTAAGTATTTACTTGTCTTTTATGATCAACAGTAAAATTCTGCCCATACTGTTGAAATCTACATCTACTCCAAAACAAAATAAATTCTTTTTTAGGTTTAATTTATTTCCATATTTAGAAAGAAAGTGCTAGAAATGTATAATGTCACTACAATCAATTCTCTTATTTCTGTCAGAAGTAGGAATGTACACAACAAACTGACCAGTTAATACTTTTAAATAAGATTTGATCGATAAAAGGTATGCACAATTTCATGTTGATCAGAACTCTAAAATTCACTATTTTTTTTTAGCCACAGAAGTTAAATACATTCATGTATAATGTCTTTTTTTATTGCTTCTAACTTTCTCCTCTTTGATAATCTGTCATCGCATAAAAGCAGGAACTTGGAAGATTAGAATTTTCCAGAATCACTATTTTCATTCTAGTTAACTGATAGAGCAATCAGTGTTCCCAAAAGAATAAGATTTCCTTTTTATTTTATTTTTTCCTAACAAAAGTAGAAAATCAGAGTTGTCTGAAGGGTATAAAGTTTGATTACAGTAACAAAAGAAGAAAGTTACAAGTCCCTGAAGATTGCTGATTTTTACTGTTAAAACAGCAGGAGGTACCTGGTTGGAAAATGTCATTGCTTCTGCAATATAAATAGCATCAGGGATATTGAATCATAAATGCATTTGCTAGTTTCGAACAACAAAAAGAAGATATCCAAGCTGAGAGAGATCCGCATCACAACTTGGTATGTTCAAGTTTAAACAAAATTAATAATTAATTAATTTCATACTTACAAACATTTCCCATTAAGAAAAATATTGCACAAATCATAATCATTGATCAATGATTATATATATATATATATATATATATATATATACACACACTTTTACATACAGATATATATATATGTGTGTATATATATATATATATATATATATATATATATATATATATATATATATATATATATATATATATATATATATAGTATATATTATATATTATGCATACTACTTAGAAAGCGCTCAATATCAGAGATAGAACTAAAATATTTGGTTGGATTGATGTGAGTTTGTGACCCTGGGTTTCATGCTTTTGTGATCGTCAAAACCCAACAATGTTATATCAATTTGTCTGACGATCGCAAAAGCGTGAAACCCAGGGTCACAAACTCACATCAATCCAACCAAATATATATATATATATATATATATATATTCATACATACTGGATGTAACAGCATAATTATCTATCCTACAAAATGTTTAATATCTAAAAAACTACAAAACTAATTGATTTTCTTTTTTCCAGGTTTTAAGATAAGTCATTTAGCCATCATTTGTCATAAGAATCACTGAAAAACCCTTTGAGTTATTCAGCTAAAAAGAGAATAGTTTAAAATCATTTCATGTCAGCCACACTGTCTTCCCAAATGAGCAATGGTGAGGGGAAAGAATCATTCAAGCCTTGAGTAATGGTACCAACATTCATATTCTGGATTCCATCTTCAAAGTCCATTCAAGAACCATCATGAGAAAAGTGAATAAGTTTAAAAAAATAGAGGGAACAGTAGAGAGAAAAACTGGATCAAGAGGTCACAACAGGAAGAGAGATCATTATTTTAAATTAGAGCTAAAAAGATCATTTACAAAAGATCCATATGTTTAGCACTTGAGAGAAGAGTTTCAGCTATGATAGCCTAAAGAGCAGTGAAAAAAGACTTGAAAATCATATGTGAAATCTGTAAGGCACCTTTTTTACTCCATATTAGGTTAGAGATCATATTGAATGAGTTGGAAAATGATCCTGGAGGAATATATATATATATATATATATATATATATATATATATACTTTATTTCCATCCTTCATTAAATTCTGATCCTTAGCTATGATTAATTAATAATGAACATGTGATTTTATAATCGATTTCATCATGATTCTTCTGTTAAGCTTGGAGAATAAATATACATTCTTATTGCTCGAAGTAGAGTCTAATAGTGTAATAAAACCTCAGAGAATTCCAGTAAGATATCTGTAAATATTTCTAAGATACAACTATTGAAAGCTTAATCTAACAATTGGACAATTTTGCTGTTACATGATATGGACAATTTTGTTGTTGAACCCATTATATTTATCTTTTTAAAATTAGTATTACCCTAAGCAAGACAGTACAGACACTAAGACACAAAGGGTTACAGGGTGTAGAGGAATTATGAACAGAAACATTAATAATGAGTAAAAAGAGTAATCAGGAGGACAGCAGATAGCAATTGACATTGCATTTAAATTTTTGCAGATTAAAGTTTGTTGGAAAGCATGGAGCCGGAAGAGAATTTCACAAGCAAGAAGTGTGAGAAAAGAAACTGTTAACATAGAACTTATGGCTACATCAAGCCAGCTCAACTGTAAATTGATGAGATTTTGCCACCAGTCTAGTATAGCATTTAAATTTATACTGCGTAGATAACAAATGTATGTATAAGTCAAGATACGGACAAATTCAAAAGAATTATCTCAGGACCAATTTTAATTTTGCATGTGAATTTATCAAAACTGATTAGTTTTTGAAGTTTTCTTATTTGAACAATTGCATAAACAATAGACTTGAACAATATTTTTCAAACAATTAACAGTTTTCATCAAAACAATGATATAATTTGTCTATTTGGAACTGCATGATAAACAACATTTTTGATTTTCCCATTCATGGTCAGTGCAAATAGCTTGTTTCCATTCCCAACCCTTGAACAACCAACATAGAGCTGGCCATGAGAAAAGTAGGGTTCCATCAGATTAAGTCCAGTTACTTTCAATGATTGTCCTTGTGACTTATTGATTGGCATTTTATAGCTCACTCTCACTGGCAACTGAAGTCTTTTGAACTCAAAAGGAAGACCTGGAGGAATTAAGGGGATTCTTGGAAATAAAACTCTTTCCTCCTTTCCTGGACCAGTAATGATCTTTGCTTCCAAGAGATGAGGAAGCATCTTCTTGACAATTAACCTTGTTCCATTACAAAACTTTGGAGGATCCAGATTTCTCAATAGTATAACTGGCTCATTTTCTTTTAGTTCCAGCTTGGGTAATGGCATTTCAGGAGGATTCAATGAGTTGATTAGACAATTCACTGCCTGCTCCTGTACTTCATGCTTTCTTGTGGAATTTCTTGGAGAAGTTTCCAGTTGATGCTATTCACAGTTTGATTCTTGGGAGCTAATATGACAATCTCATGAAGCCAGTTTGAATCCATGAACTGGTGTTTAATATTTGGATAAACATAGTTAATAAAGTCTTAGATACTTGAGACTGAAAATCCACAAACATCTGGGAGTGAAATATCTCCTTTCTGGCCCATTTTGATGGTTCCATTGCCAAGCTGCAACAGCAAAGCAGCAAATCTTCCTGCTTCAAGGTTACTTGTGATTCTAACTCTCATGTTTGTCTTCAGACTGAGTCTTTGAACATTGCTCCAGATGTAAGAATTTTTCATATTTAGGCAGTAAGTGTTATTTTAAACATGCATTGCTAAAAATGAACATTTAGTGACTGTCATATGTAATAATACTTTTTTCTTAATGTATGACTATCATTTTGCCAATGTAGTTGTGTGTTGATGAACTGGCATATACATACATACATACATACATACATATATATATATATTTATAATGTTTAGCTACTAATGACTCATAAGAATGCAAGAGTAAGTTTTTTGTATGTAAAAACAATTGTTTATTCATTTCTGGAGTCTGTCAAATTAACAATGTCCAAAAGAATGGTATGTAGTTTCAGGTTTCTCTTTGAATGTTCAGTCATATTCTGAGAGTATGAAGGATTCTCCTTCTCCCAGCATGTCAGAAATTTATATAACTTTTTAAACTGTTACCCAATTGTCTTATGTATGTATAAGTTCAACTGGGATAACTTCCTTATTTATGTTGGTGAACCCAGTCCATACTGGCGTCACCACAGCTCAACTCTTCTTAGATGAAGGTTCCTAATGGACATTAAATTTAATTTTGAGTATTTGTATTTCTTGACATGAATCCTTGACTCCTTGACTATAATTGGGCAGAAACAAGATGATGGGTTGGTATGTCTTAACACTTAAAAAGTACCAGTGATTTCTCTCCTGTATTAAAAGAATAATATTGTAATTTACACAGTATTAATGGAATGCAATGATTTTTCCTTTTATTTATTGTCCCCTGAATGAAAATCAGTTATTCTTTCAAGTGATGATCAAAGGAGAGTATTGACAGATTTGTCAAGAATGATTAAATCTCATTAGATTTTTCTATATTGAGCAGTAATTAACCCAGAGAAAATGCATTTTAGAAAATTGGCATGTTCACCTGAACTTTAAGAAAAGTCTGACAAATCTCTGAAAATATTAAGTTATCTAGAAATAGAAATCATTCAATTCATGCTGAGAAAATTTTTTTCTTTTTCTAAAGATATAAAAAATGTTTAAAAATGAAATCAGATTGGATAATGCAATGCTTAAAATATCCCAAGGAAGCACTTGAAAGACAGTCCAAATTCAGTGCATTGAGTTACTGCAAGCCGATTAAATGCAGTTTGTGATCACTTGTGGTAATGAGACTGACTGATTTTGAATGCATGTGTGGTCCAATTATCTTTTCCCACCATGCTATGAAACAATTGCACTGATTTCATAGCAATTTGACCATTCAGAGCCACAGTTCCAATATCTCTGGAACTCTCTCTCTCTATCTGCAATCAACTCTTGGGGACCAAAACATATTTATTCTACTTTTGTTGCAAATTTGTTGCTTGGAATTACTGACAGTTGAGAGTCTCATTACTATTTTCTCTCATTTCTTTGCTTTCAAATGTCTTGGACAGCTGATCACCAAAGATTACTGCTCAGTTGTTGCACTAAAGAAATACAATCAAGTTTCTTTAATGACATTGGAATGAACAGTTATTTTTATTTGACATAACCACTGAAACTTCATTGTTCTTTGAAGAGTATTTTAATAGAATATAATAATAAGTAGTCCAGTTACTAGGTTACAAATACACTGAAATAGATTTTAGGGTCATCATTAACATCTGCAGTTGCATTATACTTTGTGCCATGCATTTTAAAAACATAATCTGATTGAACGTGAAATTTAAAACAGAATACAAATGAGAAGAGAAAATTCAATTGTAAGTTCAGAAGTAAGACCGAAAAGAAATAAAAGGAGGAGGAGGAAGAGGCTGAAGAGAGAGAAGAATGACAAAGAAGTAACGAAAAAAAGAATGTAATAAATATAAGGAAAAAGAAGAGTGAATAATTAAAATAAAGAAGTCAAAAAAAGCAACAGAAGTAAAAAAAGAGATTATGGAAGGCAAGTAAAGAGAGATATGAGAAAAAAGTGAAAAAAAAAGAAAAGAGAAAAACAGGAAAGAAGAAGAAAGAGAGGGAGATAAAGAGAAAGAGAAAGAGTAATAAGGAAGATAACCGAGATAAAAGATAAGCAAAGAAAATAATAAGAGCAGGAAAAAGTGAAGGAGAAGGAAGGAAAAGATGAGAGATGAATTTAAATAAGACAAAAAGAAAAACAAGTCCTAAGAGATTTTTTCTTACTAATGTTCACACAGTACAAAGCCCAAAAGCCACTCATGATAGAGTTCTTTGGCAGCAATATTTAATGTGCAGATGAAAGATAGATTTATAAATATAAAAGATGGATTCTGGTGAGAAAAACTGTCTGCTGTGACACAATGAACCAACTTTACTTCAGCTTTTTCTTCACCTGAGTTCTTCACCTGTTTGACATTATATTAGTGTAGGAAAGGACAAGTGTTAGAAATATAGAGCTGAAGTAGACTTTAGGAGGAAGCGGAAACCCAATCTTAAACAGGGAACAAGGGATAAACCTTTACTCCTGTTCAAAAAATCAGGGAAGAATATGAACTAAATGATAGGCAAATCTTTGAAGAAAAGATAAAGTATAAAGAGAATAGGAAAAAAGTAAAAATAAAGAAGAGAAAAAAAATAAAAAAAAATGAAGAAAGAGTGTGAAAAGAAGATAAAGAGAATTAAAAAGAGTATTTGGGATAAGAGACAGAAGATAAAGAATCCTGGTTATTTGGTATATAAAAATATCTAACAATATATATAACAATATTTCATACGGTTGTTATCATATGAGTGGGGTGTTGAAGAGTTCTCAACCTGACCCATTTCACAAAATCTGGCCAAATGGCTAAATATCAGATTTTTTTTTTTTTTTTTTTTTTTAATGGCGGGTGTCCTTTTGGTCCAGATGAGAACATTTAAGCATTCCCTTGAAGCTTATATAACAAGATAAAAAAGTCTGTAACATTTGATTTATGTTTGAACATGATCAAAGGCACAAGAAGATAAAGAACATCATTCTTCTGCCAAATATATTAAGTAGTGATTGGAAAAGTTCTATTTGCTTTTAATCTCACATTCTGCAGAAAAAAAACATGATATGTTGAAAGAAGTATTTTCCTTGTGGCAGATACTGATGCAAATTTAGTTCACCCTTCCCCCAACAAGAAAAGTCACCAAACAATCCTTTTACTCTTCTAAATATTCTCAAAGTAGAGAACATTTTTTTAATGTAATTTTAAATAGTTGATTTTTTTTCTCAGATATGATTAATGACTGACAAAAGTTATTTTGCCAGAACACAAATGTATTGATAAATATTCTTATAAATTTGCTCTTCCATAACAAGGACATCTAGATCTTTACAATCCAGTATTCAAGAGAGAAGGAATAAATGAAGTGAATATATTGCTTTGTGATTTAATCATTTTACCCTAAGCAAGGCGATAATGCCACAAAGACGCAAGGGGTTACTGAGAGTGAAAGAAAATGAGAAAATATTAATGAAGAGAAAAGATAATAAAAGAGCAGGATTTAAAAAAAGAGAAGATGGTGATTGATGTTGCAATTTAAATTTTTGAAGATTAGACTTGACAGTAAAGCAAGAAACTAGAAGAGAGTTCCACAGACAAGAAGTGTGAGAAAAGAAACTGTTGAAATAGAAGATGGTTACCTATAGTTATTTGAACAGTAAAATGATGAGACCTAGTCACCAATCTAGTACTCTGCTTAAATCCATGATCTAGAAGTACTAAAGAGGAAAGCTTATTAGAACAATTACTATGAAAATATTTATAGAAAAGGCACAGGGAAGCTACGTTAGAGCAGTGGGAAATGATTGGAGTCATGATGTCAAGTCAGGACCAATAACATTACAGATTATTCTTTGAATTTGTTAAGAATCTTGAGATATATGGCAAAAGAACCAGACCAGATATAGCAGCAATATTCAGTGAGCAGATAAAAGATAGATTTATAAACATGCAAGATGGTTTCTGGTGAGAAAAACTGTCTGATGTGATACAGTGAACCAACTTTACTCAGCTTTTTATTCACCTGAGTTCTTTTGCTTCTAGAATAAAGAGAAAAAACATTGATATCTTTATTCTTGCAACTTTAGTTATATCTTTTCTGAAGATATAGTATATTTCTTCACCATTGAAAAGCAGCATGAACACATCATCTTTATATGATGCAATTTAATGTAAAATCATCAATTTCTCATTGTCAAAATCTAGTTGAAATTATTCCCCATCGATATAAGTTTAAGCAAGTTCCATGGATTTTGAACTATGTATTTATCATATCATAATTTATTTAAAAATCATCTCCATCATGAACTATAAGATATGGTTAAACAAAAAGATAAAGTATTGGTTTAACTAACCTGATGGATAAAGTAATGGTTCATCTTAATATTGAACTTATAATGTAAGTCTAACCCCCTTATGAAAAACTTTTTAGTTTGTGAATTTTCAGAAACTAATATACTAACAGCATACTTTGATAAGCCATTCCTAACCACAGAAAATTTGGTGGCCATGGCATTTGCTATCCTTGAGTTATGTAATGGCAGATTATTTGGTGATTTAGATTAAGATGAGTGACAGCCAAGTTAGTTGTCAGGATAGAGAAATCTGTTATGGAATGTTCTGTTATGTCAATTCTTCTATCTTCTTGGGATGTATAAAATTTTAATGGTTACATTTGTATAACCTTGTTATAACTACATTTTATAAACAATATAATATTATTTATTATTTGAGATATACTTGAAATAGCTAAATGTAACTGCCATTTCTGCTCCAACAGTTTTTTCTTGCACTTTCTCTGATAACTACAATATTCAAAATTTTAAATGCAACATCAATGGCCATCTTCAGTCTTCTTGAATCTCATTCATCTTTTATCCTTTCCTCAATCCTTTCTATTCTCATTGTTCTCTTTCAATTTCACTTCCTGTAACCTCCTGTGTACTAATAGCATTCCTGCTTTGTTTGGAGTGAAATGATTAAAAAAATAAAATTAATTTAATATTTTTAGCTATTATAAATAATTATGGTTAATTAGCTAATATGAATAAATTAAAATTAATGGTATTAAGTTTGTATATTTCTCACCAAATGTAAAGAAGGAACATGATGAGAGGTACAAAGGGTTAAGTAAGATAACATCAAGTTACAGAACAAAAACAATATCTAAACTCAATTCCTTATTAAACAAGACCAAGAAAAATATGAAATCTAAAACTTTAAGCATGTAAATTAGGTTCTGACTCCAATGACCATAACCAAAATAGTGAGTTTTTGAAGGAGAAACAGAAGAAAAAATTTAATTAAGTAATAACCTTTATTAAATTTAACGTATGCCGTAAAAGAAAAAATTACAGAAAAATATAAAATTGTGCATTTATTCAATACTTTCCTTGATAGTTATGTGCGGGTCTTTACCAGAGAACCAAGCTGGATATTTACACAATTACAGCACATTAATTCTGTTGGAGTTGAGGAAAAAGATTAAATCACAGAAAATAATTTTAGGACCAATCAGGACCATTTCTGCACATTTGAAAAACTACCATGACTTGATCCACTCACAATCTATAAGATGACAGTTCTAATTGGCCCATGTCAGACAGAGAGGGACATACCCCAAGTTTGATCATTCTGTTTTAATTAAGTCAATTCATGCTGTCTTACATCAATTAATGAAGGACTCTCTATAACACAAAGACAATTCTTTACAGAGACATTAGGACTTTTCTTTACCAAGACTGAACAATTCAGTCACACACTTACTTACTAAATTCTGTCACATTAAATCTATATTAACTGAACTTATCATTTTATATGCATACATATTTATTAACCACTTATGGAAAATAGTTGAAAACTCTCTATAGAATATTTGTTGGCTGACTAGAAAACACCAATCTCTTTTTTTCTTATATTAAATCAAATTCATCATACCTGTTACAGTAGTAGAAGGAAACACACCTTTCTGCCTTGTCACTTTTCTTTTTTCTTGCTCTAATAATTTTTAGGTTGAATATTATAGTATAAGGTGAATGTACATCATTTAACTTTAGATTATGTTTTGGTTTAATCTCAGTGACCTACTGTTTATCAAAGAATATTGTTAGCAGAATATTCCTTGTCATGGTCAAAATGGAAGTAAGAAAATAATAATTCCACAGCAAATTTAGCAATTACTTTTAGAAGATGAATATTGAAATGGTAATGGCAATATTAGAGGTCTTTGGAATTCACTGACAGAATGACCAGTGTTAATGTTGGTTGAAATTTATAAAATTTTTCTCTTAAAATAACTTTTCAGTTAAGTAAATTCCTCAAGTTCACTAACTGCTGTTGCTTTATCATGTATTGATGGAGGCTCCCTTCCATTCTTAACTCTGTTTGAAGTAGTGTGGCACTACAATATCTTGATTATGTCATTATATTCTCTTTGAGTTACATGTAGTATCTACTGTAGCTGTTGCAGAGTTGAAAGTGTACAAGCAATGTGGTTTGTTACTTGGTAAAGTTCTTTTGTTGCATTTCTATAGCACCAGTCAACAATATTTAAAGTAGAATGGTTCTCTCTAAGACATACTGGATTCATTTGATAGAAACCATTTTCAATCATTGTTTTGAGAAAGCAGTTGTATACAGCTGTTAGTTTAGGCATTTGGGAATGGATTGGGCATATATGAGGGTCTAGATTTGATGAGGTTATTTAAGAATACTAGAATTTTTTGAAACACACTGACAAGAATTGAAATCCTCACAGTATTTACCATTGTTGAAGTTATTGCTAACATATTTTGTTGAGATTTACAAACTCTACATTTCATTCAATTTCGCAAACCAATCAATGTAGTCTAAATAAGCTGATTTGTTTGGAAACTTACTTTGACATTTTAATTTAATTTTATAGGACATCATGGTAAATAATATTTTTTTAAAAATTCTTTTTTTCCTTTTTAACAGTGAAAAATGAATTCTTAGGATTTTTTACTCTTCAGTATGCAATATACAATTGGCCATGCATAAATATTTCTTTCTGGAGCCAAATTCCAACTTTTTGAAGCATTTGGCCTTGTGATTTGTTTATAGTTTTCGTAAACACAGGGCAAACTGGAAACTGGATTCTCATATATATAAAAACTTAAAGATATGTGAAAAACAATATTCCATTTTTATTAAATATGTATTTGTTATTTTAATCATTAAATTGTATGTAAAATAGTGTGAGTATTTTGTATGTTAAATAATAAAACTTTTTCAAAAGATTAATGAAAATTTATTGTACTAAGCTATGCACCCTAGTAAAACTAACTGTACTTACCTGTTTGCACTTCTCCCAAAAATTTGGTTTCAATCGGTCAATTTATGGCTATTTTAGAGGGTGTGATGGACAGACTAACAGAAGTCACAGAATTTTATATATAGATAAGAGTTTTTATATTAATGTTCTTGTTTTGTAGCATTTTGCAGTGATGTGAAAAACTATCCCAAGCACAGCCTATTTTATGTTAGTGAACAACATTTCAATTAAGTTCCTTTGTATTTAGAATAAAAGTTTTTGTTTGAAGCACAATGAAACACAAAATTAATATGGGACATGGCTAATTTTTACATCTTTTGTTGAATAACATTTTGTTTTACACAAAATATGTCATTTGTGTATGTGTATGCAGTGAATATACTGTGGGATTACCCCAAATTGTTTATCAGGGCGTTTCTCTTAGTGCACACTAGGTGGTAATGCATGAAGCAGCATAAAAGTATAAGGCACAAACTTTTTTTATTATTTTCTCTCGTCAACCAGTGTGCTGTAGTGACAAGCCTGTCTTCTTTCTACTGCAGGGAAACATTTTAGTCCCTGGGAGAACCAGCTTTTTAGTCCCAACCCAATGCTATTATAATTGGTAATGCATTTTTGCTACAAAACAAATAAGTTATAAAAAATTCAAAATGAATGATGAAGGTCTATGGGGCAAAACGCTTAGCAGAGATGCTGATATTACCCAGCTATATAAATATTAAGAGTGGGAATAGTTTAAATCCACCTTAGTGATAATGTCATGGATCCTAATTGCAATGGGAAAGTAAGGTGATAAGTTATATATTATTATAGTCACCACTAGACTAGCAATCCTGTTGAGGCACAGTAAAAACATGTTAGAATTAGTATTTTTATTAGTTTTCTTTTTCATCTCACTTTTATTGTTTTTTTTTCTCTTTGTAATATTGAGGTTATTTATAGATTCTGTGACCAATAAGCAAGCAGCACAAAGTGAAAATAAAGAATAAAAAAAAAACACTTAAAATCCTCAAACCTTAGGAACTTATTTTAAAGAGATGGCACTTTAATGATGCTGAAAAATGGTTGAGTCTTTCTATTATTCAAGGAAATACCCGTCTCCTGCCAAGCTTTATCCTTACAAGAGCCAGATTAGACCCCAGAAAAATGTTTACGCAATTTTGCTAGGATGAATTATTATCTACTTTACAAGTACTTTCCCACAGAGGCAATGTCATAAGTCTATCACCACTATTTACATAGCAAAATATTCAGATGAGCTCCATTCTTTAGTTCTATGAGTTTAGACTTTTACAGCTAGGATGTGCTATGCTATTGCCACAGAGTTGAAACACCTTAATTTCCTCCATATTACAAATTTAAGAAAGTGCCACTCAGCTTTTTCCAAAAAATTTTGTGGAATAGACTCCCACATAGATGCTTCCCTGAACAATACATTCTTAACTACTTCAAGTCAAGAGTTAATTGTAGCTATAATTATCCTCCTACAATCTTCACTTCCTACCATCTCCTCCATCATAACCATTTTAAAAGTAACCCTATAATTTCAGTGGTTCTGTAGCCTTTTTTTGAGTGGACATTAATATTAAAAAATAGGCTATGAAAATAGATATCATTCCAATTACATTATACAGCTATACTTCTTTGATTTTTATTCACTCCATGTCAAACTGTTTACACCTCAGAGCAATAAACACAATAATCTTATCAAGATGAAGTCTTGGTATTTTTAATCTTTGACTAATTTAAATTTTTTCCTATTTGTATTTGATCTTTAGAGAAAAGAAGACATTTTATCTCATTTCAGTTCTTTATTTACAATTAATGGTTCTTAATTGATAGTTTTAGAAGATATAAATGATTTGAGTGCTATAATAAAACATAAGAAAAATAAGACAAAAGGAAAATTATTAAAAAACACAAAAACTATTCTATGTCTTTGGAAAATTTGTTATATTCATCTCTTGGTATTGTAGCTTAGTGTGTACATTATATATATATATATATATATATATATATATATATATATATATATATATATATATATATATATATAGTTTAAAATAATGGCTAAAAAGTATAAAAATATATAAGAAATTGAATTTCTAAAATTTATGTAAAAAGAAAATTAAAAGAAAAAATATTAAATAAATACTGAACTTGTTAGACAATTTTTAAAAACAAAACTTGTATACATCAATTGCTGCTCAAAACAATAAAAATATATATATATCCCCTTACTAAATAAAAGCTAATAACTGATACAATACTGTCATAAGGAAAATCTAGACACCCCGTATTTCAATTTTTTAGAATATTCTGTAACCATGGAAACGTGATTTTAGCTGTGTATTTAAAACCCAGTAATTTTTAAAAGTTAAAAATTCGCTTGAAGATGAAATGGAACTAATGCTTTTAATTTATTTGCAAAAATAAAATTAGGGGTTTTAGCTTCTATTTTTGAAACATGGTTAGCTAAAAAAAATAACCATATTTTAAATCAATTAATTTTATAATATATATATATATATATATATATATATATATGTTATCATTAAAACAATCTTCTATGTCAACATAACAGAATATCATCTTTGATGGTGAATATCTTTGTTTAAATGTCCATATAACCACTGTGAAGATGGCTCATGTGAGTTGAAAGCTTAGATCAAGGAAAATCATAATAGAAAAAGGTTGGACAATTTTTGTCTTTATTTTCTCCCAAAATTAAATCAACCATACAAAGTTTAGAATGGCTCATGATCAAACATAATAGACATTCATTGCCTGTTATATTTAACAATATATGTTTGAATATATATATATATATATATATATATATATATAATGAGAGTAGATAGTTTCACCTAATGCCTCTTTCATGTTTCTTGAACAGGAGTAGAGATTTATCATTTGATAAAGGAGTTATAGCTGTGTAAATAATTATAAACACCTTAACATTTACTCTTATAAAAATACTAGTAGAAAATGAGAAACAGTAAAGTGTGGAAATGACAAAAACAAAAATTATTTATTATCTGGTTGTTATGAGGTGTTAGAGATATGTTACACTGAGTAAATTGTATATAGTCTTTCTTGCATGTTCTTTTTATACAATGTGTGTAGTCAGTGTCCAGATAATTTAGTTGTAAAAAAAGCCTAAAGTTTTCTTACGTCAAATTTTGGTTATGTATGTTAAGGGACCAATATTATCAATGTGGCCTGAAAAGTAAATTAGTTGAAATTTCATTCAACTATTGTGTTGACTGCTTGTCTGATAGTGAGGGTGTCACATGTTTGTTTTTGGTAGAGAAGATTGCGGTTGTTTCTCATTGGTTTAGAAAGTGTGAATCATATTAATGATAATTATAATTGTTATAATTATTTTATTACAATTATTTGTGACAGTATAATTCATTTTTATTTATATATTTTTAATGGACACAACACCATGTTTCCTGTTTAGGATGTGGTTTACCTGCTTCCTTTCTTCTATGGCCTTCATGATTTAGAGAGTCTTAACCTTTCGTTGATCTGACTGGTCAGTGTCTGCAAATTTTCATTTTGACGGTACTGTGTTGGCAGTTTTCTGGTTTCTGCATCCTGACTGGTAGTAAAGAGCCTGTTAAATTAATACAGTTAATACCATATATATACTTATATATATATATATATATATATATATATATATATATATATATATAAAATTATTAGTATAATAGCAAATCAAACTGAAAACAATGTTCACTACTTGAACTATGTTACTGGCTTTACTATATTCATTTAAGTAAAACGGATGACAAAAACTGAAACTTTAAAATCTAACTTATAAAGTTTTGTTTGGGTCCTATTTTAGCATCCTGCTACCACTTTTCTATCAATGTCAATTTTTGTGCAAATCTGTGCAAAAGTGGATCACAGAGTCTTGATATTTTTTCACTTATCATTGGTCATTTAATATTAAAGTCATGTTCTTGCCTACATCTGTACAATGCCAACGCATTATTCAAAACCATTTTTTCACCAAAAATCAGAAATGCTCTCCAGAGCCCATCACGTGATTACGTTTATTATAAATACCAGATACAACTTTGTTCTTCCAATTTTTGATTTTTCTCACTTACTAAAATGTAGCTGTTTAAGAAATTGCATTTCGACCCTTTACAGGTGGATGCTATGAAACAATCCCACACATGCACATACATACTGAACATTCACATAGAATTCACTTAAACACACTTACATTCACCCTTTCAGCTTCAAGTTACAGAATTCTGTCAACTCTCTCACAGTGAAACCAAAAAAGTCAACCAGACATATCTCCGCCATGCTAAAGAATTTAATTTGTATATTCCAGTTTTCTCCAATTCTTCACCAATAAAATCCTTTAAAAAAAATGAGTCTTCTGAAGTTACAAGTTTACTCAACATATTCTCAGCACGGTGAACATTTTGAGCAGCAAGTTCATTCAACTTTTTATGAGCTCTGATAAAAATATTTCCTTAGAAAAATTGAAAGGGAAGTAACTCCTATTAATTATGCTTGTATATCATTGACACATAAATATGAATAGTGTTGTTATAAAACCGTTTTGTGTTCCTTCTTACGGTTTCATATTTTGTGGTATTTTGCATAAATATAAATTTGAGCAGTCACACCAACTAACCAACTTCTACACTATCATTAATGTATAATAAACTAGAGAAAACAGATAAAACTTGCTTCAAAATAAAATGAAGAAACATCATTTAAAAAAATATATATCAATTGAAGTGGGTATCTACTTCCCCTCACCTCTGTAACAATACTTTTAAGATCTCGTGACTAGATCATGACATTCAGGAGTTACCTCCCTTATCATATATAACAAAAAGAAAAAAATGTTGAGTTTGCTTTGAGCAGAATTATCTCCCTTTAAATCTTCTTTGTCATGGCAATGTTTTATCTTCGTACAAACACATTTGAAAAAAAAAAAAAAAATTATAATAACCAGAAAATAATAAATTGCAATGAGTGATAAGAGTAAATGCATCTTATCTGGGACTGTCTTCCTATGAATTTACTTTCTATCTTTTTTTTCATGCTCTCTTTTTAAACTTTTTGTGCAGAAGCATATTAATGTCTCAAAAGCCAATTCAGCAATATTGATGGTTGTCAAAGATTCCCGATCAAATTAGGCTAGAACAATAAACATCAAAAGCTAGGGGTGATTTTCTGCCCACAGCTAAAATTAAAAAATCAAAGAAGTAAAAAAAAAAATGAAAGATTACAATCTTAACCTGCTGATTATGGACTTGCATTATTTATAAAAATTTGACATTTCTCTCCACATCAAAATGGTTAGATGTTATTTATGCTTTTATTTTGCATAATAGAAGTTTTTGATTTAAGTTTAAGAGTAGAAAGAAAAAAAATAATAGTAAATGTTGAAAATGAAAAAAGTATCTAATGGGGTGGGTTTTCAATTTGTAAAAAATACTTTTTAGATTACCACAACCTGACAATAATCACAGGTGACGTGATATTTGAAAGACTCTTTCTTTTTGACATTAGGAGCAGCATACACATTTCCTTTTGCACTGATAGACATGAGTGAAAAGAGAAAGAGCCTTTCAAATATTGCACTACCTGTGATTATAGTCAGGGAGCAGAAATCAAACAAATACTCCTCCCAGATTGAAAAATATTTTTTCAATTGAGGTGCAGTATATTCGATAGATTACTGCCTCCTGCAGTAATCACGTGGTATGATATTTGAACATCTCTTTCTCTTTTCTATTTGACTTTTGGACTGACAACACATGTTTCCTTTGTTCCAATAGACATGAGGCATGTAAGTACTTCACAGACACAGATACTGGATACCAATAGTTGAGCAGATCTCTATTTATTTATTAAACAGTATATTTATTTTTGTCTACTGGTCTGAATATTTGAGAAATCTTTCATTATTTTTTTATACTAATGTTCATCTGATAGAAGGATCATGTAGTTATGCAGCAAAGATAATGGTAAACCCTAAATATTTTCACCATAATATTGGTACAGGTATACCAAAAATTTTCTGGCTCCGTTTTCAGAACCTTGCCAGATTATCCATTTTGCTGGACCAGCTGAAATCACATAATTCAATAATACTAATTATGCATCTCTCATATACCTACAATATGAGTTTAGGTCTTGTGGCACATTTATTGTAAATGTAACAATAATACTGACAAATAGAAACAGAATTAAGTTTTAAGATGTATATTTTTACATAGAAATACTGTTAGAAATTTATATTTAAGTACTCTTAAATTATAACACCACCAGTAGACACCCATTGAATTAATCGGAGTAATTGCAAGAAATTCAAATGCTTGTTCATAATTTTGTCTTCTCCTGAGTATGATGATAAAGTATATGTGGCAGCAAGGCTTCTAATCGGAGATTGGAAGTTTTCAGGAGCATAGAACCTATTTTTAATTGCTGTTGTTCCAGGTCCACTCTGACTCAGAGTGGTAGCATCTTTTAGGGTCCCATCTATGAGTAAATAGTGAATATCCAAATAAAAATCAACAGTGTATTTTTACAGAACTTGTGGCTGCAATCCCAGCTTTATTCAACTAAAAGTTGTCTATTATATGATATAATAGTTCATATCATCTTATAATATCTGTTTTATTAGAGATATTTACAAAAATTTACTTAGGGGTGTAAGATTTTATAATGCAATCTTAGTATTTTTCATCATATTGTAAATTTTATATATATATATATATATATATATATATAGTGTAACCCGGATATAAGAGAGTTATCGGGATTGGAGAATAAGTCTCTTATATCCGGGTTGAATCTATTTTTATACATTAACACAGGCATTCTAATTTGGGACCAGACATAAAATCTCTCTTATATCCAGGTTATATATGTATATATATATATATATATATATATATATATCATTATTTTATTTAAAAATATGATTCCAACATACATAAGAGTTCTCATGTTTCAAAACAAGAGCTGAAATCTTCAATATAATTATTTGAATTAAATTGAATTAAATTTTCTGTTCCATCTTCAAGTGAAATTTTTTTTTTTTTTGGAATCGAGCTTGGTACTTTTAATTCAATTTAATTCAAATAATTATATTGAAGTTTTCAGCTCTTGTTTTGAAACATGAGAACTCTTATGTAGCGTTGGAATCATATTTTAAATAAATAATTATATTTATGCTCTACTTTTGTATCGAGAACTATTTTTTAAAAATAATAAAAAAATAAAGAACTTTGGATTATTTACCTAACGAATTCTTTCCTATTTTCTATATATTTTTTACACACACACATATATATATATATATATATATATATATATATATATATATATATATATATATTACTATTTAACTCAATCACTAATTTCTCATTCTGAGCCACCATGACAAAAGGCAGGACACATGACAAACAGTTAACAGCCAGAGAGCACTAAAACATTTTTAAAAAATAACAAAGTGCTCATTCCTGCTCTCAAGAAGAAAAAGAAAATCAGTTTTACTTGTGTTTGATCTTAGCAGACATAGTAGAGAACACATTTTGTGTTCTTTCAGACAAAAATAATTAAACAATCATATGGTTTTATTTAGTTTTCAAAAGTCTTTGCCCTCTGAGGTGGTGGTCATTCCTAAAATAATTAAGTCATCCACTGGAGAGTTCAGTAGTAGTAAATTCCCTCATCAAAAAAAACCATTTGATTCTGCAGTGACTTCAAAGAAACACTGCAGGTCTGCTACTCACAAACAGAAAGATACAGATGTCAAAGATTTCAGCCACTAATTGCTTTTCTTCCTTCCTCTCCTTCTGAAGATATCTACATGAACAGACCCTTTATTTATTATAAACATATACTGCTTCCTTCATATAGTTATTTTCCAAGCATAGCTTAGATATGGCACCCAGTGAAGATCGAACTCACTACTCAGTCGTAATTGTTCTAGCAAGACAAACTTGCTAACCATTATCCCACCTGGAGTTGCACACTGCTTCCTTCATATACATACTTACAGAAAACCTTTTTGACATAATGCTAAAATTAAAACTGAATTGTAAATAACATTTCTCCAGAACCTTTTCATACATTTTCTAAATACTAATTTGTGTATGATTTATTATTTGTTACCATATAAAAGTTTATCTTTATTATTTACCATATCTACAGCTCATTTTCTTATTGATAACCCTATTGTTCAAAACTATGTTAGTCAAATCAAGATTAATCATTTGTCACCCCAAATATTAATCTTGTATTCCTTTACAAAACATGTAACTTCAAAAGAGAAACAAGATGTTTTGAAATTATTGAGCAAATTGAACACAACTTTGAAAACTGAGAAAAAAGTTGAACAGAAATCAGAGGATAAGCAAAGAAGAAATTGAAAAGTTAGACTAGAGAATGGGGAAAAATGGCTTTCAGAATATCACAAAAATGATTTAAGAAAAAATAAAAGGCAAAGAAAATATTTGAATTTTATTCATGTAAACAGAGTGAAAAGATTCAAAATATTAGAAACATTGGCTAAAGACATGAAAGCAACCAAATTGCCATTTCTATATAAAGATCACAAAGATAAAGATGTTAAGTTGAACAAAGAAGACATGAAAACTAATTTCTATAGAGTATTTTGTGGGGATGAATCTTGAGCTGCATTGCATTCATCTGATAGCTAAGCCAGGTTGTGTTCTTTCTGATTTAGAAGACAACAGGGCAGAGGTGAGTTATGCTTTTGGCTCATATTATAGGCAGAAAATCTATTAAAGTTGATAATTTTATAAAGATAAATGCAGACAATTATTGTACATTCTTGGACAAGATGTTTTGGAGTGGTACAGGTCACAACCAAGGAGAAGATTTAAACTAAAGAGTATGTTTATCAAAGACAATGATTCTTCCCATTCCACTAATTTGACTATTTTAAAAAAGAACAATAATAATTTTTCAAAAATACCAAATTAATGGAATACTGTATAGCCTCTCCAGATAGTAATACAATAGAAAATTTGTGATCTATCATTAAAAGAGATGTATATGAGAATAGTTAATATTCAAGCAAATAAAATTTCTGGGAAGCAATAAAAAATTGATGTAAGTAATGTTAAAGTGGAAACAGCAGGTAAATTAATAAACGCAATTATGAAAAGACCAGACAAGTTTATAAAATTTCAAGTAGTCAATATAAATATGTAAAATAATAATATTAACATATAAGAACTTTATTAGCTAAATGGGATATTTATTAATCATATATAAATTTATTTCCAAGTAAAAATTTATGTTGTGCTATGTATATGCTTTTTGTGGGTGTCAAATTTTATTAATATCTTTAATAAGGATAGATATTGCAATATGGTGGAATAGTGGATAGTGCCTCAGATGGAAGAATCGGAGAGTCAAGTTCAAATTCCAGTTGAATCCATTACATTCACTTATGTGGCAATACCCTTGGGAAAAGTATTAATCCTTATCTTCTCCCTCTAGATATGGGTAAATAGCAGGACAGACTGGGTTCTATAGCCTTGGATAGTAACTGGTCTAGAAGAAGGGCAACTCTGAATTCAAAACCTGCGCAGGGTTATTTGGAGACCTTGTGACACATAGTACACCAGATCTCTGTATTCAGCCCTTCAAAAAGTGTGGTTGGTTTTGCACAAAGCCTTCACCACTATAATCAAATCATATGTGCTGGTGTCTGGCTGTTAGTTCCTAGGAACTGAGCTGCTTGACCCTCGTATGTCAAATATGATGGGAGAGTCTAACAGATATTATAAGAGGATATCTTATTCATATAAGTATAGACATGATATCTTATTCCTAAAAGGATAGATATTTTAAGATGTTTTATTCATATAAGGACATCTTATTCACATAAAATAGCTATTTTAAGATAGCTATGATAAAGAGAGATATGATGTCTTATTAATATAGGGATAGATATAATGACATTTTATTTATATAAGGATAGATATTATGATAATTTATTCACATAAGGATAGATATTATAAGATATCTTATTTGTAGAAATATCTCTTGAAAATTTTACCTCACCCTACTGAATTTATTTTGTAAACATTGTCATGTATCAGAAAATCTGACAGTAGATGTCTACACTTCAGGTTATATAAATGAATTTACTGTTGCTATTTGCTACAGCCAATGACAAGAATTAATATTTAGCAAGCTTTGGTATAGAAAACTGATGAGTAAGAGAGAATGGAATACGAAAATTATGCAGCTCCAAATAGCAATGACTTGTCTTGAATATCAGTATTTGAAATCCTGGTTTGTTATTTGGGATTACACACTGACCTCTGGGAAATTCACAATAAACTTAGATTCAAAGCATGTTTAACTACTAAATATCATATCTCTTAAATTTTTACTTATTAAATGATTGATGTACATTTAACTAACTATGCCATATCTTGCATTTGAAGATATGTCTGCCTTAGATTTCAGATACAAATCTATTTTTATTTATTTTTTACTGAGTTTTCAAACTATACAAAGGTCCAAGAGCCACTCTAATAGAGGGCTACTGAAAGTAGTTGTTATATGAGCAGAAAGAGTAAGGCTCACAGGTTATGCAGATATGTGTGAAAGATAATGGTTAACCCTTTACTTGAAGAGGTTAAGATTGTAGCAGTTGATTCCACAAAGCAAAAGTTCTTAAGAAGAAGCTCTTTGAGTGGAACTTCCTCCTTGCTAAAGGAATACAAAGGGAATGAGAGTGTGACTTCAATGAATGCAGTGTAGTGAGCGTTAGTGTCCATGGAACTAAAGAATGTAGAACATTTTTCATAGAAATAATGAAAAATTAGTGAGAGGCTTGCAATTTTTGGTCTGTGGGAAAGGGGTTGTAATATGAAAAACAATTTCATTACCCACAAGTCCTCATAGTTTACCTGCTGTTTCCACTTTAACATTACTTACATCAAAACTGGAAAGTGAAAACTGGACAGCCCCAGTCAAGATATGACATTTGAACTAATTATTTATTTTTCTCTTCAATGGGGTAGATAGGTTCACCTATCACCCTGTTCACACTCAGCCCGATTTTTTGAAATGGAGTAGAGGTTTATCTCTTGATTCCTGTTGAAGATTGTCTTGCTAATTCCATTTAAAGTTTACTTCCATTATATACTTCTAACGTCTCTGCCTGAATGATGAAATTTTATTTACTAATTTCTTTTTTCTCTTTGAAAGGAGATATGCCTATTGTTCAGTTCATACTTCTACTTGGTCTTTTGCAAAAAGCTAGAGTTTTATCCCTTGTTTTCTGTTTAGGATTGGTCCCTTTTATAGTCTTTTCATTCTCTTTCAATCCCAGTAGTTCCTTGAATCTTAGTGGCATTATCACCTTGCATGGAGTGAATTAATTTAAAAAAAGATGTCACCACTTTGTGAAAATAAACTTAGAAATATTCAGTTTAACTTAAGGAATGGATGGCACAAATTTATTTTTCTACTTTGAGCAATTGATGTTGAAATGCAAATACCACTTTGAATTGAACACCACCTGGTAACTGATGTAGCAACTAAAATACACCTGTTGAGAGATTTGTATATTTAATTTTGATACCACAACCTGATTCAGTTTTTAAAGGAATAATGTTATCACCAACCAAGAAGTTGGTATGTCACTTCAATTAACTTTTTTATTTATTTTTTATTATATCTACTGAATCTTAGATAAATTCTGCAGCTGATAAATATACAACTTACAACATCAAAATAAGAATGGCAATATTTAAACAATTTCAAAATTTCACTGGTTATATTTTCTGTATGAGTAATTGAGGATCTTCACTGATAAAGCTCTTATTTAATCAGAATCACCTCAAGCAAGGCAGTAATGCCACTAAAACACAAGGGGTTACAGAGTGTGGAAGAATTAGGAACAGAAACATTAATGATGAGCAGAAAGAGAAGAGAGTCATCAGGAGGACAGTAGATAGTGATTGATATTGCATTTAAAGTTTTGCAGATTAATAGGGAGTTCCATAAGTGATAAGTGCAAGAGAAGAAACTGGTAGAATAGAAACTACAGTTGCATCTAGCCATCTCAACTGTAAATTGATGAGATCTCTACATCAATCTGGTGCTGTGCTAAAATTCAAAACCTCTTGGTATCATAGCAAAGTGCTCATCCAAACAACTGCCATGAAAGTACTTATAGAAAAGACATAGACAAGCAACCTTATGGTGGTGGGAAAGTGACTGAATCTGAGCTGCCAGATCAGGACCAATAATATTGTAGATTTTTCTTTGTATCTTATCAAAAAGCTCAAGTTAAATAGTGAAGGCACCGGACCATATATGGCAGCAATATTCTAAGCATAGGAAAATGGCAAGTCTTATAGATATGTAAGATAGATTCTGGAGAGAAAAAATGTCTCACCTGACATAGTGAACTGACTTTCTTAGCAGCTGACCTAGCAATGGATTCAATATAGGCTTTCCACTTCATATCAGCAGAGAATATATATGGCAGCAATATTCATGCAGAAGGTGCAGGAGCAGATGGTGCAACGGCACTGGGCATCCATATTGGGAGGGCATCCCATCAAAGAGTGAAATAAAAAGTTTATATTTAATTTGAATAAAGTGTTTATTTCAGGTTTCATCTGTTTTATATATTTAAAATGTCTTCCTTTCTCATATTTTTCAGTATTAGACCCTATAGAACCCCTATTTGAATCTCAGGGATGCAAAATCACGGAGATGGCCCTGGATATCACCAAACCTCTGCACATCTCTGCATAAAGGTTACTGGAAAAGATAGTCAAATAGTTTCCCATTACCCTCACCAGGGTTTTCAATTCAGAATTGTCCTTTCCATAGAATGATTGCCTGAACAAGGCTATATACTGTCTGCACTGCTATTTAATCTATATCTAGGGTGAGAAGAGATGGATTTATACCATTCTTGAAGAGAATTAACACAAACTGAATGTGATAGCCTTGTGTGGAATTTGAACTCAGTCTGCCAATTCCATTTTCACCATTAATAACATTTTATACCACCATTACATGCACATTAATACCAGTACAAATATTAAGAATTGTAATCATTTGGAAAATGTTAGACAACCAATTTTAACATTCATAAGCTTTTATTCCAATTCATCAATTAGAAATGAGCTTGATAGAGAATTTTTATTTATTGGCTTTCTCTTGCAAGGATACATGATTGAAGTCTTAACAAATTAATAAAGCGCCTTTACTTACAACAATTGGCAGTTGATTACAATAAAATATTTCTATGCAGCAAGCAAAAGAATTGTGAACAAATGAAGACAGTAGATGCATTTTACAGGCAAATTAAGCACTGCATGCAATGCATGAAAAGTCTTCCAGTGTGAGCATATTGTAAATGTTTAAGCGGGTATATTAATATGCATGTATGGAAGTGCATTTTAGTATAATATCTACGCAAGTGTATGTAGGTTGTAAGCTATTGATGAATGACTTTTATATGCAAAACCATATCTTCATGTGAACTGGCCTATCGTTTACCACAGTGAGAAATATTTGGGAAAAAGAAGAAAATAAAGGAAATAATTTTGATTTTATTGCATTATGAATGACCTGTAAGTGTTATATAAGGTACAAAATATGGAGAATCTTTTTTTTTTTATCTCTATGTAGAAATGTTGCATCATTTCTGCTGGTGGTCTATTACAAACTCCCATGAACTATTTGTTTGCTTAAGAATTTCAGTTGTAGCTTTTTCAGGCTGATACATCTCCATGAATGACCAGTTTGCAGAGGTAAGGTTGTTTTTATCAAGTAACCATCTCTAGATAGATTCCCAACTTAGGTTAAAGAGCATCTATATATTCATTAGTTGTGGACTTGTGACTGTTTCTGAACTGTTTCACTTACTCAAATACATTTGTAAGGCTTGGCTTTCACACATTTCCAAATGGTGTTGTATACTGGAATCATCTCCAGCGAATGATATTATCAACTCCTTGACTAATCAACATTGGTGTGATGTGAACTTGGGTCTTATGGTTAGAATTCTCTAACCATTTCATTAAATATGCACATTTGTATGTACAAGAGTTTTCACTTACTGAAATAAGTTTTGTAACTCTCTGAATTTCAAAAAAAATGTGTAGTCATGACCAACATACACCTGAAACTGAACAAAGAATAAATATCCCATTTCATCAAAAAAAATTAAAACTTGGTTTAAAAAGAGATAAGGGGTTGGGGTTTGGCATAGTTTGTATTTGATCATGTTGTTTTGATAGAAATATTATAGGATTTGTAATTAACACATTTCTGTTAGTGATCCAAATTTGGCTATAATACTGTATTTATTATAAACTGGGTAGTAACAACCTGTAAGAAACCACTATGAAAATTACCACTAAAAAGTTGCTTTTGTTTGGCTTTGAATTCTTCTTCTTCTATGTATCATGTCCATTCAGGATGTAGCTGCTCATGGCTCTACACAATTTCCTGTCCTTTGTAGCTCTTAATAAATTTTTTCTTTTTTTTAATCTTTCCTAAAACTTTTTCCACCATCCATTTACTTAAGCTCACTAAGTAGGTTATGCATGGTTTCCCTCTATGCCGCTTGCCTTCAGTATGTACTATGAGTATCAAATTTTCCAAGCCATCTTTCCTCATTATGTGCCCTAGAAATTCCAACTATCTCTTTCTGATGTTAAGTACAAGTATCATTTTTGTTTCCTTTTTCTCTAAAGCTTTGTCATTGCTCACATGCTTTTTTCATTGTACTCTCTGTATCCTTCTGTAGAGCCACAGTTCTGATGCTTCAAGTTCCTCTTTTCATCCCTGAGGAAATTGTTCAGCATTTGCTGCCGTATAAGAGGACTGATATTAGATAACAGTTCAGTACTCTTATTTATTTCTAACAAAATTTTTCTGTTTCTTAATACTTTGCTTAACTTTTGGAAGACACCTTTTGCTATCCAAATTCTAATACTTATTAAAAATGTAAAAAACGTATTTCTATATCAGTTTATAAGTTTTTTTTTTATATAAGTTAATCATTATATGTGTTAGTCAGAGTTAGTCTTAAGTTTTGTATGATTTTTGAGATGAAGAATTACTATTATATTTTGTTTTATTCAAACTTTTGTTCTCAGCTTCGCTTGTTAAAAAATTTATTATTGGCAAAAGGTTTCATCCGTGTACCCTCTGGCTATCTTCAGGTGTCCGTTTTTAGCTGCTAGGGAATATCTATGAGCTGATTTTTCCATTATTTTTGTCCATGTGAGGCGGTTTCTTGTTCATTCCTGCTGATCAGGTAGTGAAATCCAGGTACACTGATTTAGCAGAAATGAACAAGAAATGAAATTCAAAAATAACCCAAGAATCATATCCTCTATAAACCAGAAATGGACATCCAAATATAGCTGAAGGGAACACAGCTGAACATATCTATAATAACATGAATAACAACCAAAGGTGAGAAAAATAGCCTGAGTAAATCAAAGTATATTGAAAATACCTCATCTAAAAAATCAATTTTTTTTTTTAAAATGTTCATTTAATACAAATCCCAAGAGCCACTCAAGATAGGTGGTTACTGGATGAGGTTGTTGTATGAACATAAAAGGAAGAGCTCAATGCAGATTATATAGGTAAGATAACAGCTGACCTTAGATTGTAATGATCATGGAAGCATTCTCTTAGGAGTCTGTTCCACAACATAATGGTTCTCAGGAAGATGTCAGAATGGAACTAGATTGGAATTGTCTGAAAAGACACATGATGGTCTATGAGGATGACGTTACTAAATATAATTCAATAAATCCTCTCAAATGACCGCTTTTCAATCATGTATGCTTCAATCCTCTGTTGGGCTAAAACTTCAGCTTAAAACACATCTATGAGTTCACAACAAAATTCAATAGTGTAAAATTGATAAAAAAGGCAATTATTTGTAAAGATGCTGCAATGATTTAATATACACATACAAGGAATTTGGAAAAAAGTACAACTACATCATCTTGAGTATTGCCTTATGCCATCAGAATGTTTAACATAGAAAAACATAAGCAGGTGAGTGTTATGACATGGGCGCCCCAATCTCCTGTCCTCAACCTCATAGAAAACTTATGGAGCATCGTTTTATCGGAAAAGAGAACATTTAGTAAAAAAATCAGGTGAGTGATTTTTATTGAACAACAACTGTATATATATATATATATATATATATATATATATATATATATATATATATATACACACACACACACACACACACATATATATATATACATACACATGCAAGTTGATTAAAAAGCAACTCCCTATTTTATGTATGGTGGACTCTCCAGTCTTATAAAATTATAGTTAGATGGGAGAGTCCATCATACATAAAATAGGGAGTTACTTTTCAATCAGCCTGTATATATTAATCATTTCATCCCAAGGAAGAATACAAAGGGTTACAGGGAGTGAAAGAATGAAAGTGAATAAAGGAACAAGATTCAGGATGACAGAAGATGGCAACTGACATTAAATTAATTTTTTTTAAGATTGTAGGTGGTGAGAAAGTAAGAAATCCAAACGAAGTTCCATAGGCCAGATGTGAAAAAATAAACTATTAAAATAGAAGTGACAGTTGTATTTAGCTAGTTCAACAGTAAAATGGTGAGACCTAATTGCCAATCTAGTAGCAAGATTAAATTCATGCACATGAGGGATTAACAAGGAAAGCTTATAGATTAATAATAAATTATTTTTAAAACAAAAGAAATAAATTTAATAATTTGTTTCTCAGATCCCCAATAACAAATTCAATGTTTCTTGCCTAGATTCTTTTTTTTATTCTGGGTATGTATGCAAATCAACATTGATCCCTTCATCCTATTTCTTTCTGCTGTGAAAAATAAATGATGAAATGAAATCAGTTTAAATATTTAATTTTGATCATAAGCCATACATTCCCGGGTGATGCTGGGTAGTCTCACTTGTCTAAAATAAAGGCAATTATTTCCTTTTGAAATATCTCAGTTTTACTTATTCTTACGATTAATATATATGTATTTTGATTACTTACATATACATTTTTGATTGCTTACACTGATAAAACTAGCTTAGATTATATATATATGTTTTTATGGAATTTTCAAAATTTATTTTTTTGCACAGAGTTAGCAGTTATTGAGCAGTATAATTCACAATTCTTTCCATATCAACATCTTCTGGTTGTCCTTGCCACATCAATAAATGGCTAAAGTAAAGGAATTTGTAGCCTACAATAGATTTACAGGCTTTATATAATATATTATGGCAGTAAACCATTGCTAAGAAGAAAAAAGGCTCTTTGAAATCATTGTATTTTTTAATTTGAGAAAATGTCAGCCACACTTGCTCTTTCTACATTCATTATCCATTCAAGATAAAAACCTTTGCCCTATTTCTGTATGCACATTACACATACAGATGAACATGTAAGTATGCAAATGTGTGTATATACATTAGCATGTATGTACGCATGCTGAAAGTCATGGTTCAGTGCAGAAGACAGCAGAATAAGTAATGGAGAAACATATTTGAAAATCTGGCAAATTTCCACCTTCAGTGTTTCCAAGTATAAATCTTGTCCATAGGACAATTTTAAAACATGCATGAAAAAACAAACTTGTTTAACAAGCAAATAAACTTTGGTTGATTTGGTTAGGTTGCTTATTTGCATCATCTCCAAAACACTGTACATAACCAATTCCACAGATCAATGCTTAAAAATGGCTTTCAGCAAGTGAAGCCTCTGGGTCTTGATGAAGACCATACTTCCTTGAACCTTATGGACTAGCACTACCGAATCAGAAACAAAAGCAATGTATCAAATAACAGAAACCACATTACTTTTATATATATATATATATATATATATATATATATATGTATATAAATAAAAAAGAAAGAACAGTAAGATATAAAATCAAATTGTTCTATTTTTGAAACATGGTTGGAACTGTGTGAAAATAACCATATTTTAAATCAATTAATTTATAATAATATATATATATATATATATATATATATATATATATATAAATATAATCGACTCTCCGTCGAGAGATTCGAGTGTATGAGGGTCAAGCAGATCAATTTCCAGGAAACAGACAGCCCGACACCGGCACATGACATTTGATTATAGTGCTGAAAGCTTCATGCAGGACCATCCACACTTTTTGAAGGGACAAATACAGAAACCTGGTGCACTGACTGTCACAAGGTTCCCAAATGACCCTCTACAGGTTTTGAATTCAGAGTTGTCCTTCTCCTAAACCAGTTGCCATCCAAGGCTATAGAACCCAATCTGTCCTGCTATTTTACCCATAGCTGGAGGGAGAGGATGAGGATTCATACCTTTCCCCAAAAATATATATATATATATATATACACACACTAGATGCTTCCATTGTTTTTAAGATATGAGAGTAGAGCAACTCAGTTCTTAGAACTGAATAGCCAGGCTACCTTCCCATATGATTTTATCAAAGTACAGAAGTCATGTGCAGAACCAACATCACTTTTAGGAAGAATCAAATATAGAAAACTGGTACATTTAGTGTGCCACAATGTCCCCCAAAAACAAGTCTACAGGTTTTGAATTGTCCTTCTTCTAGGCTGGTAGCCACCCAAGCATATAGGACCCAGTCTGTCCTGTTATATATCCATAAGATGAATTCATACCTCTCCCAAAAGTATTGCAGTGAATGTAATGAACTCAACTGGAATTCAAAATTCCTCAATTTGAGTTGCTATCCATAAACATAAAGATATATATATATATATATATATATATATATATATATATATATATATATATATATATATATCAAATGAGAGAAAGAAAAAATGGAGTAAAATTGCAAGGTTCTTAGCATTTATTTTTAAAAAGTGCTCAATACAAAGTAGAGCAATATATTATTATTATTTGTATTATAAGAGATTATAATAAAAAACATGTTGAAATTGCTACACAAAAGCTTTCATGTTCACTACTATTATTGTATTTCTTCAGGTGATGGTAAGTAACTAGAAACATGAAAGCTTTTGTGTAGTGATTTCTACATATTTTTATTATAATCTCTTATAATAAAAAAAATAATATATATATATATATATATATATATATATATATATATATATATATGGACTGACAATTGCTTAATGAATAAAACTATCATATATATATATATATATATATATATATATATATATATTTTCAATCATGTTTTAAATACAATGCTATTATAGACATTTTAGAACATTGTTGCTATAACTAATCTTACTTAGTATTGGTTGTAATTTTTTATACAGAGGTTCTCAAGAATTTTTTGTTTTTATTTTCAATATTTAAAAACGTCTATAATAGCAATGTATTTAAAATACGTAAATTGTAATTATAAAAAATAATGCAATTACATAAATCAAACTTTTGGCACCTTCTTTAATGAATTTGATACCAACATTAGAAAGTTGATCTGAGAATTTGAAAGAATTAAAATAAAATAAATATACATAATATGTCCAGATTATTCAACCCAAAATACTAGAAAGAAGATCTGCTGTCTCTCTCTCTATAATATATATATATATATATATATATATATATATGATACAATACATATGTATGCATATTGAATTCATATTCAATAATATACATAAAATTCAATAGTAAACATTTTTTTTATGTCCAAGTTGTGTAAAGGATAATAGTGTAAAAAGTGGACTCAGAAAGCTGATTTATAATTGCAGCTAGTCTGTTGCATTCACTTTTGTTAAGTTTGTTTGCATGGAAGGCTGTTTTCTCTAACTTTGGATGGCAACCAGTCTAAGAAAAGGAAAACTTTGAATTCCAAACCATGAAGGAAGCAACAGCAAACCAATCTACTCCCAAGAATTCATAGCAATTCACAGATAATGAATCTATAGTGTGTCAGGATCATCTACATCCTAGAGGGACATAACATTAAAAAAAGAAAAAAGTTAAATTTCATGGATGTTACCAATATGTACTCAAATATGGCATGATAGATATTATGTATACATATTTAATTCAAATTCAGTAGTATATATAATGAATTCAAATTCTTGGTATGTTATCAATGTAGGCACATTTATATATTTTATAAAGTATTCATCTGACTGGCCACAATGCCAGTTTCTTACATGCTATTATATGCAGTAATCAGGTGGCCAATCAGCTGAATCCTTGACTATTATATAAAATACTCCACTGTATTGAGTATATTTCCTTGGTCTGTAATTTCAATATACTCCTTTGCAAGTTATTTTTATGATATATATGACATTACATATATATATATATATATATATATATATATATATATATATATACACTGAATTTAATCTCAGGTGATTACTTATATACTCATAATGCCTAAGAGTAGATCATCACATTGGTATATATATATATATATATATATATATAAATGATAAAATATAGTTTTAAGGTATGCTATATTTATGGGTTAAAGTGCTCAACATCAGTAATAGAGCATATGTAAATATAAAAGCGGACATTCCGGTCAAAACCCAGCTACAACAGTCTATTTCAGGCTTAAATGTAATCTTCAGGTCATGAAAATTGTTTTTAAGCATGAGTCAGACTGTTGTCACTTGGTTTTGACCTAAATATGCAATTTATATATATATATATATATTTACATAAACTAAATACAACCGTGAGAAGGTTTGGTTTATCCTTTAATAAGCACGTTATCTGTGGCTCATTCTAAAAATTTCATACTCTCTATGCTGCAAAGACTTCTTGATTCTATCTTTATCCTTTTCTACTCTAAAGCCATTATGTACCCAAGAAGTGAATCTAAACTGGCGCCAGATTTTGGCTATCTGTGTGATCCTGGCTCATAACTCTTGGATACTATCTTATTTTACAAATGACTGGCCCATCTGTGACTGTACAATACACAAAGTGAACATAGAAAATCCCTAACCCTGTTGAAACCATGATGAAAGTAATTAAAATGCATGATGGAGGCAAAGATTTTTTTTTGTTATGGCTATTGCTTTTTTTTTCATGAGAGATCTAAAGTTTCTGAAATCTCTGTGTCTGACAAGAGGTCACTTGTCTGTCTTATGCTAAATGATGGTAAATCCATTTGGGGTATGATAGATCCAAACAATTTTCGATATTTCTCCTTTACAGACTATGTTTTACCAAAGTTCAAAGATGCCCAGATAAACCATTATGAGATAAACCATAAAGCAGGAATCTTATGTTCTTCATCAAAAGCTATTACATTTATTATTTTTTTAATTTTGAAAATATGTACTATTCTTTATTCACGTATTAACCATTTCATATATGGTATAATACCCAACCTACACATAAGTAAAAAATATACATCAGAAAACAATCTCAATACAAAAGAATACTACAAATACTTTCATGGTAACTGCTTTGATGTGCTACTTTTGCTGGTTCCCAAACTGCATGAATTTAAATATGCTACTAGTTTGGCATCTCAGTCCCACTCTTTCATTGTCAAAATGGTTAAATGTAGACATCTCTTCTACTCTGATATAATGGAATATGCGTACACCTGTGTTCCCCCTCAATGGAATATGATTGGCTGGTGTCCGTCATAAATACCGACGGAGATGTACAAGAGTCAAGAGCCTTGGTCTGAGAGCTAAGTCTATAACGACGCCCATTGGACTATGCCATTGATCTACACTTCTTACCAGCGACTATGGCACATACCAGTCAATTACTGCTATCGTATTTTACTTGGTTATAGTAGCCAAAACCACTTAGCTACTTCGTTCAAATATATCCCTTTCCAGGACATATCATACTCCAATAACTTCATGTCTTGCACTTCCTGTCTGTGGAACTCCCTATCACTTACTTGCTTCCCTGATAGCTATAATCTCCAAATATTCAAATGCAATGTCAATTGACATCTCCAGATGCCTTGATCTACTCTCCATCTTTCTCTTCATCCTTTCCTCTATCACACCTCACTACTCTTGCTCCCACTCTCTGTAATCCCTTGTGTGTTAGTGGCATTCCTGTCTTGCTTGGGGTGAAATGCTTAATATATATATATATAAGAAACTATATGTATTTTTTTTATATTTGTATCATTTTTCTCTCTCTCTCTCTATATATATATATATATAAAAACTTACTTTAGAATTGAAATTTACAATTTCTTGTTGGTACAAAACTTTTCTGTTGAACCCAGACATGTTGAGAATAAGACAGTAGGAAGTGCAAATCCTCTAAAATGACAAACTTTTCCATCAACTCATATCAAAGAGGGACCACTGATGTGTTTAAAATATTAAACAACAGTCATAGTTGGCAGCTGCTTGCATCTGAGCATCAAGATCGTCATCCTCTCTCATTATTCTCTTTCTCCCCTCTGGTGGTGGTGACGGACATGGTTGTGAAAGCCCAGCCTACTACTGAAGAGTTGTGAGCAGGAGTCACAGAGGTGTGTGGGTGGTGAACACAGCTGGGTGAATCAGGCCCTCTCCTGAGAGAACATCACAGATATTCTTCATGTTGATGATTGGACTCAAAAGTCTTGGTATCCTCTCAGATGGTCCTATATAGGAAGGATAATTTGCAGCAACGGTTTCCCAGGTCTCAGCGTTAATGTTGGCCTGTATCAGGGATGTCTTCAACTGATCCTTGATGTGGCATTTTGAGTTTGCATAGCCTTTTGCCACTGGCAAATTCTCCAAACAGGATGATATGTGGGAGTCAAGTGGGATGGATTCTGGAAACATGACCCACCCAGAATAAAACAGAATTAACAATAAAAATGAAGTAAAACATTCTAAGAGTAGTCTTTATCTGTCATTTTGCTCTTGTAGGGAGATCAGTTCTGTTATGCAAATGTAGACAGAGACTTCAAAATGGGTTTGCCACCAAGAAAAGAAAAGTAACTCTTTCCAATTCCATAAATGGTAGAATGAATGGTCTACTATAGATCATAGCCAATAACAATCTTATTTCAACGGTTTCTGGCAGCAGAATGCATATCAATAAAAGCGAATCCTTAAATGGATGTTCAACTTATGAATATTTATCAGGATTTGTAAGGACTGCACTTATGCATGTGCACTTTTATCATTGCAAATGATCGTCTCCATACAAAACAGACAGAGCATCATGCCCATTTAGCTTCAAGTAATTTGCTATACATCTCATCAAAATGAAAACAAAATAAAACAAACATAAGAAACAGGTAATGGGCCAACTTAAGTTATACCAGGTAACTTTAAGGAATAAAGAAAATTCTTTTGTTTGCCAAGAGATGGTTGAATTAGAATTCTAATTTGCATGAATTGTGATATTAAAAAAAAAAAAGAGAAAATGGTCAGCTTCAAAAATCTTCCCAATGACAATCTTTTGAAACATAAGTGAAAGAATCAAAATTGTGGGTAATTAGTTCCAAGGTTGTTTAAAAAGAAACAAGCACCAGGAGTTATCTTAGGATGGCAGAGCTGGAAAAGCAACATTAGAATTATCAACTGAAGAGCTGAATATTGACAATAGCCTTGGTTAACTGATTACCTAGTTTTAACTTTGTATTTTTAAATAGACCAATATTTTTGCAAAACTGTGCTATGATCAGAGGAAACCAAATTTGAACTCTATGGATATAATGACCAGAATTACATATTCTGAAAACCTGAGATGCCTTAAAGCCAGTGTCTACAATTCTCAGAGAAAAACATTGTAGAGGTAGCACTTTTTTAAGCAAATACTACTGACTGACTGTAAGAAAAGAAGACAATATGAAAATTCTTAGCAAACATTTGTCTTCAGCCAAAACATTTGAAAGTGAATTGAAGTTGGGTACTTTCAACATGATAACCCAAAGCACACATTGAAATTAGTGTCAAGCCAGCTGGATTGGAAGAAATCAAAGTTATAGAACGACCCTCACAGAGTTATGACCTCAACTCCATAGAAAATAGATGAAAGGATTTTGAATGCAAAGTGCACTCAAGAAAACCAGCCAATCTCACTGATTTAATGGAATTTTTGCATGGAAGAATGGTCAAAAAATAGTTTCAGAATTTTGCAGAATTGAAAAAAATCAACACCTGATATTTCTCTATTTTATTAAAAACTTTTAGTTAAAAATTAAAACAAAATTATAAAGCATAAAATAACAGTACAGAAATACTTAAATAATATCTACCTTTAGTATATATTTAATATGAACATGAATAAATTCACAGAAACTTCAGTTGTACCAAAAGAACAAATGATGTAGAAATGGACTCATTTATATCATATGAATGAATTTCCTGCTATTCATCTGTGTTTCCAAGAGTTAATCATTGAAACTAATAAAAAATACATACTTTGAGTTAGGATACCTATTGAAGAATTTTTGATCTGTCCTGAATTTGTAGAATAAATATTTATTTTAATTAATATGATAGACAATATTTTGCCACTTTTGTACATTGATTTTCAAAAAATGATTTTGTATAATTAATGAAATTAATCTATTCTTTATTGATTTCATTAAAAATGCATTTAAAATTAAAAATTTTAAGATTAAAAGAAATCTCTAGGCAGATTTCTAAGGTAACATGTACCAGAAAGAGTCAATTTGTGTGTGTGTGTGTGTAGCTATAGTTGATTGAGATATATATAGTTATATATATATATATATATATATATATATATATATATATATATATATATATATTGTTTCAGTTGATGATTAGTTTATATTTTATGGCTTATCCAACTTTTGTGAGTTATTTAAAGCCAGAACATAATTTGGATTGTAGGTACTCAGTGTTACCAAGCAGTCCTCCATATAAGTACTGACTAGGCTCAACATTGCTTAACTTTAGTGATCAAACAATGCTTTGTTTGAGTTTCTGGGATAAGGAGTTATCATTATTTACATGCAGAATATATCACCATCCATCCTGATTTTTGATGGATTTTTTTCTGACTGCCTCAACAGTGAAGATGAAGGCAATAGTCTGAATAATCAAACTATATCAGATTTTATTATTCATGTCAATGTCTTTTCAGTAAAACTGATATATATTAACTGATGTTAATCATATTTTCTGGGTATATATATATATATATTCAAATAAGGATTTGATTTATTCCATGTTTTTAACTTCAGAAATATGGGGTTATATTATGCACAAGGAAATACAGTAGTAGCTTTTTTTCAGCCCTTTAGCCATCATTTCTTAATATTTTGTCTTTGATTACATTCACAGTAGTAGCTTCTTCAAATAATTTCTTACTAGTCACCCATACATCTTGATTATTACTATTGTAATTTTTCTTAAATCTATTTTTGGGACATTCAGAAGGCCAATTTTTTTTCTTGTTTTTATCTTGTCAACTTCTATGCTTTTTAAATTGTTCTCAGATCAACTATTTTTTGCAAATCTCAATGTTGCATTACCATAATATGTACATACAAATACATCCTTAATATTTTTACCAACATTGGTTGGTTAATACATATTTCATTTAAAAAATACTGACTTGCACAATAAAATCTGATATAGTATATAAACATAATAAGAACTTTAACTTATTATATATATATATATATATATATATAAACTCACTGTGATAAGTTTGACACCACAGAATTTGTATATTGCCTTAAATATACAAAAATGCATTCTTTAAAGCATCCTTTTCCAACCAACACTTCTTTAGGATATATTAGTACCTTTTTAAATAAACAAAATGAAACAAATTTGCATAGCAAAAGCCAAGTATGTATATATATATATATATATATATATATATATATATATATATATATATATATAAAAACACAGACATATACATGATAGAATATAGTTATAAGTATGTAATATTTCTGTGAAAAGGGTAGACCATATATAAATATAGAAGTGGACATTGAGTTCAATGTTAAGCAGTGGAAATCTGTTTCACTCTTCATGGTCTGAGGATTGTTTTCAAGCAGGAAACCCACTGTTGCCATTTGATGGTGACCTCAGTGTGCACTATATATATATGTTTTGAACAATAAAAAATATTAAAAGATTAAAATTTTCAGATGCATTGGGTTGTATATTAATATTTTTTCAATTTAATTTTTCAATTAGATTCCTTAACTAGTTTCGGCCAACATCAGGAGAAAAAAAATTTCTACTTGTTAGTAGCAGTGAACTACAAGAAATGAATGACTTGATGGAGAAAATGAACTTTTTATATATATATATATATATATATAAACAAAGATTGGGTTTTGCAAAAATAAAAAATGGTTTACCTCTATATTTCTAATATTTTTAAAACAAAATACCTTTTCTAAATAATTAAGTTAATTATAATACTTGACATCTTGTCTGGTTTTCTAAGTAAATGTAAACTCTGACTGCAACTCAACACTTAACTCTGATGATTTGCATGTTGAGAGTGCTTTTCCTACCTGAGAAAAAGCTGATGTTATATAGATTTCTCAGTCCCAGTCCTATGCTTGGCTATTGGCTAATACCTGCAAAGTATCATTCATATACAAATTTTGTCAGCATCAACTACTTTGGGCAGAATGTCTACTCAACAGCCAATTATGGAAGAGGACACCTTACTGCACCACACGCAACCAACTCTGGGTCTCTTGTTGGATTGACCCAATTCTCTGTTACAATATCAAGAGATAGAGCATTAATAATAATATTATAATAAAGTCTCCTGATGTGCTGATGTAATCTCTATGAAACTCAGTGTAGAGACAAGTGAACATTTAATTTTATCTATTAATACAGGGTGCAGCAGAAATACCTCCCACATAATGGTAAGACATTAATCGCAATGGTGATTGAATCTAGCTAATGTCTTACCATTATGTAGGAGGTATATGTGGGAAGTATTTCTGCTGTAGCCTATATATACTTATATATATGTATGTGTTTTGTGTGTATACAGAGAGCTATGGATAAATTGTTGTCTAAATTAAGCAAAAATGAGGATAACACTAACATTTCATTTCACACACACACATATATATATATATATATATATATATATATATATATATATATATATGCCTCAATTACACAAAAAGTATCTTGAAATATGAAAGAATAAATTTATTCAATAAAATCACCTTTGGCTTTAACTATGGCCTCCAGAACTTCATAATCTCCTGCAATTTTTCTGTGTAGTCTACTTGTTTAAGTTGGTCAATGCTACCATAATCCTTGCTTTCAGTTCATCTTTGGTGTTCTGAAGATGTTTTTGCTTTCTTGCTCAACTGTGCCCCACACATAATAACCTAGAGGATTGCAGTCTGCAGAGTTAGGTAGCCAGATATAAGGGGGTCACAAAAATTGTCTGACAGCCATGACTGGGTTCTCCTGCTTGTGTGGCATGGTGCAGAGTCCTGTTGCCAGAAATAGGGTCTTCTGGCAGTCACCATCAAGGCACTTGATATAGGTCTCTATATTGAATCGCCCTCATCACCAAATTCAGGAATTCTTTTCTTAGCAAATTGATTAGTGTGAATTTTTTGAGCGGCTGTACATTCGTAATCGCCATTAGACTCATCCAAGTACAAGATGCCATTTCCAAATTTCTGGTTGAGTGAATTGCATCATGGGACTCTTTTTCTCACAAATGAGGCTCAACTAACCCTACTATACTGTGCAGTCAACAAAATGAAACAACATGAATGCATGAAATCAAAAATATAAAATGGTGTCAAATTACCCATCTCTCTCTCTCTCTCTATATATATATATATATATATATATATATGTGTGTGTATGTGTGAAGTGTTTTTTTTTTCTGTAATGAGTGTTGGAGATAACAGTTAACAATGTATTATGTTTAAAGAAGAATCAAACTGATCTGTAGATAACATTTTTTTTTTTTCAGTTACTAAATATTTTATTTTTCTGTGTGGCAAGGTGGGCTGATTGAATAGTGAAATCACTTATCGCCCACAAATGTCCCGAGTTTTGTTTTCTTGCCAAGATGGCCATTCATAAAACAAACGGACCTGACAATCACACACTGTAGTGTCTGTTTGAAAGAAAGAAAGAACCCATTTCCCTTGGTACTCCTATTCATTTCTTCATTATACCTAAGTAGTGAGGTGTTGGCATTGATTTAAATGGGTTGAGTCTATGAAAAGCTGTGAAAAAAAATTATTTCAAAAGGCTAAGAAAATATTGAGAAGAGAGAATGGTGAGTGAATCAAAGAGCTGTACTTATATATTATACTTCATATATTCAAGATATTTCTGTTCATGTCCAGATAAGAGCAATAGCAATGTTCAAAGACTCACAGGTGATTATCCATGCAGTTCTAAAATAAAATGAGCATTACTAGTCCAAGTGATTCTTATATAAATGGTCATGAAATTTCAAATAATCTCAAGACTTACAGCCATATCATGTTGAAACACCAAAGTTAAGCCTGGGTGTCTGCTTGGGAATATCAGTTACTGAAAGCTTGGATGTGCAGATGGTATAATGGCTAATGGTGTGGAATTGTTAATTGGAGAACCAAGTTCCAATTTCAGTTGGGTTCATTAAAGTCACTTGTGTGTAAATCCCCTTGGGAAAGATATAAATGCACCTCTTCTCCCCTCAGCTATGGGTTAATTAGTAAGACTTGTATTACTAAATTAATATCTCAAAAAAAATTCTTACAATCTAAAATTATTTTCTGGCTTAAATAACCTGCAATTGGTTGATAAGCCATAGAAAATGTATCAATCAATAAAAAGAAAAATAATCTCAAGAAATGATCTCTATGAAGATGAAGAACTTAGAGTTAGAATACAATAATTTTTTTCTTACTATTAGAAATTATGCAAAAATCCCTCTGCAATTTCTTTTGTAACTCTTTTAGTAATTTTCAATGTTTAATGATTAAAATAGCTAGCATGTTTCAATGTGATGCATTATAGATTCCATCTTAATTGTATCCGCTATTCTTCATCAGTTTGCTCAATTCTAGTTTCTCAAACACACAATATTGAATTTGACATTGGTTCAGAAAGTTCATGTTGCATGTATATTCATAAAACTTTAAATATCTAGAAAGCATTTTAACAGAGGATAAAAAATGTGACACCAAGATCCAAACATGGATTGAACTTACAAAGGAAGCATTCCAAATGCAAACTAAGGGGCTGAGAACAGAAAAAAAATTCCTCAGAAACAAAAAAAACAGTGCTGGATTGTGATATGCTATCCAACCGCTTCGCCTGTAAAAAGCGAGGCTTATTCATTTCTGACAATGACAATTTTCTTTATTACAAAATCAAGCATGCCAAATATTATAATCTTTCTTTGTTACTTTTATTTATAAGTGCCATCATGATTTTGGATCAAGTTGACCAATGTCTATGTCATGATGCCTCTTCACTAATTGCAACCTGCAGTAATGGAACTCAACAGCATAAAATTTCACTTGGCCTTTGAATCACTCTAAAAGGGAGGCAACTACTGATAACTTACCCATCAGCATCACAGTCTTGGAAGATCACTGATTTTCCATGCACAAGAGCCAAACTCTCATACAACATCACATGTAGTCCAATGTGTGAGAGGCAGACATGACAACACATGTTGCATGTCCTGAAGATGTTGATGATGGGCAGTGCCTTCTCATTGTTCATACTTCTTCCTTGTCATCTTGGCCTCTATATCCATATCTATTGTCCATTGCAAATAGACTTATCAATGAAGGTGGTTTTGAGCAGTGTTTTCCCAGATGGTACAGTTAATATTAAATGAGATCTTGTTTATTTACTATAGAATCTAATATTGTACAATTTCTTGTATACTGTATTTTCTTGTGTATAATATGACCCTATGTTTCTTAAGCTAAAATCAGGGAATAAATTACATCCCAGCTTACAACAGCCATCCCTATGTAAATTATTTTTGAAAAGTTGTACCATATTATCTATTAAAATCTCAATATCATAGATATATTTCACTAAATTATTTAATTTTTTATGATATAAAAAAATAATTATGAAGAGACACATCTGATTCATTATGAAATGAATCAGATGTGTCTTCTTTTCCTAATTTCTGTTTCAAAACTTATTTTTGAATTTTCAGGGAAAGGTGCTTTGTTGTAACATTAATGTTAGCAAAAACTGACAGATCTTGTGTATTCCTTTTATTATTTTTTTTAATCAATTTTGCTGAATTTCCTGTTTTTGAGACAAAAGACTTTCAATTAAGCTGATTCCCAAAGAACAGATATTGACGACATATCAAATACCTTTCTTAAAAAATTGTTATCAACACCTGCCTATGTGTGTTTTATTATCTACTGTGCTGAATGTATTTGCAATCTTGTTGTTTCAAAGGAAAGTTTTTTAAGCTGAGTAAAACTTTCTGAAAACGTGTACTTGTCTATAATACAACCCCCTTTTTATCTTTAATTTCTATTTAAAATTTCTCATATTATGCACAATATGGTAATACATTAACTTAAAATGTTCAAAGACAAACAAAGTTGACTCTTTGAAATTCACAATGACTTCATCTAAATGACTGTTGTTTTCTTTCCAAGCAAACTCGTCAGCCATTTTGTAATTCTTAATTATAAAATTTCTTGAAGAATTCTATTTTGATTATTTCAAATATTTTTGTAGATGTGACAATGTTTTCTTTTTTCTATTCCCATCTATTTTTTTTTAAAGTAATCATTAAATTCCCAAAATACAACTTCTTGTTTTCTAATTGTCTTTCTTACATTTTGTTTTTGTCTTTAGTAAATAGAAACAGCTTACAGATTTTAGTCTTGATTAAAAGTAATTCACTGTACCATTGTACAAATGAATGTGTCTGAGCAATTATATATATATATATATATATATATATATATATATATATATATATATATATATATACAGACATATATACAATATATATATATATTGAATCAATGTGTGTACATAAATATATACAAGAACACAAGTTTTTTATACATGAGGCCTAATTTCTATCTGAATTTCTAGTGTGTAAAGTTATCATTATTTACTTATTTACATTGTGTACACAGGAACTGTTGCCCTTATATTTGTTATTTTTGTCACTTATCACAGATGTTTTGGCCAGTGTGCTCTCTGACCTTCATCAAGTGATTAATGATTACAGAAAACCTTCAGTTAATTTTGAACTGAACCCTTTATTTAATCTGTAGGGATAGATTGTTCTTATTATGCTGCCCATGTCTTGGGGTATCTAATTTTTTTCTTATTTCATACTGCACAGTTATTGCTTGCCTGTTTCTGCTGAGTTCAAGTACATATTTCACAGCCAAGGAATTCAACTCACAATGAATTTATCACAAAATTCACAAACTGGCATTACTTTTTCATGTTTCCTTCATTTCCATATTCATGCCAAAAGTGATACAAAGAAGAATCTGCAATGTTATCAGTTCTGACCTGACATCTTGGCTTCAGTCACTTTCTCATCACTGTAATGTAGCTTCCCTGTGACTTTTCTATAAATATTTTCATGGTTATTGTTCTGATGAGCTTTTCTCTTCAGTAACTCAACTTTATCAATTTAAGTATAGTACTAGATTTGGCAACAAGGTCTCATTATTTAACAGTTGAATTGGTTAGATGCACTGGTAAGTTCTTTACTAACAGTTTCTTCTCTCACACTCTTTGCTTGTAGAACTCTTTTCAAGCTTCTTCATTTCAAGTCAACTTTGATCGAAATGCAATTTCAACTGTTATCTTCTATTTTCCTAGTTTCTGTTCATTTATTGTTCTCTTGCCTTAATAATGTTTTCTTTTTCTCATATTCATTCATACTCAGTAACCACTTGCATCTAAGTAGATTTACTACCTTGCTTGGGATAAAATGATTAAAACAAAAAATTCTAATTTGAGATTAAGTGACAACCATCCTCCTCAAATTTTGTTCATTCCAACACTGCTGTGGTTTGGATTATCCCAGTTCTTCTCTTAATCTATTATTCCAGTCTTTGAGATTGCTTTCAATACAGTTTATGAAGAATATGATTTTATATATATATATATATATATATATATATATATAATGTATGTATATTATACACACTGAATATATACTGAAAAAGGCATATTGAACAACAAATTAGTTTGCTGTACTGCTATCAATGTTAGTACTATTGCTTATAATACTGGTATTTTTTTTATTTCATTGGTACTGCAACAAAATGTCATAAAATCTGACAGTATTAATACCATTGCTAAATACAGATTGTTTGTATAATTCTGATTGTCCTATCAGCAGGTGGCCAGTCATGGCTTTCCGCAACTTTTCCATTCAACTTTGTCCTGCTTTTGCCATTCATTCACATACATTTGCTAAGTTACTTGGTGTTTCCAAAATTTCCCTTGCCTTCAACATGTCATGTAAGTGTTAAATTCTCCAGGTTATCTTTCCTCATTATGAAAATGTCTTTTTAGTTCCTATTTTCCTTAAACTTTTTTTTTGTTAATTCATTCTTCTAATGATATCCTCAGCATCCATTGGCAGAATCATATTGGTCACTTTTTCAGGAGATTGTCCAGAATTAATTGCCATACAGAAGATTATATATAATAATAGTATGATTGACCATTTCCATGAAAGAAACATTCTGCATTTATTGACTGAACAGTTAGCATTACTACTTATTGAAATTTTAGAAATCTTTTTCTTAATACACATTTTCAGGAAAATACAATTCATAAGTTCATTAACTATAAATGCTTTTTCTAATATTGATGTGAGTTTCCTTCCTAACCTTTTGTTTAAGGTAGTGTGGAAAGTCAATATCTTAATTAAATCATTTTTCCCATTTAGGAAAACATCTTGTAGCTGTTATTGCTCTTTCCAGTATTGATGGGGTTTTCTTTCTGTTTGAAATGGTGTGGAATGTTAACATCTTGATTATGTCATTCTTTTCTCTTAGAGTTACATCTGCTATCCATTTTAGTTGTCATTGCTGTTGGAAGTCTTCAAGTGATGTGGTTTTGTTATTTGGTATAGCTCTTTGTAATCCTGTAGTGCCAAGGTCTGATAATGGATTGTATTCCTTTAAATTATTTATTAATAGCAGCAGAGGAGGTATGTTGGAGTAATGGATATTGGCTGGGATTGAGGAATTGGAGAGCTGAGTTTGAATTCCACTCAATACATGATCGCCTAAACATGTATCATGCATGGCACATAACTGGCTGACTGAATAGCAGCATATAAAACTTATATCAGCAAAGTGCTTGCTCTTAACTAATTTTGCCAATGTAGTTAAATCTCTTAGCTTTATAGATTCAATTTTTCATGCTTCGTTCCCTCTTAAATTCATAACTAAGGCCAACATAGTCATACAAAATATACTGCTTGCACTGATAAATCTACATTGATAGTCAAGTTTAGTGCTTTGCAAATAACTTTTGATAGTTCACTGCTTGTCAACCATTTTCATCACCACAATGTTTTCCCTATTGGTTAGCATGTTAAATACCAATCAATAA
>CAHIKZ030001343.1:660000-662500 GCA_903632075.3 Acanthosepion pharaonis
CACTGCATGAAAACAAGTTAATTTGCATGATTCAGAATATTAATTTATTTGTAAAGTTCAAACATGATTAAAAATGTTTTTGAGAGTTTAAAATTTTTCACTATTATATTTAAAATATATATAAATATTTAAAATATAAATATATATATATATATATATATATAAAGAAATTTACTATTATATTGTAAAATATATATAAATATAAAAAATGTTTTATACAGAACACTATTTTTCTTGCCTTTCATTACTTTAAGTACAGATTTTATTTTAAAAGAAATTACATTTGGAAAATTGAAAAGTCAGACATAAAATAGTAAGAAATTTATGAATAATTTATAAATCATTTGAAACCCATTAATTATATTTTTTCTGTTATAAACAATTATTTAAACAAAATTAGATAATTTTACAGTGAATGAATAACAAGAAAATTAATTTCCAAAAATTTTGAAACATTTTAATTGATACAGAAACTTTCAATTTTTACTATTTCCTAAAAAAAAATAAAAAAAAAAAAACTGTTGTCCATAACACAAAAAAATATTTAATAATGTTAATTCATTGAGTATTCCTTAAATGTATAAAAAAAAAAGACCTTGACCCTGAAATATTCAAATACATTGAAATCTGTTGGTACCATTTGAAAGTTGGCTTTATTCAATTTTTTTCTGTATACAAGTCCATCCTTCAAATGAAATAAAACCAAGGAAAAAACTAAAACAAAACTGCTGCCATATATGGTTTATGCATAAATTTTGTCTTAACCTATTGAAAAAGTTCAAGTCTTACAATATCAATTCTCTTTGTTTGCATCTTTTCAAAATCTCAATTGAATTCTGTGCTGCAGTTTTCAGTTAAACTAATAAATTTCATCAATATTTTACAAAATTTTGCTAACACAATATACATGAATTTAATATGGCAAAAATGTTGAATAAATGAGTTTTTTATCTTAATGCATAAATGGTTAAACAAATTGGCAAGAATAATCCAAGAAATAATTATTCAATTTTCTTTTATAACCAATTCATCATAACTGATGAGAACCAAAAAGATAATTAGGTAGGAACACACACACACACACACACGTCTAGTCTAAGCTACTTGTATGTTGGCAGTTCCTTGATAGTATTAGTTTTCAACGAAAGACCAAATATGTAATTTAGGATTCTATAATGATCTGTTTTCATTGACAGCAACCACTACAAGACATGAAAAAAACACAAAATTAAAATAACTGTTAATTTTTTACTGTGATCTGTCAAACTTTGGAATGGAAAATGTTTTTGAACAGATATGCCAGTGATATATAAATGGAATTATAAAGGTAAAACCAGGCTTCTTATAACCAAATTTAGTGATTATTAAACAATACACACACATTTTTTCAACCTGATAAATTTTAATATTTAGGAGCATATTTTTTTAAATTGGTATATATATAAAATACATATTACAGATATATTTTAACAGTTTTTATTAGAATAATTAATATAAAAAAAAAATTGTGAATAAGAAATAAATTATGATTTATTAAACTTAGCAATAATATATAAATTGATCCATAGGTCATAACATAAAAATTAAATTTTTTAAAGAATAAAAGGTTTTAAAATTTAGCAAAGTTTTCCTTACAAAAAATAAGCAAAAAAAAATTCTCAAATCAAGTATGCGTAAAAAAAACGTTGATTTTTTTTTATTATACAAAATTAACAATAAAGAAACCTTGAAAAAGTGACACATGTGGCAAATATCAGCAATATTCTCATTTTATTCATTTTTCATAAATAAGGATAAAAAAAATTCATTCAGAAAGACAGGTATCACATGCCACACTCTCTCACATATATATATATATATATATATATATATATATATATATATATATATATATATATATGTCATAAACATTATTTTTATTGAGGCACATATTGGAGTTGAAAATGAGAAAGTGTTAGGGAGGAGAAAAGACAATAAAAGAACAATATTCAGGAAGACAGAATCTTAAGAAATTGTGTGTGTGTGTGTGCATGCATGTATGTATACAAACAATTGCTTTCTTGGTTTGTAATAAAAATATATTTTCCTTTTGTATGTATGTGTTTGTAGAGATTATAACTTAATGTCTCTCGTGACCAGTTTAGACCAATCAAGGAAGCCAAATAAATTTGAATTAGGATAACATATTCATCCATGAAAACAAGCACAGTGGATGTAGGTAAGGGGAGAGAAAGAGAGAAAGAAATGTAATGTATGGGTGTGGAAAGGAAGAAATGACCAATCAGAAAGCCTAACTGAGAATGAAAGAAATTTTTAAGATTTATTTTTTACTGTTTCACTTTCCCAGTAATCAATTATTTGCATAAATATATATTTTTTATCACTTTCTCAGTAGATAAGTTGGTCAAGTGTACCAGATTTAAAGGTAGGCCCCTCTGTCCAGAGGGATGTAGGTTTGAATCATGCTGAGAGCATAAACTTTTCTTTAATAAGATTTTTC
>CAHIKZ030001343.1:667500-687500 GCA_903632075.3 Acanthosepion pharaonis
GTAACATATAAACAGAAAACATATTAAAATATATATATCTCAAAAAGTATCAGCTCTGTTGATATGGTAATGGAGCTAAAGTATGCAGAGAGAAGTTGCTTGGCACAGATTTCAAGATGTCAAGGAAATTCAAGAGAATGTGACAAGGCAACTGCTTACTGGTCAAATAAAGTAGTTCCAGGAATGCTTCCATTAATGGAAACAATGCTGGATAAGATATGTGGCTTCAAAAGGTGACTAATTCAAAGGAGATTAAATGCTGAATTGATGTGTGTTGTAGTTTTCTTTTTATAATACCAGTCCTAATACCTTTTTGATCAGACCTCACATGTTTCAGGATATAATTATGTTTTCATGACCTGTCATGATGAGATTCTCATTGCTTTATCTACTTTTTTCATAATGATTAGTCCTAATTATTGTGTTACTTTTAGTCCTGCTACTGTTAAAATATCAGAACATTATTAGTGTTACTCTTGTCTTTCCTTGTCTTGAATTATTACAACTATAAAACCATGACAAGTACTTCACTATTACCATCATGAAATCTTCCTTAAAGCATCAAAGTTGTTATGCCATTACCACTACCAACTCTTGATGCCATTATCTTCAACCCCCAAGCAAATATGTACACTTCTGATAATTTCTTTCTCTCTCTACCCCCTGCAGAGGGAGTCTGTTCTATCTTCAAGCCAAATTCATTTTTGTTTCTGTGAAATTGTTCTGCGGCTCAAAACCTGTCCTTCTACCCACATTTCTCTTTAAGCCCCACCATGTGAGAACTCTTGTTTTAAGTTGGCACCATTGTTTTACTCTACTCTCTCTCTCTCTCTCTCTGCGGGTGTCGTATGTCTCTCTGTTTCTTGCCTTCAGAATGAGAGGAGTTCAAATTGGTTTTTGCTTCTCCTCTCTTTGAATGAAATATTTTCTTTCATAAAAAAGAAAAAGAATGTTATTTTTCCCTTCAAGGCTTTCTTTCTTTTTATCTCTAAAAAAAAAAAAAAAATGAATCAAATTAAAAAAAAAATCATATATATGAAATTATAATGGGAAGTAAACTGTTACTGATTAAGATGATGATGATAAGAAAAATGTTGATGATATTCATATGATGTGAATAATAATAATTTCAAACTTTCAAATCCACATTGATCAATCTTTTCAGATCAGGTAACAAGATCTTGTCATAATAAACAAAGATATGAAAATCTGTTAGACAGTGAATGTTACTATTCTCCGCAGAATGAAATGGAAAGAGAGAGATAAATATCAGCACTTTGCTAAAGAACTAAAGAATATGATGTTGACTATTATATCCAGAATTATTGCAATGGTTTTTTTGACAATTCCTGAAAAAGTTTGGAAAATCGATATAAAACTGAAACATGATAGAATTGTTAGAATCAGCAATAATGGAGATGAGAAGAGTCATGTAGTCACTTTATCCCAAGAAATAGTAACCAGATTCTGTTATTAAAAACGTCTGCTTAATTATTATGATTAATACTATTATTTTAATGATATACAGGAAATGACAAATATAGTCATCATATTTTTATTATTTTCATGAATTTAAGCATGAGTAGTATCTAATGTGTTGCACTAAAATCAACTGAGAGAAAATTCCAACCAGCATTCTTCTCAAAATTCAAACTAATTTTAGGAATACCATTTTCCTTGAAACTCCTTTATAAGATCCTTCAACATTGTTCTAAAAGTGCCAACAATAATGGGTACAAAATTTATCTGCATAGCCTGCAATTTCTCCTCTGGTAAGATTCAGAATATTTTTCTAGTTTATGCAAAAAGAGTAACATCCTCTATTTGACAAATCTTTTCTTTATTTATGATAAGGCAAGGATGGGTCTTCTTACCAGACTTATTCAACCTTGACATTGAAGTAATCCTGAGAGAATTAGAAGTACCACCAGGACTATTGGTGGCCAAATTTTAGCAATCTAAGATATGCAGATGACACAGTGTCAATAGTAGACATGAAAAGTAAACAACAGAAACTCCTACAGAAAGTAGTAAAGGAAAGTGAAAAGAAAGGACTAACCATAAATTGTAAGGAAATGGAATGTATAGTTGTTAATAAAAGGAACAGCCCAAGATGCAAACTATGAATTGGAGACACTAAAATCAAACAAGTTTATAAATTTAAATATTTAATTATTGTAAGCGATCTGGGATTACAAAGGAAAGAAATGCTGAAAACTTGATTCATAGGTACTATCTCCTGAATCATGATGCTCGCAACCAGTCAGAAAAATAACTCATTCTCCAACAAACACAGTAGCCAAAATACCTGATTTCTTTATTTATTTTTTAATTATTATTATTATTAATATTTTTTTTCCGATTTGAGAACACCAACTGCTTTTATCGCCGAGCATTTTTTCCATTTGTTGACAGCTGAGAGAGGATGTTCAGTAAGTTGCATATCAAAATACTTTTATAGCGACTCCTGCGACAGACTTGTTTTTTCATTCAAATATTCCATCTTCAGCATGTCATGCGGAATATGTGCCCCTTTTGTTTGGTAAGTAATTTTCTTTTTCGCCACATTTTCTGTCGTAGAATACATGTGATGTGCTGTCACTTGGTTTGACAAGTCGCTGTTTTCTTTGCTATAATTATTTTAACAGAAGATGGAATATGTGATACCAAAATCTGAAGGTGGATTGGGATATTGAAAGATACCTTCCAATAGCTAAGCAAAGTATTAAGAAAGAGGAAAATTTTATTAGAGATAAAAAAAAAAAAGAAGAGTATTGTGCTCTTATGTAATATCAGTCCACACATATGCCAGTGAATGCTAGACAATCTCCTCACAGATGAAAAAGTGACTTGAAGAAACAGAAATGTGGTTCTACAGAAGGATGGGAAGAATACCACAAACCAAACATGTAAGCAAGGATGAAGTTTTAGAGAAAATAGAAACTAAAAGGACACTTATAACTAGCATCAGAAAGAGTTTAAATTTCTAGGACACATGAGAAAAGAGGCCAGAGAAAATTTGGCCCTCATGAAACATACTAAAGGCAAGTGGGACAGAAGGAAGAAATGCATAACTTACTAAACAAGTTAACAAGTGGTTAACAGAACGGGGATTAGGAGAGATAATAAAAGGAAAGATTTTACAAAGGATAGAAAATTGTGGAGAACTATGATCATCCATGGCCAGAAGGGATACAGCATAGAGAAAAAAAGAACAAGAAAAAAGAAGACCTAGTCTATTAGATCATTGATCTATATTTGTATCCTTAACCACATACATTATGCAAATAAAATCATAATGATGGTAGATTCAAAAGAAAAGCTGAAGAAAACTGTTACACAAGACTTATGAAAATAAGAAGGACTAACCATTAATTGTAAGTAAACAGAATGCATTGTTGTCAGCAAAAGAAACAACTCAAGGTGTGAATTAAGTATCAGGAATGTCAAAATCAAGCTGGTAAATAAATTTCATTTTCTGGGTAACGTGGTAAGAAACAGTGGAAAATATGATGCAGAAATTGAAAGATATATTGAAATGGCAAAAGATACTTTTCAGAAATTGAATAAATTACTAAGATATTGAAGAATAACATTAGAAACAAAGAAAAGTGTTCTAAACTACTGTTTAATGATTAATCTCTTATTTGGAAGTAGATGCTTGACAATTTCATCACAGAAAAAGAAAAGATCTGAAATATATATATTGATCTACCAACAAATGATGATAATACCTACAAAATACATGCATGAAAGTTTTAATGATAATAGGAAGTATAAAGAAATTACTGTTAATAATCAGTGATCACTGAAAGGTTTAAGACCTGTAATGAGAAAAGAAGACATAGAAAATTTGACACTCACTGGATAAATCAAAGGCAAAAGAAGTAAAAGAAAGCAACAAGAAACCTATTTGAAGTAAGAACAAATGGATGGTAGAACAAATGCTACAAAGATAAAGTGGGGGGGATAAAAGAGTAACAAAAGACAGGAAACTGTGGAGAGCCATGATTACCCATGTACTGGTCTGTACTGTGTGATCTATTTGAATTTCACATTACTAAAGAATTTTATTTTTATTCTCCAGACAACTTCTTTAGTACGCATCTCATTGATTTGCGTAATCAATGCCCAGTCATTTGCAAACTTCCAAATGGATCACCTTCTATTATAAATTAATGCTCTTTCCCTTACAAGTGACAGCCTGGCAACATGTGGGAATGATATTGTTGAGTAGGAAATAAGTCTTTCCACAAGATTTCATAAAGGATTTTTTATCTCTGTCAAGGCTGGAAGGTGAGAATTGAGCAGGTCTAGTCTAGATATGGCAGCAATACTCCATTTTTCAACTAATCTCTTTTAAAGATAAAACATAGCAGAAAGTGTCAGTTACTTACTGGAGTGATATAATGAATTGATCATTTTTCCAGCATCTTTAGCAATGGATTCAATATATGAATTTCACTTGTATAGAGCAAACTCGAGATAAACCCCAGTAAAAAAAAAAAAAAAAAAAAAAAAAATCACTAGGTTGGGGAAGATATAAGACACATTCTGGTATTTATAAATAATAAAATTGCATTTATTTGATTTCACAGTTTCATTTAATATTTGTACGCAGACATACATAAACTAAGGCATAACATGACAATGGTGTCTAGCATGAAACAACCTGTCACCTCTGAGTGTTGACTTCAATGTTCACATTTATATTTACATAAACTATCTCTGATATTGAGCATTGTATCCCATAAATATAGAACACCTTAAAACTATATTTCTTCATAAACTAAGACATATAATGAGGGTTTGTTTGATGACTGAGCTAATTATGTTTACCTTATTGGTTTGAGCTCAGGGAAAAGCCAGAATTTGAAATGCTAATTTCCAAGGTAAACTTGATCTCCTAACTTGAAATATTGAAGTAACACAATTTTAAGCTTTCTATGTATTCCTTTATTAGACTAAACTTAGTTAATTTTTATCTGATGATAATGATGATACTGTCATCAGATTGTTTTTCAAGTCTTTTTGTATAATAAGTAGAATTACACCCTAACAGTTATTGGTTTTGTTAAAGATTATGAAAGGGCCGATGAAGAAAAAGACAGAAAATGGGAAATAAAATTGAGTTGATTAACAGAGAAATAATAGACAGAGAACATCACTGGAAAATATGAAAACTTAAGGAATCGGTACATATGCTAGGCCATAAAAATCTCCTAAGCCAGTCAAGCATAGAAATAAATACAATATGAGAACCAGTAATATGGAGTGCTAGAGAAAAACAATAACAACAACAAAATTGTAATATGAGCCCTGGTAAGAAAAGGAATTGAGTCATTAGGTTTATAAGTCTCAAAAATTCATATACTGTCACATGGTCCAGTGGACAAAAGGATTGGTTGAATCCAGTGACATGAACCAAAGAGTTGTGAATCCATACCTGAAGTGAACAAAACTTTGTGAATTGAGTTAAAGAGAAATAACTGATACTGAGACATCTGGAAGAGGTATGGCAGGTGGAACTAGAACAATTTGCCCCAGTGACTGAAATAAAGGGTTCAGTTTGAAATTCTAATCACTTGAAGAAGTGCGGAAAGTACAACATCCAAAATGTGAATATGGCAATGAAGATGAGAACAACAGTTCAAATAATGTAAATAGTGTAAATAATTACAATACCACATCTCAGAAATATAGACAAAATATAGCAACAAAAACTAATTAGAGAAACAGAGAAAACAAAATACCTTATGACTAGAAAATGACTAAATGAGGTAAGTGAAGTAAATTCAACAGATATATAAAAAGTGGTTTGCGTGTGTGTATGATTATGATGGCATCTCTTGTTGATACCAAAAATGAGAAATCAGCAAATAGTTTTTGCACTTATGAAAATTACTCAAGATCTTTCTCTTTCAATCTTGTTTTCTGAACAACTTTCACTAATGAATTGTTTATTGTGGTCAATTGCTTGGGCCGCACAAAGCATACCCTCTCTATGGAAATAGCGTCACCTGCACAGTGTGTGTCAGATGCTGAAGTCATCATAGGTTAAATTGAGAATGACAGATTTGCGTGTGTAACACTTTTCTTTCTCAGAGATATTTACTAGGATGAAATGTGTGAATAGGAGTAAAATTTTATGTTGACGTAATTGCCCATTTCTATATAGTGGACTCTGATGACTTAGAAATAAAAATATTCAATGGTAAGTAGATCATTACTTGTTTAACATCTGTCTATATTTCTGAGATGGGGTATCTATATGAGATATAAATTATTTAAATAATTTATATTGCTCTGACTGTTGTCTTCATCTTTATTGCCATATCCACAACATTTTGGCTGTTGTATGTTCCAGCCATGTGGGAAGATTATTCTAATTCCATGTGTTATGCCTTTGGATATCTCAGTTTTAGTTAATTCCCCTTGATAACTCAACTTTCCAAAATTTTGTTTCTTCTACTCTGACCTGTAATTGAAGTAAAAACTCTTTGGGTCAAATCACAGCAAAGGGTTGGTTGGTTGGTTGGTTAGTTTTGTTTGGTGGCCTGTCAAACTCCATTGGTTAATTAATGCTGAAATTTAAATCTGACCACAATTTTATGTTGTCAACTAAATATATTTTGAATGCAATTATGTACTTTCAGTTATAGATAAAATGTATTGCTAGTTATTTTGCTTTAAAAATGTTGGTCATTTTACTATAAAGAGGCATTGTTGGTACTTTTTTTTATATAAAAATCTATTGGCATTCTTTTTACTATGAAAAATGTATTTTTATATTTTCATAGTGTTTTGTGTTGGAGTATACTATTTTCTCATAGCTGGAACCCTAACAGGTTCTACTATCACGTGTCAGGGCACAGCAGAGGGAACAAAAACTTGGAGATTTGAGTTATCAAAGGGAATTAATTAAAATTGAGTTAACCAAAGGTATGGCATGTGGAATTAGAATAATCTACGCCTTTGGACCAAACAAAGGGTTTAGTTCAAAGTTCCAACAAATATCACGTGAAGGAGGCTGGAGCATACAAGGGCTAAAATGTTGTGAATATGACAATAAAGATGAGGACAACAGTAGTTTGAACAATGTAAATACTGTAAATAATTGCGTGTTTATTTTGATATTCAGGAAGAAAACAAAAATATGATGTTTTTGACATTTTCTAAGTACAAGGCAATTACAAAATTATTTAAGTATGGCTGTCATCCTTTAATGGCACTTAATAAAGTCATGATTTAATAAATGAAGTCTCTTGGACAGAGTATTTTGAATTAAAACATTAAATTTACAAATGGATATAAAAATAGTGAGCAAATAACTCTTTAATTAAATAATGAGAATTAGAAATTAGATGAAATTAAATGGATTCTGATTATACAAAACAGAAATACAGCAAACTTCCAATTAGAACAATTAATTGGTTTCAAGAAAACCTTTGCACCAATCAAAACCTTGCTAACTGAATATAATAATATAAAAATGAATGTGTTTGGAGTGTAACAGATATCAGTGTGAAAAGTGAAATTGACAAGACATGTTCAAATTCTAATCTTGCTTGCAGCATTCACTTTCGCACTGATACTTTGGAAAGGCATCAATTTTTCGCTTCTTCCTTACAGCTACAGTTTTAATAGAAGGCTAGATTGGATGCTCTAAGCTTGTGGGGTAGCCATTCTGAGATAAACAAAACTCATAATTTCAGAGGACTTAGGAAATCATGTCTTTCAAAAGAATTCATTTCTCTGTTATCTATAAATTACCAAGAGTTTTGTGGAAAGACAATGGAGAGGTTTTCTATTTCCTTCTCCAAAGTTTTAAATACACTTTTTTCCTTCTCTTAAACTGGTTCCAAGAGATCAGTTTACAGTTTTATTTAACCAATAGCTGGAGGGAGAAATGGATTCATGCCTTTCCTAAGGTATTTGTATAAAAGAGAATACAATTAACTGTGCTGGGGTTTGAATTCTGTTCATCAATTCTACTTTCTGTGCAAATAACCATTACACTACCTGCACATCTTGAAAATACTTACATACTCAAGGGATTTCGGAAACATATTCCTTTTTTTTTTCTCTACATACATCTGATTCTAAGACTGAAATTCTTTCTCAAAGTTTCATCAAACTTTCCTGCATCATGTTAGGATCAATATCCATTATTAACAGAAATTTTCAAATTCCCCAAATATCACATCAAATTCTTCTACATTAATCTTTTTCATTTGTTTTTTCCACTTTTGTCAGTATCTACAACTGGGAATTGTCCAAGTTTACATGACATCATTACAACAACAAAACAATTTGCCACAAATATGAAGAGTACTGAAAAGTTCTCAGCCTGACCAATAAGAATCATTTCATATAACTGTTTGATTTGTTGGTTTTTATAATCAACCCTTTGTGGATTATTTAAAGTCAAAACATATCTTATGGATTGTAAGAAAAATTCTTTTGCAAGTGATTATTGCATTAACAATTTGTAATGAATGACTAACACATTAAGTGCATTGTTTTGCAAAAGATCACTTATGTGTTCATATATTCTTCTATTTAAATTCCTAGAAATCTCACTTATATATGTTTTGTGATATTATATTAAGTAAAATCATATAAATATGTAAATACCTACTTCTGATTTTGTGTTGTTATCATTTTAATTTGAATTAATTTTCATTTTCTTAAACGTACAGAGTGCGACGGATAAATTGTCGTCTAAATTACATGTAAATGAAAATAACACTGACATCTCATTTTAACAAAATTACACAAAAATATCTTGAAATACTAAAGAGTAAATATAGTCAAAGAATCACCATTGGCTTCAATCATGGCCTCCAGACAACTTTGGAATCTCCTGCAACTCTTCTGGACAGTCTCTTTAAGTTGGTGAATATTGCAATAATCCTTGCTTTCACTTTTTCTTTGGTGTTTCAAGGAATTATGTTGGTCTCTCACTCAATTGCACTCCCATATATAATAATCAAGGGGGTTGCAGTCTGGAGAGTTAGGTGGCCAGATGGAAGGGTTAATGTGTTCACAGAAATTATCTGATAGCCATGACTGGGTTCTCATGGTTGTGTGGCATGGTGCAGAGTCCTGTTGCCAGATATAGAGTCTTCCAGCAGCCACTCTCTTGACCCAGGACAAAACTACCTCCTAAAGGCACTTGATATAGGCCTCTGTGTTGAGTTTGAGGCCCTGTGGGAATATGAATGGAGGCATAACATCACCATCACTAGTGATCACTCCAAACACCTTTGCAATCACCATTAGACTCATCCAACTCTTTCTGAATCCTCTGCACTGTCCTCAGATTAACACCCAAATACTTTGAAATGTTCATATTGGAGCTTCTGGCATGAATGTCAAGCAGTACAGTATGCTGTTTCCAAATTTCTGGTGGAGTGAATTGTGTCATGGCACTATTTTTTCTCACAGAGGGTGCCTAACGGATACTACAGTACTGTGCAGTCAGCAAAATCAAAAGCACACAATGCGCATGTGTGAAATTAAGAATGTAAAAGAACAACAATTTAACCATCACACTCAAGTTTAAGAAGCCTTATATATATATATATATATATATATATATATATATATATATATAATTAGTATTTTTTTAATCATTTCACTCCAAGCAAGACAATAAAGTAACTAAGACACAAGCTGTTACTGAGTGTTAGAGAATATGAAAAAGAAGAAAGCACTATTAAGGAGTGTAGATACCAACTGATATTAAATTTACATTTTTGAAGATCAAAGTTGACTGGGAACCAAGAAGCTAGGAGAAAATTCCTTTTTGAAACGTGTCATAGAAGAAATTGCTAGCATCGAACTTATGGTTATATCTTGCCATTTTTAACTTTAAAATGATGAGACTTTGTTGGAAATCTAGTACTATGCTAATAAAGTCTAAATATCATAGAGGGAATTTCATCAGAACAATTACCATGAAGATATTTATAGAAAAACATAGGGAAGGTATATTACAACAGTAGGAAAATGACTGAAGTTGAGATGTAAGGACAGGACCAATAACATTGCAGATTTTTCTTTGTATTTTATAAAATATTTGTAAATATACAGCAGGAGCAGCAAACCAGTTGTATCCGCAATATTCAAAGCAAGGAAGAATGGCAGACTTATAAAATGTAAGACAGATTCTGGTAAGAAAAATTATCTATAATGACACAAGGAACCAACTTTTATAGTAACAGATCTAGCAATTGATTTAATATAATCTTTCCACTTCATGTTAGTGGAAAATTTTAATCTGAGAAGACACAATGAATCACTTTCCTGAAGGTTAGCATCAGCCATGCTGATGGAAGTTATAAGGGGTTCTCTCTCAGACAATTAAAAGAGAGCAGTTTTGGAGGCATTAAAAGTAAAAAGCCATACCTTACCCCAGTTAACAACAGAAAGTAGATTAATTTTGATATCAGCTGCCAAAAACAGTATATATACTTGGAAATATATGTCATGAATGGAACAATATGTATTTTAAAGATAAGCAAGATAAAAATATAATTATGTATAAATTGAAATATATAAATACAAAAATAATTTATCAAAGTAAAAACAGTAAATATGTATTAAATGAACATAAGTTAAAAAATTGAGAAATAAATGTAAAATAATAAAATTTGAAATCAATCAGTAATCAAATAGTAAACCAATAACTAAAAATAAAGGAGTGAAAAGGGACATAGAAATTTCCAAAATTTCCCATTCAAAATTACCAAATTGCAACTCTTCCCCCTCACCAGATATTTGCCTCCCCTAAATTTCATTGCTATCCAAACAAAGAATTGGCAATAGAAAGCAACAAATATAATGGTTATTTTCCTTCTGAAGTCTGTTACTAAAGAATTAATTGCCAAAATTTTAATAATTATAATCCACACTAACATTTATGATATTGATCCAGGTCTTAGATGTCTGGGAGAGTATTGTTATGCCTGAAGCTTCTAACAAACTAATATTTCCTCTGGCGCCCTCTTTTCACAAAGTTTGGCGGCAACTTCTTTTCTTTTAGTTCCTTTAAGAAATCTTTTTTTTATATTTTATTTCTCTGCTAGAATCATATTGACTGAAGACAAGAGAATGACATTGTGACTGAATTAATTCTCTGGTAAAGAAAACCAGTAATTTCTAAGTCTCTTTAAAAAGATCCTGATAGAATCAATATTTTTGTGCAATGAACTCATGGCTCCTACTTGTGATTCTCAACTAAGTCCTGTGCAGATTTCCTCATAATATTATGCAAAATCCATGAGACAATGCAAAATGCAATCAATTTAGTACTGCTGAATCTGATTAATCCAGACCCCTATCAAGATTTTTGTTCTTAATTCAATTTAAATTGTGCATATTTTTCTTGTCTGTCACTTTTAAGTGATTTGCAAAGGTTTTAGTTAATCAACTTAAATTTCTTGTCTCTGTGATTTTGGGAACATTTTTATCACACCCTACAAATCTTTATAACTGAAAATGGTATTGGCCGATGCTCTCCTGTTTTTTCTTAAATTAAAACTTGAACTCATCCACATATAAAAAAAAATGTATTATATATATATATATGTATTATTATTATTTTATTATAAGATATTATAACAAAAACATGTTGAAATAGCTACACAATAGCGTTTATGTTTCGGCACTATGTTGTACTTCTTCAGGTGATGGTAAGTGACTGGTGATTGAATAATTTATAAGAAAATTTCAAAAGCAGAGTGTTATCTGTTTTCTGAAAGATAAGGGGGTGGGTGAGAAAAGGCAAGGTCAGAATTAAAAATAGACTTGTCGGTTTGTCTTGATCAAAGTATACTTATAGTTGTACTTAAGTCCATGTCTCTTTAACTGATAAACACATATAACAAGATAATTTTGTGGATTTATTACTTTTCAAATTTCAAACAAAATTCTTCCTTGATTGATTTGAACAAGAACTCTCGTACTGTGGCATCACATGCTCCAAAACATATTTAACTGTCAATAAATAGCATAATTAAAAAAAACAAAAAAACTTTCAGTCTACACATATTTCCTCTTAGTGTTTGCCTATGTATGGGAAAATTGTGCCCTGAAAATGACAATTTGAAATTGATGAAAGTACTTGGCATGTCACTTTCATCTGACAACAGCTCAAATATAAGGTTCTTATTATTCAAAGAATTAATAGTAAGTTAATGTCTCATTAAGTCTTGTTAGTGAAGTCAAATTAATAAAATTAGATGAAAGTTATTACTGAATAATCAAAAAATATTTTTTTTAAAGATTATAAATTGAAAAATCAGTAAAGATATCAAGCTTGAAACAAAATCAGCACTTTTGTGAAGAACAATCAAATATTTTTGAAGAGGTCCCTAAAATACTATCTGAATTTATGTATTACAACCCGGACCCATAGAAATTCTATAGTTAACATTTGACATATTTTCTTTACATTTTAAGTGGGATACATTTGTAGGAATCCTTCTACTCAGTTTTTCATTGAATGCCAAAAATTTTGGAGTGTTGGGATTCAATACAATAACAAAATATCATTACGGGGTCACTCGTAATTTGGCCGTCTAGAATAATCACATGATTTTCATTGAAGGAATAAAATTCAGTAGAAAAGACAATGTAGTTTCAACAAATAAACATTAATTTAATATAGCGACAAGAATACAAGCAGTTGATGATAGATTGGAAGAAAGTAATGTCTTTTTGTTTGGGTTAATAATGTTCTGAAATAAAATATAAATTGTCTTTGTGTATGTATGTGAGAAACAATAAAATGTTGTTATATGTGTGTTTCTACGGAAAGTCAACACATGTTTCATAGTAAAGAGGATACAAGAGATAGTTAGAAATTGTTTCTTATTGTTGGCAGCGTTGCCATAGTCTGAAGTTTGCCGACACTGTCACTTTTAGCATGAGGTTGTGAAGATCATAAGTGAGAGTTGCGTGGAAGTTGGTGACAAGTTGTGTGTATCCTGTTTGGGGCTGGATTTCATATGTTTTTATACACTTTTTCGTAACAAAATCGGCTCCAGAATTAAATTATTTATTTATTCCTAATTGGTCCTAAAAAGTCACGTGGTATCTCTTCTACTATGGCCTCCTGATATTTTGGCAGTATGTACCTAAAGCATGATGACTAATACAACAAACTTTCTGATTTGTATTCTATGATTTTATTGGTGTGTTTTAAGATGTGTTTTCTTGAGTGTGATTGGTTTATAAATATTGTATTTGATATTTTAGTGGACACGACACATTATAAGCGTTCCTTAAATGCCTGTATAGTCATACTCTGCATATGGTGTTACAATATTTTTTCAAATTGGTTTTTCTTTAATCATGTAGAAAAAAGATCCATTGAAATTCCACATTTTTTTCTAATTTTTAATTACTGAAATTAATCATTTTTGACAGGCATATTTTACTGAAGAAGATGTTAAATACATGCCAGCAATATCACTTTTTCTATCTTTTCTTTCTTTCAAGAAGCACATATATACAGTTTCAACATACTCCAGAATGAGGTTTGCTGGAATTTTTTCAAAAAAAGGTTACAGCTTTATTCTTCTGCTATATGAAGAATTTGTGAGTAAGGGATAGGCAAGCTAAATTTGAGGGTAGAGGACAGGCAAGTGATTACAAGGCATAGCATTCATGCTAAGTAAGTAACTAAGGAGCAAGCAGAATTATATGGTTACTGAATTATAAAATAATTACATAATTTTTTTTCAAGTGATTCTTTGATAAAGAACTGCTCTCAGCCAATAAATTAGTAAAACAAAATGAAAAATGTTAAAAATTATTAATTTATTGATTTTAAAATTTTCTGCTAAATCAATGGCAGAAAAGTGGAAATGTATTCAATTAAATTTTTAAAATTGAATATGGTTCAAAAAAAGCACTATTCAGACAATTTATTTTAGCAATAAAATTTTCTTGGACTCTTAAATGGATCCTTTACATCAAATATTATTAATTTAAAGAAAAAAATGTGGGTTTTAATTTTCTTTAAATCTTTGTAGCTGAAATATTTGCTAACAGTATTGATTTATAGTTTTTACTGCTTTGAAATATTGAGGAACAATTAAAAGATTTAGTATAAGATACAGTATTGAGGATGATAACCCACATGGGATAAAAAGAAGGAGAAATAAAATAAAAGAAATACTTCTTAAAATTAATAATAACTAATAATGTTTCATCTAAAAAGTATAAATACTATTACATCTAATACTACTAGTGTAAAAGTAAACATTCATGATGACATCAATGGAATTTGGGGAAGAAATGAAAATTATAATATGGCTAAATTTGAAAGATTCCTACTGGTAGATTCTTGAAGCAAATTACTATCTTAGAAAGGTAAGCTCCAAAAGATAAAAAGGGCAAATTCAAATATCATTGGAAATTTATTCTTGTTTGAGTGTAATCTTTATAAGATTGGACTTTTCCATTATAATTTATGTGTGAACATAATATTACATATGTTAATATAAACTTGTATACTGGAATAAATTGATTTGTTTTTATGGTTTATTGACTGTAGATTATTTAAAGTTGAAATATTTTTGGGGTTGTATGAATAATTCTTTTTTTTTTTCTTGACTAAATATTGCATTAACATTTTTTTAAGAGAATAACAAAGATTTTTTTCCCCCTGATACAAGTCCTACTTTTTAACTCACAGCTGGGGTGGGGAGATGGATTCATACTTTTCCCAAATGTATTTGTGTGTAAGTGAAGGTAACAAACCAGACTGGAATTTGAACTTCACTCTCCAATTATTCATTCTGAACTGTTATCCATTACACCACCTGCACATCCATGTTGAATACTGGTAATGTATTTGCTATTAAATTGAGTCATAAAACATTTTATTCAATTAGATATTATCCATTATTTATTGCCACCTACCACAAACCTCTGCCTCTGACATGAGTCAACCTAATAAAATAGCAAGCATGACTTTCTGAACAACATTTGTGTATATATATTATATACTACATTTTTTATATGGGGATAAGTTCAAGGTGGGTTATAATGAAGCCAATCTTATTTGATACATATTGAGTAAAATTCTGCAGGTTTTGATATGAAAAAGTTTTCAACAAACTCTTGAATATGGTTTTCATTAGATTTTCCCCTATCTAAATGTTGTGCAGTAACCGAAAAAAGTAATAATTGGTTGGTGTAGATTCAAATGAATGTAGTAGGTGGAGTAGAACAGACCAACCAAGTTAAAAAATGTTTTCCTGTGTTATTCTTGTGGTATACAACCTTGAATTGTCAATGGGGGAGGGAAGACAACGTTTTTTTTTATTGATGAGCACAACACTCTTTTTGACCAGAATTTTATTGGTATATTGCAATTGCTGAGTGTATAAATTTAGTGTTTCATTTTATTTTAAGAAATCTAAATGAATAATACCTGACAATCCTGTTACATGCACAACATTACCTTTCTTCCATGGAACTCAGTTTGTGAGGTCGATTGTAGAGATTTATCTTTGTTAATCTGCTGTATTCTGTTATCACTCCACATTTTTAAAAAAAACAACTTAACCAAAAGTTTAACCAGTGATCATTGTAAAACTGATTCAGGAAATAAAAAAGCCTCAAAGCAATGAAAATAACCTTCTGTGACCCATGCTGGGTGGGGTCATCATCTCTCAGTTGCATTTCTGTTTTTGGGCAGAACATGACAGTTGTGGCTCCATCCATGGACAGAGACAGCTAATGAAAAAAAATACTATGAGGTACCTGATCCTGGGGAACAGCTGCCCATGGCTGCGTCCTCCTCATTGCATTAGAGAGGAGGCATAGTTATACTGCATACAGGATGCCAGCACAACTGATGGTTGCTGGGGCTAAGCAATTTTTGGCTCTGGCCCAAGTGTACATGCTCAGGTTCCTCATATTAAACCCAGCCTTGCATCACATTCCATCTCAGTGGGTAAACACTACCTTCTGTGACCCAGATGAATAAGCTCAAAGTGTAGTATCTGTTCCAGCAGCCGACAACCGGCCCACAACTCTAGCCATCAGCAGCAGTTCCAGCCAGCTAGCCAGCTTGCCATTGGCCATCAGCTCTAGCCATCTCCAGCAGGCCTCCAGCTTCCACCACTCCAGCCAGCTCCAGCAGCCCTCCAGCTCCAGTCATCCTTGCTATCAGCAATGATATATAATAAACTGTCCTTTTCAGGGCAATGCTCATCAGTGAGTACAAAACTGTTCTTTTCAGAACAATGCTCATCAGCGACTATGAAAGTATCCTTTTCAGGGCAATGCTCTTCTCACCCTATACATGAACATGATATTTTTTGCTTAGTGTTCTGTAACCTTATTTTTGTTGATATATATTCTGTAATGAAAATAAAATTGGCAATATATTTTTTTATTCAAGTTTTTGTTTTGTTTGTTGTTGTCTTCTGTCATTCAATATTTGCAAGCCAATATATGACCCATAACAAATCCACTGACTTTTGCATTGAACACTGTTATATGCAACCCATTTTTCATCACCTGCTGTGATATGCTTAAAGAATAGTCAGTTAAGATAATACATTTATCATTATAATTGGTTCCTTGAAACAGAAATTACTTATGAGTTAATTTAATACATAGACAAGCCATAGATATATAATTCTGTGAATTTGGTACATAATAGTTCCTCAGTGCATTGGCTTCTTCATCTGTCTGTATAGTCAGTGTTAAATAATAGTTTATCAGACTATTATTTTTTAGAGAATTGTATCTCTCCTCTGAATTTCTCATTTTGACCTTTGAGGTCAGATACCGAAAAACAAAGGATGCTTTTTTGGACTGGTTAAAACTAGTTTGGGAATGTTAGATAGAAAGGGATTTCAGTGAGTTAAGTTTTACATGTCAAATAATGTATCATTTCATGTCTGGGAATTTGCTCCCCAGTGGGGGTGAGATAGGAACCCCACTGACTAGTTAGAAATGTACACATCATGTTGAATAAAACAGTTTAAAATTCCTTTGTTGAAGTTCTCTTTTTATTCCGAACTAAAACCAACTAGCGATCACCGACTAAGAGAGAGAGAAGCCAACGTTAATGAGAGTGAATCGACTCCATTGCCCAAGAGAACCCCAGAAGACAGGGCTTTATGGCAGTCAGTCCTTTGGTTGTTATGTTCTATAACAAATCTTTCCTATTTAAATTTCTACTGAAGTTATTCTTTCAGTTTTTCATTGAGGGTATAATCTACCAATTCTTTATTTCCAAGAGATGCAATTTATTTAATGATTATAGAAAGATGCTTTGGGAGTTGTGAAAAAAATCAACAAAAAGAAAATGAAGGAAAAACTCATAAAAAAATTGACAATACTTAATTTAAGGAATTTGAATATTATTACAGCTAATGAAAAATGTACTTTTTAGATTTCCTCATAGATGAAGAGGAGACTTGAAACAACAAAGATGTGGTTCCACAGATTAATGATGAGATTACCATGAACTGAACATAGCAATGAGAAAGTTTTAAAGAAAATGAAAGCAAGAAAGAATACTAATACTTGGAATTAAAAAAGGAACAGTTGAAATTTCTGGGACACACCATGAAGAAAGATAGCATGGAAAATTTAACACTCACATGACATACTGAAGGCAAATGAGACAGAAAGTAACAGTGAGGAAACAGCTTGTGCAAAATAGATGACAGAGGAGGGACTGGATGTAATAATAAGAAAATAGGGTTACAAAGACAGGAAGTTGTGGAGAGCTATGATGGCTCAAACTCATGGCATATAAAACAAGAACTTATATAAACAATGTAATTTTTGAAAATTGTCAGTTTTGTTTTTTAAAAGTTTATAATTCACATATGTTGGTAATGGTAATGGTATATTTGCCATTGCCTTATCAGGAAAAATTCAGCATTCAATGACTGAGCAGCTAGTGCTACTTTTGGTTGAAATTTATAAAATCTTTCTCTTAAAATATTTTTCACGAAAATAAATTTCTCATGTCTAATTATTGTAATTGCTCTTTCCAGTATTAATGGGGATTTCTTTCCTAACCTTTTGTTTGAAGTAGTGTGGAAAGTCAACTTCTTGATTATGTGGTTATTTTCTCTTCAATTTACATATGCTAGCCACTTTAGTTCTTGAAGTCCTCAAGTGATGTGGCTTCTGTTTTCTGGTACAGTTCTTTTTGATTTTGTAGCACCAGTCCATGAAGTTTGAAGAAGAACGATCCTTGCTAAGACCTACAGTTTTCATTCACTTAGCCATTTTTAACCATTTCTCTGAGAACACATTTGTATACAGCTGACAGTTTAGATATTCTTGAATGAGCTAGGTACCATGCATGACATCCATATGAAAATCTCAATCTGATGAGGATATTTAATAACATGACTCAAGTTTTTTAATTTGATGTTGTGGTTGTTTTTGTTTAGTGACATATCAACATCTCTATGGGTTACTTAATGCTGAAATTTAAATATTTTGTATGCAATTTTATTTTATTTCTTTTTGGAGATAATAATTATTTAACGATACAAGTCTTACTAATTAGCTCATAGTTGAAGGGGTGGAGAAGAGGCGGATTTATACCTTTTCCAAGGGCATTTGTATGTAAATGAAAATAACAATTCCAACTTGGAACTCGGCTCTCTGATTAACAATTCCAAGCCATTATCTATTACACCACCCACACATACAAGCTTGCAGTAACTGGTATTCCCAAGTAGTCACCCATCTAGGTACTGATCAGGCTCAGCATTGCTTAACTTTGGTGATTGTATGCTAATGTTTTGGTTTTGTAATAATTTACAATGTTAGGAGAAACAACTCCTAGCATAGTTTATCTTGTGTCTAATTTCCTTATATTCTATACTAAATTTGTTAAAATTGATCCATATACAGAGGCATTTGAAGCATTTAGCATTTACCAATTCCACCTTCTGACTTGTTATGATGGATTCAGGGTAGGTGCCATCACTGAGTATAACAGTTATTGCCATTCAAAGTAGAAGTGGTGAGACAAGTTCAATTTCTAGCCAATTCTGTTTAACTCATTTTGTGCTTGGAAAAACATGAACCTAAACTTGAGCAAGACATAAATCTTTAAGGATTCTGAAAAAAATTTACAAATCTGTATAAGATTTGTGGAAATCAATAAATTAAACAGATTCAAGTTATAGTAGATGCATTATTAGAATATATTCTGTTAATTAATCAGTTTCAGAAAAAATAAAAATATATTTTTTTTATTCAAAATCATTAATATGACAGCATGTCTCTACTGAATTAAAATTTAATTAACTTCTAATCTACTGAGAAAGACAAATATTACACAGCATTTAAAACATGGGAAATTATTAATCTGTAAAGTTTCAGTGTAATTATTAAGTTATAAATGTTATAATCTTAAAGTAACACACTTTAGAATTGAGTTGAATATCTTTCTGTAAAGTATTCACACTCATTTTGTGTCTATTATGATGTCCATGTATGAAGTATAAATAAAATGATAATGTATCAAGTAGTCAGTTCAAGCAGCAGTTAGTGACAGTCAGCACGATAGTCTGAGTAGCAACCAGATGTAACAGTCCAAGTCAAAATCATTAAGAAATCTTACTTTGTTTAGTCTATTTGCTACTGTATGAAAACTGTCAAAATAAAAAATAACTGGATAAAAAAAAAAAAAACAATTTTTGTAAAACACCTCAACAATTTTTGGAATTTAAACATGTTAGAGCTCCACATAATCTGCTTTCTTCTTTTCCTTTCCATTTTCTTTGTGGACAAGTTGAATATTTTTACCCCTTCAATCATCCACAAATCTATCTCTTGTCCCTCCAGCTATGTTTTAAATAGCAGAATAGACTTGGGTGGAAGCCAGTCTAAGTTCCAAAAGCCATAGAGAAAGTATTTTCCTAGGAAGTCATGCTAATTCACAAGATAAGCAAGAAAAAGGAGTTTGCAAAAAAGCCATGATAACCTATATC